>JASDQU010099746.1:828105-919626 GCA_032191745.1 Picea mariana
CCCTCGACGCATATCAGAGGGTGTGTGGGTTTTCAGCCCACAGATGCACATTCCAAGCATTGTGAGTCAATAGAGCTTCGTTTCTCTACGCACTGTGTGCCAAACAGTCCTATGTTATATGCACATTGTGCACCCACTATGCCTCTATCTAAAATTTAACCCACACACTTGTCCACAATTTCAACATTGTAAGAGTTTTTGTGATGATTTGAAGGCCCCTAGCCTTCAAAATCTTTCTTTTTATGCAAATTGTAAATGCACTCCACTTAGATTACTTTCCCACATGAAAGGTTAGTCAAAACATAAGAACTTAGGGGGTTAAAAAGAACCACATTTATCCTCTTTTGTTTTGGTTGCCACATGGATGGCTTGTTTTGATTGTAAAAGTTAATTTGAGATGCTTTTCTATCACATATAAAAACATTTGCATTGGGACCAGAAATCAAACTTTAATCATTGAGTATGCTCTTCTCTCGCACCCTACAGTGATCTTGAGAATCAGAAAAGAAATTAAAGACACATTTCATCTCCCTTAAACAAAATCTTTAGGAGAGGACAAATCCCCCCTAGGGCTCCTCTTCGTTTCTTTTTAAAATTATCTTAAATTTGTAAGGGCCCATACATGCCCACATGTTGAAAAATTAGGATAGTTTTTGAAATTGCTTTCTTGGCTTACATCACTAGGAGAGTTTAAAGATCAAAGTAACGGGCCCATACATGCCCACATGCTTGCAATCTAGGATAGTTTTTTGAAATATTCCTTAGCATAAACCACATTAGGGAGTTTAAAGGATTGGTAAGGACCCATATGTCCAGATGCTAGTTCTTTAGGGATTTTAAAATTATGCAAGTTTGTACCAATGACATCTAGCAAGATAGGTAATCAAGATTTGTAAGGACCACAGGAAGTCCACATGTTGAAAATTGACACCTAACTTATTAAAATTTGGCACATTTTTATCACTTTCTCACACACAAAGTCACTCCTCACTCACATAATTTAATCTTGAATTGTGGAGGTTCAAGTAGGTCTTCTCCATAGGAATTCTGAAACATCCCACTATTTCTTGAAGAAATTATCCACACCCACTTAATTCAAACGAGATTGGTTCAAAAACCCAATCTCTCAACCAACCACTTCTAAAAAATTTCTAAAAAATCACTAAGTTTTCCTCCACAAAAGGTGCCAAAAGAAATGTTTTAGTCTAGGTAGGATCTTGGGGGTAGGCATCCAAATAACCCCCCGTTATTTGGTTCTCATATTTTTCAAACATTAGAGGTTGACAAATAGGGAACTTTAAAAATACTCCAAGTCAAGTGTTCCTAACACCATAAGGCAGGGAGATACCCATGAAAGGTCGAAGGCTGAGGCCCGTTATTCTATGCATCCCCCCCTTGAGTCACCCAACTCTTGGAAGGGATCTAGCCCGTGACCCATTTCTGAGGCCGAAAATCTAAATGGTGCACTTTGACCAAGGTACCTAGTGGTCAAATTTAGGACATCTACCCAAGTGGCAATTGTGGGCTACAATTGCACCTTGATCAGATTTTGTGTGGCTATTAGGAAATATCGCCAGCTCTTTCGAGATATGCACCCTCTAACCCTCATTATAATTGATTGTTTCATCCTTCACTAGTTCCTCTTCTAGTGGCTTCAAACCCCACTTTTGAGTGCTCTTGAAAGGTTCAGTGCTATTTGAGAGGAAGGAAGATACTTATTTTTTAGGACACGAGCATTTGTTTTCTTTGTTCTCCCACGCGGACAAAATCCACCTACCCACATATATGCTTATTTATAGTTGATTTATGTATGATGCTCATTTGATTACATGTGATTGTGAGATATATTGTGAAGGTCCAAATTATACAAGTCTCTTGTTCATTTATTTCTCTCATCACCATCTGCACACATTCACTTTGCTAGTCGGACATCATAGGGGACCCACATAATCCCTATTGTTCCAGACGCTTGTAGAATCTCCCTCCTATTCTAGGAGGAGTTCCTAGTCTTGCCAACTCACCGGCTCAACCGTCTCACACCCTAGTGAGTGCCACTATTTTGGGATCATCTTTGCTTGGTTCCACCTTACTTGGGTCCACTTCCTAAGGCCATCCATCCACTATCTCTCCTTCACAAGGAGGTGGAGGTCAAACTTCTTCTCAAGAGAGAAGTACAACCCCACCAAACCCCCCTCAAGGGTCAATTCCATTACCTACTCACACTATGGCTGGAAATAATCCTCCACCGCTACCCCCCATGTCATATTTGGTGTCCCTCAACATTCCTGATTTGAGTAAACTCACGAATGACCCAATATTGTATGACCCCACATGGCCCAATATGCCTACCAAACTACCTTTAGACATTTCCAAATTTGAAGGAAAATCAGGGGAAGATCCCACCAACCATGTCATGACCTTCCACTTATGGTGCTCTTCAAACAACATCATGGATGACTTCATCCGCTTAAGGTTATTTCAACGCTAACTCACCGATCCATCGACCAAATGGTATGTGGACGAAAAATCAAGGTCCCATGTGACTTTTGAATCCTTGGCCAAAGCATTCTTAGCCTTCTTCCAACTACCAGTTCATCATGCCACTAGGATCAAACTACTCTCCAAGTGTAAACAAACCTCAGCTACACATATCGCCAACCACATTCATGAATGGCGTCGGCGACGTAGTTTATGCAAGCAGAAACCACCAAAGAACAACGTCTTGATTGGTTTCTCAAATCACTCATCTCTATCCTTTCCAAAGATGTGGCATCCACCTTCCCCCAAACCAAAGAGGAAGCCATCAACAAGGCTCAATAGTACGACCTCATTTATGCTCAGTCAGGTTACTTATACATAGTAATACCTGATGCACCGAGACCCGTCCCATTCATCCAAGACAAATATGGGATGTCTCACGCAGCGGATGGATTGATTGGTACCAAAACACACCACAATTTGTACATACAACCACCACCCATGTACGGTACACCCCAATATTTGTCGATATATAGAGGGCCACCTTATTACCCTCCTCCCCCTTATCAACATTCGTACCCTATTTCCCTTCCTCCACCCATGAGTGGACCCTTGCCGGAACCCATGATGTACCCGACCTCTCAACCAAGTTTAGGTGCCCCCTCTACCTCAACTTATAACTTGAGCACTAGTGAAAGCGCTATGCCTTCTTATGCACCCTACGAATCATTTCCATAAAACAATATATATTTTCCATTTTCTGGTCCTCCACAACCGATTTCTCCTCCACAAGGACAACCACACACCAGTGTTAACTTTGTTCAGCCCTCTCCCATTAAAAAATTTCAAAATTTTGAACAACTGAATAAGGCAAATCTATCCCATTAGTCAAATAATGCCAAGAAGAAAGGGAAAAACTAAAACAATAATAACCCAGGACCAGGGGGAAATAACCCCCAACAAAACTAACTTGTTGGGGGAAACCAAAATCAGGGTAACCAAAACCCCCAAGGGGACAATAACAACAAATGCCAAGGGAGGAATAACAAAAATAGCCTTCAGATGAACTTCCCTTGCACTCTTTGCGGTGAGAATGGCCATTACACTCACCATTGCCCTCAAATTGTCGACTTCAAACTGA
The DNA here is from genome assembly GCA_032191745.1 of Picea mariana. Classification (NCBI taxonomy): domain Eukaryota; kingdom Viridiplantae; phylum Streptophyta; class Pinopsida; order Pinales; family Pinaceae; genus Picea; species Picea mariana. The sequence continues at coordinate 831,725 of JASDQU010099746.1, forward strand.
TGAAAGTCTCCATGAACGCGCCACGTCCTCCTTCCCCTCGTCAAGCCCCACAACAGTATTTGAAACAACCACCCCCAGTCGTGTTGAAAAATCCTATTCCACACCAAGGTGTGATGAATACCCAACAGGAGATACATCCTGCCCCACCACAAATGGGATAAGATCAAAACCCTGGAAATCTGGCGGATCGTAATATCCTCCTCACTAGCGAAGACAAAATTCTTCTCCAAACGCACGGTCGTCAATACAACGCACCCCCTGAAACTACTCCCACCACTTCAGAAGCAGATCCAACTCTAGATGGACAACCCTTGATGATTCCATGCCCTAACACTGAACTCCCCATCTATATCCCTCGCATCCCGTTATCACGGAATGTCAACACCCTTCAGGCTAGGGAAGCACACAATTACAGTCTGGTCGATGACTTGGTGCAATATCCTACAACCATGTCAATATTGGAGGTCCTCCAAACTTGTCCAACTCAACGAAAATCCTTAATTTCCTCCTTGGGGGAAGTCGACCCAGCTGATACTAGACTTATTACATTTGATCTATATTGTGGGGAACCTCATCTCCCTACTTTAGTAGCTTTCTAGATACCAGTCAAGATTCGAAACATCACGGTTCATTAGTGTATCATTGATTAAGGTGAATCCACATGCATCATGTCCAAAAATGTATGGAAAAAACTTGGCTCCCCTGAGCTAATACCATCCTCCATCACTTTAAGATCTTATGATGGTCGACCATCTTCCGTTGAAGGGCTCTTTCAAAATGTCCCTGTTGAACTCGGGGGGGAAACCATCCTTATCGACATTGAGGTTATCGATGCCCTGCTCGATTACAACATCTTGTTTGGATGTAGCTATATGTACGCTATGAAGGCATGGCCTCTTCTGTGTTGCGAACAATGATGTTCCCCCACAACAGGAAAATCATCACCATCGACCAAGTTTCACATTACGAGCCTAACCACTCCTCCAACATCGATAACATCTTACCTCTTGTCTTCACTAGTTCCAACACGTATCCACTCATGGATATGGGCCCCGAAATTTTCAAAGACCCATCTTTGTTGGGGGCATACCATGGATCACCACTGCTCATACACCCATCTACACAAGTGTGTGTCGTATCTTCTAATGAAACTAAAACTGGAGATACCATTCCTCCCACTGAGGCTTCTCCACCCCTTGATGCCCCACCAGTTGAATAAATTCTACCATGGGTATTACTTGAGAACCCTACGACACCACTTATCACTGATTTCACCCTTCCCCAAGGGAAAATCCCGGTTTGGGAAACAATTCCCCAAGCCATTACTCAAATTCCCTTCTCTACCCCCACTAGGAGTACAAGGTTTTCAGGTAGCCCCAACACTTACCCTTCCAAACATGGTGCTCTCCATTATGGTATGGTATCTACACCCACTCGTGATGGTTCCTCAACCATCCCTCCCTCTCCAGTTAGAGGGAATCCCGATGCAGATTCTAGTACAAACTCCAACCACACCTACCTCACCCCCACTTGTTGGCACCACTGCTACAATTGGGGGTAGACGGAAGAAGAAAGATCCCACCGCTCCACTTCCTCCCCAAGTTCAAACTCCTTGCACATTATGTGAAAGAGAGGGACACCCCACTAATAGATGTCCCTCTCTTCCCGACTTACGCAATCTGATCCAACTCCCTCGAGCAACCACAATGCTCATCCCTTCACCAAGTACACCTAGTAATACCACAGCGTCCCCTACTACAAGCAGTAAAGGGCTACAAAATAAATTCATGTGTGCCATATGTTCAGAGTATGGACACTACACTCATCATTGCCCTGCTCTACCTTAGTTTCAATAAACACTAACAATAGTATGTCAAATATTTCAGCAAGATCCCTCTCCACCCACTCCTTCGAGTACCCACGTCACCGACATACATTATGTCTTGACCTCAGTCACTGAACGCATGAGATTCTCTTTCTCTCTTTGTGACTCACTTGATCATTTCACGTACCAGTGTCCTTTTATCATTGAATACATGCGTCATCAAATGACCCTTATTCAAAATCCTCCAACCACCTCACCTCCTGTGATACAAGTGATTCCCCCTATTCCTTCTCCAAATGTTGTTCACATCACCTCCCCTGAACCTGAGTCACTTCCCACCCCTCCATGGTTCATTGATAGACTTTCTGAGGATTTTCCCCCAAATCCTCTCAATTCTCCGGTTCATTTCCCCCAGGAAATCTTACCCCCTACCACAGTTTACAATCCACAGTGTCTAAACATTTGGTTTATGTCAAGCGTGCCATCACAACATGGTTTCGATACCCCCTCTACGTCTTCACCACTTGAGGACAATCACACTGTGACAGTCACCCATGTCACCTCCCCGGATCCCCTGTATTATTTCATTTTTCACTGCGAGGAAGAGATCCTGGAGGAACTCATTACCCATGATTTCCCTTCCATACACTCTATCATCGAGCACTTTTCCTCTCACTAGAGGTCTTTCACCCACCTGATCGGTAGCCCCAAGCTACCATAATCTTCCAAAACACCTCACAGCACTCTTGCCAGTTCACCAATAGTGTCAGTGCAAATGAGGTGGCATTGTGGGCCCACCATTCATATATAGGCCCTTTTTACCAACATCCACACTCTGTTACAGGAGCCCAGAGCCTCTGTTTCCCTATCCGTTTTCAGACACAGGATCATGGTCCCGCCATCTACATAGTCATGTTCCCTGGGTCACCATTTGAACTTGTCCCTGGGGGATCATTTTTCTCACATCACGTCCAGGTACGCATGCTCACGTTCAAAATTATCAAATAATTGTTATATATTCTTTATCATCAGATATTGTTCATGTCGGGTATTTGGTTTTAAATGTGTGCGAGTATTTGGTCATCACAAACAGCACAACCCCTTTAGGTATATGTTCGACATTGGCATGTAAACATTCCCTATGAATATCAATTGCATCTCCCAGTCACACCCTCTGATGTTTACATTTTGGTTCCTTACATCCGGCTCTGCAATACCATCACCTATGTTGCATTTTGGTATTGTAAACCGATAGCACTCTCCCCCACGTGATTTGTCCCATTCGTAGTTCCCCTTGGTACTTTGACACTCATGCTGCTTTCAACCCCTAGGGATGGGAGTCTTGATAGTCTTATGCACTCCCAAGAATGAGCCACATACTTCTTCTCATCATGTTGCTAGCTTTCCCAATGCACTCCTAGGTTATCTCATCTCGGTTCTATTTGAATGCACCTCTGCAGTATCATTAACCCTCCATTTTATCCACAATCAGTTTTCCCATCTGCAGAATGCCCTCCATTAATTTACCTCATACAAAAACCCACCCATGGGGTCCCCACCCTCCACCAGTTCTCCATGCAACTTGCGCCCTCACAGGCCAAGCCATCTTGCACTGGGGCACCCATTTCTATATCTGTACACCCATCCCAAATTATTCTTTATTTATTTGGTAATTTTAAAAATCCTTTTGTTTCCAGCATTTACTTAGCTTTTTGTTGTCACCCTTGACGACCTTCTTTTTCTGGAAAAGCAACCCATGTCGCCCTTGGTTGGGGCATCCAATATCCTCTAATCATGTTGACATCATCCATAAAACCCAAGTATCCCACAGTCCATGTACCCCTGATCTCTGAACTTGTCCACTTTGTCACGCCCCTGGCACAATTTCACCCCATGTCTAGTCGTCCCCCTTATGCTAGATACAGTTTCACGGTTGCTTCCAATCATCCTTCAAACATACCCCCAATCAAGGGTAGTCTTGAGTCTCACCGCATCTTGACTTCGTTCATGTTCCCTATCAGTTCTTGATCTTATCTAGTGGATTTCATGAATCCATTTGCTTCTTGGAGTCACGTCTCCCTTTCTTTCAACATCAACATAGTTTCCAGAAGGGCGAAAGTATCTTCACTCTCATTACCTTTACAATGAGGAGTCTCAAATGGCACAGAGAGAACCATCATTTCTTTATAATGTCGTTGACCCCCATAACATTCGACTTCAAAAAAATCTCATGTTACGGTGGGTCTTACCATGCGACTATTGTAGTTGTTTTATACCAGCCAAAGACCCCTGAATTTGTTAGGCCATCAATTCCTACGAGTCATTGACACTTCTTATAGGTGTCCTTACCTCTTTTCAGAGTATGTTCACCATCAGAATTTTCCTCTGTTGTTATAAAACTGCCCCGGAGGGCGCTATAGTTATCTACATCAGCATACAACCTCAGTTACTATCTTTCATTTTGAGTTACATGATATGAGCATGGGGCATGCCCGCCTCATTTGTATACACATTTTCTTTTCTCTCCCTAGATAAAGGTTTGGGTCCCATAGTTTCCCCTCTCCCTCCGACGGATCGCTCTTACAGTTCCTATCAACACTCTTCCTTACAATGGTACTCTTGTCGTCCCTTCAACCACTTATGGACCAGCTCCCAACTTGATTTGACCCTCAAATCCGAGTTGAATCTGAATGGGGATTGGTCAAAGACCAAAGGGTGCCCTAAAGGGCCCCTTGTTCACACTAAGAACCAATTGGATATTGCCTCAAAGACATGCTATAAATGGAGGCCATGGGTGCACTAATAATTTAAGAATCTCATAGTATTGTTATGCTGTCTCAATCCTCCTTCAAGAATCCTCTTTTCTTCTTGGAGCATTCTAGCAACATTCCAATAGGCCATTCCACTCACCTTTTGAGGGAATAGGCTTGGATTTCTTCACCATTTTCTTTCTAGTTTATCATTGTAAGAAGAGCTCTCCAATAGGGAACTCAAGAGCCCTCCCAAGGAGGAAGAGGGGATCCATAAGTCCTCGTTTCTCTACTATGTTTTTCCAACTAATATAGGTATCCATTGGTGGCATAATCTTGGTCATTTGGTTGATTGATTTTGGTTCAAAGTTTCTTATGCATTTTAGTTTTATTTCCTTAGTTGTTTTTAGTTTATTTCCTTATTTATTTCATGTGCTTGGATTATCTAACTCACGCACTAACCTTTGTCTTGTCTAGCAGGCCCAACTAGACTTGTAAGTGCCCTTGTTTTGCTCACCCAAGTGATGAAACAAACACAACATCGGGGCTTAAAACACATTGAATCCACGCCAAAATATACACAAGGATCATATTTCATGGATGTATGTGCATATGCCAATGGATCGGGGGCTATACCATACTTCTGCACCAACAAATGTAAGGTAAGGGCTCCGATTACATGGAGTGGTCGTGTGGAATAAGGTATGCGCCAGGGATGGGGCCTAGCCCCAACCCTATTTTCCACCAATGTAACCACCATTCAAACTCAAATAGCCATTGCAAAGTATTTGGTTAAGATCCAATGTGAGGGCGGGATGGTAGCCCAACCCTGCCAAGTCGTTTCCCCCATACACAGAGGTCACGGGTTCGACTCCGGTGTGTTGCATAAAATTTTTTCCACAATGACCAATCAACTAATGACAGGGTGCCATGTGTTATCCCATGACTGGGCCATGTGGCACCATCCCATTCTCCCAAATCTATGACATGTGTCAACATTCAATTCGACCACGTCTACCACATATATGCCTTGTCATCGTGCCAACTATACCTGTCACGTAAGCATGTGCCACATGTCACGACCTGACTCATCCACATATTCACATGCCCACGTCAGTGCGAATGCACCCTTCCATGTCATTTGTATGAATGTATGGCCTGTACAGTCAGCTTCCACGTCAGCACTGTACAGACTGTACAGTCAGCAATTTTGTTTGCTTGTTTGATGAAATGAACAGAGCATGATATCTTCTGCATACGAAGTTCGTTTGATCTCATTCAAGTTGCATTGGGTTCATATCAATGAGGCCTATGAACACATCCATTTTGAAGAGATTCTGAGAATTTTGATTTTTAGGCCTTCTTAGACCCATCTTGGCTCCTGGATTCACGCCTCGCCACTAAAGACCTTTGGTCCTCCAAAATGTTACAAAATGGACCTTACTGATTACATACTCATAACGATAAACAAAACATTATGTTGTACAAAAATGATGTTATAATAAGTCATCATTTCAACATGTGTGATTACATTAATGGAAGCAAAATACAATGAAGATGTGACATCAACTTCTGTAAAAACCAAGTGACTATTTTATTTCCTTCATGTTGTTCCTCTTGCTTCACTGGTACTGCCTCTTCCTTTGTGAGTACATGCACAATCCTTTTTTCCTTCTTTGGATGAAGCTCCAGATTAAGCTTCCAACATGTAGTCGTTTGATGTCCACCCTTGTTGCAATAAGTGCAATGGGTTTTTGGCATCGAGACTTGTTTTCCCTTCTCTTTCTTCCGTTATGGAGTAGAGTCTTTATGTCGTGTCTCCTTCCTGGTCGACATAAAATTCTTGTACAAAGATTGTCTCTTCCAACACTTGGCAACACAATGCTTAGGTGAATGAAAAAAAGTACACGGATACATATTCCACAAGTTTTGGATTACATGATTATGTTTTTTATAATCAAAAAGAAAATTTGAACAACCATAACCATTATACATGTCTTTCTTATCTTCTCTTTTCTTTGGAGATGATTTTCATTCACTATCACCATCAGGGATTGATACATCATCACCTTTCGTGAATTGTTCTCGCAATGACTTAGGTTGGTCATTTGAAGCATCACTTGCTTTCAAGGTTTTGGAGCATTCTTCAATCCCCACTTCACCATATCCCAATCCTAAACAGCGAGATCTTTCCATAACCTCTATGGGATTATTGATACCTTGGCCCATATTTCCTAGGCCCTTTCCTTCATAACCCATCTTGGTTAGAAATTTCAAACCTATACCTCTGGTATGTTTTTCAAATACACCAAAAGAACCATCTTGATGGGAACAATGCAAAATTGATGAATGAATTCCACTGCATACCTCAAAGATTTTTTATGAATTCGGTGTAGAAGGCAAATCCTTCAATTCTTCTTCGCTTTTGTCGTTCTTTGAAGAGTTCTCTTGAACCGATCTCTTTCATTCCAAGTAATATCCATACAACACTTTCACCATCTCTGCAATGGAAAAGAGATTTTTTCGAATATCCTTCTCATCTTGAGAAAGTCCCTCTTTAGATTTCATTTTCTCAACTGAGATGAGATTTTCCCTGGTAAACATGCAAAATCAAAAGCCAACCGTCAACTAGCTCTGATACCACTCGATCTAAAAAGATCTTTTAAACGACAATGGTTGAGTTATTTTGCATGAAATTATTTTACCATTTAGGAAATTAATGAAAGAGGAAGAATTAATGAAGAAAACATAGCAACCCTTAAGCAATATACATATCTGGAAATAAGCATGAAGAACAGCAAACCATAAACACCAAAGTGATAACGGAGTTCGACAATCTCACCTACATCTCCGGGCCTCTTGTCTCAGTGGGTGAGGCTTTCTTATTTTTGTTCGAATATTTAAAAGTACATCATAATAGTGCCAAAAGTATTAAAAACTGATCTGGTCGTGTTCTACCATATCTCAAGAACCCAGCAAAACTGATGGCACTGAAAATGGATGAACAGAGCTCCCAGAAATGGCCTGCAAAGGTGCGCTCCTCAATAGCTTCCTTGCATAAAAATGGATTTTCCTCAACAATTATTCAGCATTTTCCTATTCTGAACCTCTCCTAAGGCTTCAAGAACCTATGGTTTATATAGGCCTGAATTTGGTAACAAACCCCCAACTTCCCCCCAAGATATGGCTCAAAAAGGGCCCAAGATCCTCCAAAAATGGATTAAATCCCCCAAATCTGGCTAATAATCCATTAAAATATTTATAGTATAGCTTAAAAGCCACTTTGGGCTAAAATTAAGGGCCCGCCTCTCTGATATCCATGTGCCTATACATTTTTATCCCCCCTAGTCATAATCCATCGGTCACGTGGGTGCTTATCCACACACACTTTGCGCTAACTGTATAGGAGTCCAAGTCATATGGGGTAGTTACCATAAACCGGGGCTTGAACCACAATGAATCTACACCAACATACACACAAGGTTCATATGTCATGGGTGTGTGCACATATGCCAACGTAATGGTGGCTATACCATACTTTCGCGCCAATAGATGTAACGTAAGGGCTCCGGTTACATGGAGTGGTCATGTGGAATAAGTATGTGTCGGGGCTGGGGCCTAGCCCCAACCCTATTCTCCGCCAACGTAACCACCATTCAAACTCAAATAGCCATTGCAAATTATATGGTTAAGATACAATGTGAGGGCGGGCTGGTAGCCTGTCCCTGCCAAGTCGTTTCCCCGCACCCGAAGGTCGTGGGTTTGACTCTGGTGTGCTCCATAAAAAAAATTCCACAATGACCAATCAACCAATGACAGGGTGCCACGTGGCATCCAATCACTAGGACACATGGAACCATCCCATTCACCTAAATATATGACACATATCAAAATTTTATTCAACCACGTCTGCCACATGTCTTCCCTGTCAGCGTGCCAACTGTACCTTCCACGTCATCCCATGCCACGTGTCACCCTTACAGTGGTGCCACATGTCACGACCTGACTCGTCCACATATGCACCTGCCCATATCAATGTTAATGCACCCTACCAGGTCAATTGTATGGTCATACATCATGTACAGTCAGCTTCCATGTCAGCATTGTATGGCCTGTACAATCAGCTGCCACGTCAGCATTGTACGGATTGTACAGTCAGCATTGTTTTTTGCCTGTTTAACGAAATGAATAGATCGTGATATATTTCTCATATGATGTTCGTTTGAGCCCATTCAATTTTCATTGGGTTCGTATCGATGAGGCCTATGTACACGTCCATTTTGAAGAGATTCTGAGCACTTTGATTTTTAGGCCTTCCTGGACCCATCTTGGCTCCTGGATCCAATTCTGGATCACTGAGAGACTAGACTAGGTGGAAGTTCACTCCCGTAATTGTTGTGTGTGTCAATATCACTCTAGACCACCACTATGGTTCATTGGTTCTCCTCCATTGCACATTGATTGAGTTATACAGAGTATATCATGTGTAAATTATTCATTATTCATTACGGTTAATGAGAATTCTTCCATTCTTTCTCTCTTGCTTCTTCTTTCTCAATTTCTCTCTACAAATTTGTGTGGTATTTTCTAGCTATATCTATTATGTGCAGGTTCAACACATTTACATGGATGAGGTAATGAATGATAGTTCAATCCTATTCCTTTATTTACTAAAGCTTCCCCTGGTTCAAGGAACAACCTTAGAATTTCTAGTTGCAAAGACCTTCAGTTATACCATCTTTCGCCTATGTGAGGTAGCCCAGTGAATTCTTCCATAGTTTCCTTTGTGACCTCCACATGTCTAACTTCTACTAGTAAAATTGTTGGCACAGGGGCAGACCCAAGGTTCAACGCTTCAATAGCGCACCAACAAAACCCTAACTATCAGCCCTTTCGGAAACACCTACGAAGTAGATGAAGTCTCACCCAAGGTAGAGGCAGGGGTGATTGCAGGACTCCAGTGTATGAAACCTTAGTTGGGACATAGATCTGTGATTGTAACACCTTAACATAGCACTTAGCAGTTATAGATCATTAGTATTCAGCCTTAATTCACAGCGCAAATAAACCCTAACAAGAGATCAGCACAGTATTCACCCAGATCTAGTATATTCAAGCACTAAGCACATTCACATAGGTTAGATCTAGCATTCATCCATATTATTAAGCACAAAGCATCAACATATATGTCTATCATTCATCTATATCAAAGCACTAAGGAAGTAAACACATCAATACATCGCACAAAGCATAGAAACACAGGATATACATGGTTCACCCCCAGCCTGGGGCTACATCCACCAACTCTTCTTCTCTTTTATTGTCTTCTGTCAATATTCTACATGCACAATGCCACAAGATCCTACTCCGCATAGGACAGGAGATCTACGCGCACTTCGCTAGATCCTCCTTCCTTGAGCTAGATTACAGCACAAAGCCATCACACAGTCTCTTAGAGTCACTTGCACTTAGCTCTGCAATTTCTCAACATAGCATGCACAAAGCATTTACAATTTGCACTCGGCACTTTGGCTAGGTACCAAGCCTCCATTTTCTTTCCTTTCTTATGTCACCTAGAATTCTATTTATACATTACAAAAAGGGCCTACACATGGGTAAACCCATGGGCCGACATCCCCATACCTGTTACATAAGCCCAAAACCCAAAAATCCCTAAACAAGGGGCCGATATCCCGTGATCTCCGCTTCGACTTGCGCTCCGCCTTCGACAGCCTGTCGAAGTCCCAAAAAAGTTCAAACATGACCAAGGATCCTCAAAACTTGGTCAAGGGCCAACAAGCCCCCAACACTCACCTATGACTCGTCCCAAGTCACTCTGGTCTGGGTAGATCTGCTTCAAAATTCTCGAGCTGCTTCGACCTGTTGCTGCGCCAAGGCCTCCTTCTCGTTGAACTCTTGGATAATTGCTTCATTGACAGGTCCCTCTAAGCGTTGTTCGACTCCAGTGATTACTTGTTCCATCTCTGCTCCTCAGCCTTCAATCTCCTCAAACAATTGGCACACTTCATCCTGGACTGGTTGGATCCTGTGAGTCACTTCCATTACTTTGCTATGTATGGTGTGGACCTGTTGTTGAGTAGTGCGTTGTTCTTGGGATCACTTCATCCTTTCAACTATTGATAGGAGCTTCAACTGCCCCTGTACTGTTGTTTCTTATTGCTTTGCCTCCTGGATTTGTGACTCCAGTGCCTTTAGTTCAGGGTCTTCAGTAAGTCGCTCATAGGTTTGTGCACTCCTACTGCTAAGTTGTTTACATTCCAGAGTGAATTCTCTTATCCTCTCAATTGCGCTCCGGGCAGTGGCTTCTCTTTGGTCTCACATGTCCTGCGGGGTACTTGGCACTGTTTGTAGCTCTAGATCTGTGATTCTCTGTTGAAGTTGTTGGATAGCTTCCGCAAGTTGCGCTACTTGATGCTCCAGTGATTCTTCTACCTTTTGCTCTAAGCCTGTCACAGAGCAAAGTGCTTTGTTGACTGCTTCTTTGACTCTGAGGTGCTCTGCGAGCAACTACTCTTTCTCTTGCTTGACCTGTTCTCTCTCCTCTTCAAACTTGGTGTGGAGGTCATCCTTCTCATGTTGCGCAACTCGGTGTTGCTCTAACACTTATTATTGTGCTTGTTTCAGGGCCACCATGGCCTGTTCTTTCTCTTCTTGCGCTCGACGAAGGCGAGTTTCGGTTGCATCAACTATTCTGCGGAGTTGGGCGGGTTCATCTCATGAATCTAGTTCTTCTGATGGTGTGGGCGCAATGGATATTGCGCAGCTGGATTGAAGGGCCTATTGTACCCCTCTTAGTTTTGTCTCAATTTTTTCATAAATGGTTGCTTGCTTGGCTTTAGTGTTCTGCATAATATCCTGCGAGTTGTCTGATATGGCTATGATGATGAAGTCGAAGTCATCGAGCGTGAGCATAGTCTGCAACTTAGTCTTGGTGGCTTTGGATTTCTTCCACAAGGTAGGTTTCGTGGTGGAAACCTTTCTTTTCTTAGAGGGATAAGCCTCATCAACGGGATCCCTAGGTGGTGTTACTTCTCCTTTCTTATGTTGATCTTTTTTGCCATTGGTCTCTTCTTTATCTACTTTGTCATTATCTCCTCTTCTAGGTGATTCTAAAGCAGTTTCATCTTATGCACTACTCAGGTTTTGTACCTCTTCAGTCTTCTTCCTTCTACTAGGTCCAGGTGTATCATGCTCTTCGTGAGTGGCCTCTGAGCTGCCAATTAGCTCGGAATCAGACATTTCTACGGGGTCAGCAGGGATAAGGAGCTTTGTAGACCAGTCCTTAGTTATCTCTTCGAGGTCCTCCTCTGTGAGCTTATAGTATGACTGAAGCTCTTCTTTATGTTCGTCTGACGTGTAGTGATATAAATAAAGTGTCAATATGTGCAGAAATTCATGAGGGTCTGAACCAGTGTAGGGTGTTCGACGTCATACGAGGGACAACCCCAATAGCCCTCTTTAACTAGAGATAGTATGTGTGGAATGCCACGTTCAACTGCCATTGTTTTCCCATATCACTCGAGTGCCATAGCATGGTGAAATTCACAGCGTGTGGTTTGAATGGATCAATGTCCGAGAAGGACGCACCTTCCATCATCCGACGGAGAGGCTTGCACTCCTCTCATCAATGAAGCTTGAATCCCTGCAAACATTACTTTTTCGGCCATTAGATCGATTAAGACTTCTTATACACACTTTTCAGCGGCGCTGAGTTCGTCCAACATACACACTCTCAATCGGATAACTCAGGTCGGTGAATGAATGCTCAATGCAATAGAACAGGTAGTGAAATCTTAGTAAGCACATCGTGGTAGCAATGAGTTCTCTCGTTGGCGCGGATATAATTCGCAAAAGTGTTCTCGATGAAACAGTCGACAGACTAAGTAGACAGTGAGGTAACGGATCTCTCCAATTGGTGAGAAGCCTTCATCAATGTAGTTTTGTCCGTTGCCGCATGGTCCCAACAGTCTGATGACGAGATTTCTGGTCATAACTGTTGTTCTAACCATTCGGGGCATCGGTTTAACGATTATTAAGCTTCCAACGGTCATATCGCTTCGTTGTGGCAAAGTGCCATATTGCACTGTTCTGATATCCCGGCGAAGTTCCAGTTTTGCAATCCTTCTTTCTATGAAGTCCCCTCTGGGACCTTCTACAACTTTTCTATCTTTTCTCTCTTCTTACTGAGTTTTCTATCCTTCTTTCCTATGATATTTGTCTCAGTATTCCTCTTTCCATTCTGATTCTTATCTCCTTTTGGCATAGTAACTTCGCGTTGTTGAGATTCTTTCATAGGATTCAAGGGCAATACTTCTTCTCTGGTTGGGGTACGTGCTCCACTCTTCTGTGAGTCTTCTTGTGTTCTTTCAACTTCGACATCCATGTTTTTGGTTCTAAACAACTTCGATCTGTTCTTCTATTCTTCAATCAAGTGCGCTATCCTCCTAGTCATAAAATATTTTAATTCTTGTTTCTTCTGTTCTAAGACTTCCTCTTCTTTTCTTCTGACTTGATCCTTCTCAATCCAGGTTTTTCCTAGTAACATAGCAAATGGGGTGTCACTCTCAATAAATTTAACAACCTCAAAATCTTCCTCTGTCGAAGTTCCATGAGCACTCATAGATATCTGGGTGAGTCTTCCACATAGGGTTATCAACATTCCTCTAAATAATCATATCCCTCCTAATCAAGGAATCATAACAGGTTGTCCTAAAATTTCCCAAGTTCTTTCTGTCATGATATTCACCTGTGTTTCCTCATCTAGAACACAGTCAATGTCAAAGTCTCCTATTCTTGTTTCTATGCACTCTTTTTCTTTGAAGATCTCTAATAAGTTGACATTTATGTGATCATTCAGGGTTTCTTTCATTTGTAGCAATACATTCTCTGATTATTTCTGGGGTTCTACCATGGTATTAGTTTCTTGATCTTCCTCAGGGTTTTCTTGTCTCATATTCATTCTTTCAACCTTAGCAATCATTCTAGGGAAATCCAAAACTTCATGGTCCGTAGCTTTACAACAAAGGCAAGTAGGACCTCTACCAAAGCATTCCTTAGCAAGATGTCTCGGTATTCTGAAACTATAGCACATAGTTAATCCTCTCTTTCTCTTGAACGATCCCCAACCTTTCCTGTACTGTGCACTAAATCACAGTAACTAACCTACAAAAAATTATTACTAGGATCCTGCATCCATTTGTTAGTCCAAACATTCTTTCTATGCATAGGAATAACATATCTTTCATCATTTCTATCAGATCTACTCATATCAAATCTTTTTTCTTCTAGTTGTGCCCTAGTTTTCAGGCTAGGACAAAATTTATCAAACATACCTAGATTCATTCTTTCGAAACAAAAATTTCCACTTATCTTACCTTTTCAATCAAAACTTTTCACTGTTCTTAGCTTTATCAGAGCACAAAGCTTCAATATCTTACCTCTCTTCTTTAGATCTGACTTCTCTTCTTAGCACAGAGCTTCACAAGTCAAGTAGAATACTGCGCACTAGGGAAACAGATCTATGCACAGAGCTTTCTCTTTTCTTCAGTTCCCAGCAATCACAGTTTCAAGTCCCAACAACGGAACCATTTGTTGGCACAGGGGTAGACTCAGGGTTCAACGCTTCAACAACGCACCAACAAAACCCTAACTACCGGCCCTTTAGGCAACACCTACGAAGCAGATGAAGTCTCACCCGAGGTAGAGGTAGGGGTGGTTGCAGGACTCCAGTGTCTGCAACCTTAGCTGAGACACAGATCTGTGATTGTAACACCTTAACAGAGCACTTAGCAGTTATAGATCATTAGTATTCAACCTTAATTCACAACGCAGATAAACCCTAACAAGAGATCATCATAGTATTCACCCAGATCTAGTATATTCAAGCACTAAGCACATTCACATAGGTTAGATCTAGCATTCATCCATATTATTAAGCACAAAGAATCAACAGATCTATCTATCATTCATCTATATCAAAGAACTAAGCAAGTAAACACATAAACACATCAATACATTGCACAAAGCATAGCAACACAGGATATACGTGGTTCACCCCCAGCCTGGGGCTACGTCCACCAACTCTTCTTCTCTTTTATTGTCTTCTGACAATCTTCTACATGCACAGAGCCACAAGATCCTACCTCGCATAGGACAGGAGATCTGTGCGCACTTTGTTATATCCTCCTTCCTCGAGCTAGATTATAGCACAAAGCCTTTACACGGCCTCTTACAGTCACTTTCACTTAGCTCTGCAAGTTCTCAACATAGCATGCACAAAGCATTTACAATTTGCACTCAGCACTTTGGCTAGGTAACAAGCCTCCCTTTTCTTTCCTTTCTTACGTCGCCTAGACTTCTATTTATACATTACAAAAAAGGCCTACACATGGGTAAACCCATGGGTCGACATCCCCATACCCATTACATAAGCCCAAAACCCAAAAACCCCTAAACAAGGGGTCGCGATCTCGCGATATCCGCGTTGACTTCCGCTCCGCCTTCGACAACCTGTCGAAGTCCCAAAATAGGTCAAACATGACCAAGGATCCTCAAAACTTGGTCAAGGGCCAACAAGCACTCGGATGCGTAATTCAAGGAAAATTCCAACATGATTTCATCATTGTATCCCTATAATCATAACACATACTCCATACATCCTGCTCAGCCCATAATTTCTTTGATGTCATCATAAAAATTAAGCAACATTGGTTTAATCAACTCTTAGTGGATTAATGATCCTCCCATGGATCCTTTCCTATGTTAACTCTAAGTGTTTGTGTTTGCAGAGCTATGTGAATTATGGGGTGGTGAGTTCAGAATTGTAGCAATAAGGGTGGTGGATTGGGGAACCGTGAATATGGAAATGATGATTTGATATGGAGGTTATAGAAGAATGATATAGACACATTACATTAGAACAAAATTTTTGAAAAAATGGATAGGAACATATACATGTCATGTCTTACCTTGAATGGTTGTACGAGTACGACATTGATCAAGTCCCGACAACAAACAAAGGAGTCTCTTCAATGGTCCTAACTGTAATTGCAACGTCATCATTGTTGGTTTCGTTGACCAGAATGGTAGCATGGTGATTCTCAAATTAACAGCTACAAGTGGAGTTGCAACAATGTGAGTTGCATCAATGAAACTACATCACTGGTAGTGTGTCTCTCTGGTGGGGGTACGAATTGCAATATAGGTGATGGAGGGGAAAAGTGTGGGTGGAAATTGAAAAAAATGGAATGAATCTTTGAGTGGAGTTGTGACAATGTGAGTTACAAAAATGAAGCTCCAAGTGGAGTTGCGACGATGTGAGTCGCAGCGACGAAGTTGCAACAATCAAAATGAAATGGCTAAGACTTATTAGAGGGATAAAGTCATGACAATGAGAATTGCAGCGATGAAGCTGCAGCACGGATTTTTCATTAAGTGGTGCGGATTCGAGTCACAACATTGGTGGTGCATGGAAAATGTGGAAAGTGGGAACATGAAAGGAGGCTACGAGTGGATTTGCAGTGATGTGAGTCACAACAATGAAGCTGCAGTATTGAAAATAGACTGAGATTTGAGTAAAAAGGGAAACTTGTGAGTTTTTTGGCATGAAGGTGTTGAAATATTAATTATTGCAAGGATTAATTAATTATCGAAAAAAGATTAATTAATCATTGGAGGGATAATTAATTATTGAAAAATATTAATTCTCGAAAGTTTAGATATTGGAAGATTGGTTTTCATTGGTGTCAACCCTTGAACAAAGTTGCATGTCGAAGTTTGCATGGAAGTAAAAAAAATATAATAGGTTGCATGTGAGTTGCATTCCATCATGAGTTGCATATCAGTTTCATGTCATTAAGAAATTTCCCTTTAAAAAACATAGAAGAGTCAATTACAAATCATTTCTATGTAATCACTTATGAGAATACAGGTTGGAGATATGAGGTAGTGAGTCGAAGACAGAGAATTCCAGTGAAGTAAGGATTTTTCAAGAGCCAATAGTACGAAGATGGGGTTTCGTACAGGAATTCCTTGATTATATCAGTGGGTTTCAAGAGGAAAAACGTAGACATCTGCGGCCTGCAGTGAAGACAAGTGTGGATACCCGCGAGTAGACAGTACACACAGTCACAGGCCTATGAGGAAAATTTGTAAAGACCAGGGATCTAATGCTCAGATCAGATATAGGATTGAAGTTATGTCTTCATGTGTGTATTAGTGTGAGTAATCTAAAGAAATCAGGAACATGTATGTCTCAGTGATTCATAAGCAATTGATTTGGAGAATTATCTTGTGGATCTTGGTATGAGGTGTGTGTGGTTGCAATCTTGATGAGATATTGATATCATTAGAAGTATTAGGAATATCAGAGACAACAACATCAATAGGTTATCGATGACAGAGGTAGTGATATATTGGTCTACATCTATATTTCAGGACGATTGGACGGGGCAAGGAAAGGAAGTTGTAGCCTCCTTCTGGTTGGAGCCAGAAAAATATGGAGTTGGAGCTTCCTTCAGGTTGCAGCCTATAAACAGGGGATTGGAGCCTCCTTTGAGTTGTAGGTGGAGAAATAGGAATTTGATGCTTCCAATGAATGTACTCTTTGATCAACAAGAAAAACATTCTATGTTTTTTTCCCGCATTGGGTTTCCATGTAAAATTTGGGTGTACTTTATTTATGTGATGTTTATGGTGTTGATGACATTTTGAATGCTCATAATATTCATTGGAGGTTTTATATTGTGATTAAAAGTACTAGTTGTGATCATATTGATTCACCCCGCACCCCCCCCCCCNTATCAGAGATGGTTGTTTAGGAAGCAGTCTAACAATTGGAAGGAGATCATAAAATACGCTAATATTGGAGAAACAAGGCTTGATGGTCAAAACTATAACTTTTGGAATAAAAGGATGAAAACCTTTTTACAGGCACTAGGATTTGATGTTTGGAAATAATTAGTAGATGGGTATACAACACCAGCCACTCCCCCAACCGACAGAGATGGAAATAAACTCAGTGAAAACAACTCAAAGTTTAAAGGTACTATTCTAAGTAGTCTAGTTGATTTAGTATTTGTCAAAGTTATGCATTTTGATAGTGAAAAGGATCTTTGGGATAAAATCCGAAATATTTATGAAGGGGAAAGGCTCAATCCTATGACTCCTCCCAGATTTTGAGAGCATGGAGAACAACAATATGCACTCCAAATAGTTGAGATGGAGAAAGAAGCAAGGGAAGTGGAAGAGTTGTTTGACAAAGCTATGCAGATATGGACTATCCTGGAAAAATGTGAAAAGGTCTAATAGTGGGACCAAGAGGAGGAGAGAATCAACACTGCCATACAAGAGGTAAAGCAATGGTATAAAACAATGAGCATCATGGAGCTCTTGAAGGGCACTCAAGAAATGAAGACTCTGCAGGCAGAGTTGAAAACATCATAGATATAGAAGCAAGAAAGACATAATGAATTGGAACCCCTCCAAGAACAAGGAGCACATATGATCGCACAGTTGGAGGAAGAGAAGAAAAGTATGTTACACGCAAAAACAAAGAGCGCAACATTAATGCAGGAGGAGATAATAGCACAGATAGTAGAGGCACTAACAAGCAAAGTTGCACATATGAGAGAAAAATGAAAGGAACTAGCCTAAACGTTCCACAGTTTGGACATGGAAGTCTAGGGAGTGCGCACCACCTAAGTGGCTCGGGATGATCCACATGTTAGTGTTGGGGGCTTGCTGTGTGTAGGCCTATTTTGAAGAGAGACCTATTTTTGGAAAGGAAGACCTAATTTTGAAGCACATGCAACAGCTGGAAAGAAAGCAACATGTAGGAAAAGAAAGAAAAGCAACATGCAGGAGGAAAAGCCATGTGGAGAGGAGGCAGACACGCCTAACCATATTAGGGTTAGGGTTTTTTAGAAGGATTGTAACGGCTATAAGATTGTAAAATGCATAAATAAGAACCTAGGAGGTCTAGGTTGGGGGGTTGTTTGGTCATTGTCGGCTAAGTGGCTAAAGATGGTTGATAATTGTTGCTAAAAGTTGTTGAGTTGTAGAAGAGTCAAATAAGCTAGATTTTGAGGGTTAGATCACAGGTTGAGGAGCATGGTGTGATCTAGTCTGCCTCACAGAGGTTCCTTAACCTCATCATGAGTGTATGATTGAATATGTAATGCTCGCAATGCTATATTTTGCAACAAACTAAATAAACGAGAAGAGAAGCCAAATCTTTGTGGACGTAGCCCAAGAGGGGGTGAACCACAGTAAAACCGGTGTTCTATGTGATGTTTTATCGAATGCTTACTTTTTTTTAATGGTTAAGTTTATGAATGAATGATTAACCAGATGTATTAGCATGCATGCATAAGTCTAAAAGATTAATGAATGAATCCTAGAAATACTTTAATCAAAAATAAGTTTAAGGCATAAATAAAGATAGAATACACTCCTAGATCCCCACTCATTCCTAGACTGCAAGCACCAAAGCATTGCAGTCACCCATAGAGCTATCTCGAGTGAGACAACGTTGTGCACTCTATGTGCAACGTTTCCTTCTGGATTACTAGGAGGGCCGATAGTTTTAGAGGGTTTTGTTGGAAACATGTTCAGATCTAAACCTCGGTCAACCTAAGAAGTAGTGAAAGACATAACCAACAAATGGTTTTGTTTCCAGTTGTAACTGCATAGGATTGAGTGGATGGGATCCATGGAAGAAACACATGGAAAATGAAAGTATAGAAGGGAATGTTCAGGCCATGGAATACAACAAAGGAAGGGATTGAAATATGGTTTAAAACAAAGGAACTTGATTTTGCACGAAAGGATAACAGAAACCCTAAGTTAACACTGCGCAAATATCTTGACAAATACGTGTTTAGCGACTTGCATGAGGTATTTTCTGTGATTTCCCACATTTGTTGCAAGAGTGGTTATTGAGGTTAAAAGAAAACCACCCGACAAATTGAATCAGACAGTTGGAGTGGAATCATGTGGAGATCGCACAGTTACAACAAGTTAATAACAAATTTACGCACGCAGTAGATTTCCAGTTAGATAGTATTGTTGCATGGTTTATCACTGAATTTGTATGTATATGTATAAATATGTAATGGGTTTTGGGTAGAAGGTAATCTTAAATCTTGAAGAGTGAGTAGCGAACATTCGAGAGTAAGAGCTTGGATGAGTTGGGTGTTGAGCAATGAATAATGAGTTGAGTTGAATATCAGTCGATAGGTATTTGTGCATTGGAGCATAGAACGACTAGGGCATGTTTGGGTTGTAACGAAATATTTATGTATGAGCGCAGTGCGCATGAATGTAATGGAGATTATGAATGAATAAGAAGAAAATCATTGTGGACGTAGCCCAGTTTCGGGTGAACCACGTTAATCCTTGTGTTCTAATGTGCATGTTGTTATGACATGTTTGCTTACTCTATTTAATGCGCACCTATGATGAATGGTTAATATGCATATGTTAGATCTGTTAAATGGTTCCGCACATATGATGAATGTTTAAATAAATCTGTCATAGATCATAGTACGGATATGGTTTCACGCACAAAACATATGAATGAATGTCAAGTAAATAATAAGGAATGAATACCTCATATTTCCCCATGATTGCAGAAGTTGGTTCCTGCAGTCCCCATAGGTACATCAGGTGAGACTTCACCTGCTTGTGGGTGATGCCGAAAGGGTCGATATCTCAGGATTTGTGGGTGAATTAATGATTTCCCCAAGTCCACTCCACGCCAACACTCGCTTGTGATATTTTTGATGATCGAGCCCCATGCATCCTTTGGTTCTCAGTCTTAGCCCATGGTTTTGCTATAGACTCCCTCTGACGACAATTTAGAGGGTTTATGGGTTGCGATAAGCCATGTTTTGCACCCCAATAGGTGCTCAAGCTTGATTTAACACCTTGGACTTTAATTTTAGCCTTTGTTCATTATTTTAGACACAATTGGATCTGCTCCTTTGTCCATAGGCCACAAAAGTTAGCCCCTTTGAATCTTGTACTAACACCATCCATGTCGATCAATGACCACCTAGACGAGAGTGCCCCCAAACTCTTCAAGGCTAAGTCCTACAATTATGTAAAAACCTAAATGGAAAAAACAAATGAGTTGTGCCCACCTCGTACAACTAGGGTAGAGAATACCATAATCAATTCCAAGTAAACATAGGCATTGTGCATGGCATTCCATGGACAAACCAAAACGAGAAAGGAAAACCTGGAGGCAAATTTGGGGGATAGTCATGCTGATAAGGACGACGGAGACCATGAGCAACAAAGAGGGATGAATGCATAGTGGAAATTTAATGCACCGGCGCTAGGTATCCGAGGCGAATGGGTATTAGAGCCCATCAAAAATCAGTGAGAAATGGAGAGGCATGGGAAATTAGATGAAATCGATGCCAAAACCCATGAAACTTAATGCGAATTGAATATCCGAGTGACCATTGTCCACGTAGGTTTCCAACGCCACCATTTCCAAGGTGATTCGGATGTATACGTGGCCAATTGGAACCCGTTCATAGGGGTAAACCACCATGGCCTCCCTTCCCTTTTGAGCAAATTGTTTTGTCACTCTTTTGAAACACGCAATTCATGGTTTCTACTGTAGCTAACGAATGAAACTAAAGAAAGGATTTGTTGTTGTTTTTAAAAACATATATAGTTAAGTAAACAATCATACAAAATTGATAAATAGTTTGGGTTTCTGTATTTTTCCATTAATCTTCATCTCCACCACTAAACACAGTGCTAATTAGAAGATAAATGGCTCTGTAGACAGACTGCAAATGACTGCCCGTGATAGATAAAGGAACTGGAATTTTGATAAATAGTTTGGGTTTCTGTATTTTTCCATTAATCTTCATCTCCACCACTAAACACAGTGCTAATTAGAAGATAGATGGCTCTGTAGACAGACTGCAAATGACTGCCCGTGATAGATAAAGGAACTGGAATTTTCCTGGCTCGTATGGTATATCCGAGGGTTGAGTTAGGTAAGGATAATTTATTGTGAGGTGTTTGAAAATATGCTTTGATAAGTCGAAGTACGTCCTTGTTCATGACGATTGATATAGGGAGCAAAGCAGTCAGACCAGGCAGGAGATGCACGATGAGCTTGCTGGCAAGGACTTTGACAAGTGGTATATACAAAATATATATTTATACCTAGCAGTTAAATCAATCAATGTATTGCCTGTGTGCATGGCCAAAAAGCTAGCATAATTATGAAACATCTGCAGCATGCGGCCGTCATTGCAGACCAAGTGTATTAGTAGACTGAGGCCTCCACATTTTTGTACGAATCGTGTTTCAGAATGCAGGCATTTACCTCATTTCAGTCAGTAGTACACTGCTTGTCCCATCCATCCATCCACCGTGCTGCGGAGTCTCGGGAATCCTCATGCTCTTTTTGTTTGAATAATGCAACGGATCTACCAACGTTCCCTGACTACAGACATGGTTCTCTCTCTTAACTGCAGTCCATTATCCGTGGGTTTTCACGTTTTCCTTTGGGAAACTGGCCGAAAACTTTCTCTCTCTACAATCTGCCTCGAAACCTTCTCTCTACAATCTGTCTCACGTTTCATTGGAACTTTGAAATTTAATTCCAATTTCCATGCATTTTCTTTCTTTCACTGAAGGAACGTAGACCAGACACTACAGGCGGATTGTCGTACGCTCCGACTTATTTATAATTTGGAAATTTCAATTAATCTCTTCACCATACAACGAATTTAATGAAATATTCTAGAACTTGTTATGGATTAATCTTGCTTTTTAATCATGTTCTTTGTAAATTTTGCTTCTCTTTCTTCTTCGTAAAAAATGTGGCACGCCTTCGTCCATTCCTGTACACAACTAAGTAGATATAAAAGGCATAACTAACAACTTTTATTGGAGTCGCAATTGCAAACCATAGATGCAATCACAATTAACTTGCTATTGCAGTCTCGTGTAATTCGTTAATTTTAATTTAGTCTCTTGTAATTCGCAATGTAAGGAAGGTTCTAAATGTTCAGCGCTAAGTTTAAGTTTTTGTTTTTTTACCATCTTCGAAGTTTTACTCCCTCTTTCTTTTATCGTGTCATGAGCTTAGCCTTGTTCGTGATTTATGATGCCGGTTTATCAATGAGAAGACATAGTACATCAATAGATTGCATAGTGTGTAATCAATTCAGGTTAGCTAAAAATTAAGTGTTTGTATAACTAAGTGTTTGCATAACTAGTCCCCATTGGTGTAGAGCAGTCGGTGAGGGAGTGCAGGGAGTGCGTTGGTTTGAAACTTTTGGGGACACCTCAAATCCAGTGATGTTAAGGGTTGGTGTGGTCCAGGCCGAGTGCGATCTCCGAGTGATTTTCACGGCTTAGATGCTCCTGGGTCGTGGCATCTCAGCCACAGATCAATCCCGCAAGTCAGGGATATAAAAAAAAGTGTGCATAACTAGTGGTTTGTTAGGGCCTTTCAACTAAGGATCATTTCGTCGAAAGGGCGGTCTCTTTGATAGAACTTGGTTTTCATGCCTTAGGCTAGAAACATTGAAGTATCTTCTTTGGGATTGTTTTTTTTTTAGGTCTTGTTGGGGGGTTGGTTAATCTGAGCATGCAATCATTTTGTAGGGAATGTTGCATTAGAGAGCAATGTTATTGGGTGATTCCAGGTCTTTGGTCCTGGTGTCTGACATGTTAGGTAGTGAAAGAAAAATAGAGCACTTTAACAGAGCATAAACAAGTTAAACAAGCATAAAACCGAGAACAACAATCACACCATTAACACAATGATTTATGTGGAAACCCAGTGAGGGAAAAAACCACGGGCAATGATAATCGATATTCTTATTATTCAAGGGAGAATTGCAATAGCCAACTCAGACATACATCCATCCTCTCCTCTCATACACACAACACCTCAGTATTGTGTCTTGCTCTCACACACTCACTACACATTGCACTCTCACCTCTATGGGTATGCTCGTATATATAGCATCTCTCAAACAGTTAGACTAATCGATTATAATTAGATCCACCAGTGATATAATTTGTTCACAAAAGAGTGCATGCATGCACATTCCTAATATAGTTGCATGCATGTGCATGTGACTGCATGGGAAATTCATTGGCATGTTTCCAACAATCTCCACTTTGACAACAATTTACTTGATATATCATGCCCTTAATTAATTCATCACCCTTTCTGCAAGCCAATAGAAGCCAAACACCATCACAGCTCCGCAACTTCTCTAATAGTATTGTTACATGAACATGTCTGCACGATTCGCTCCAGTATGGACCATTTTGCCTCCATTAATACCCTGTCTAATAAACCGATGCACTCGTCCCATTTTGATACATTGGACTGTTAGTCAAATGCTCAACACTTCGACCACCATGGAACTCCACATCTTGTACTTGTCCAAACTTACCCAATAGATCCTTGCATTCTTGCAAGACATAACCTGAGGTAAGTCTTCTCTTGTCCAAATCTCATGAATCATAACCACAAACTAAATCATTGCAACCATTGTAGGTGATACTTGTGCTTTTGTGCTTGAAGCACCCATTTCCATGTGTTTCACCTGGTTTTTCCATGTGTCTACTGACAATACCAACTGCATGTGAAATGCTGACCATTTCCCATCATCAAACTTCCTACTAGCATATAATACTTGAGACATATAACCATTTTCTTCTTCATCGGTTAGGACATAAACCTGAAGAGAACTTACAATGGAAAGCCAAAGGGATTTTACTGGTTTCACATTATTCACACCGAATTTCCTAAGTATCTTCACCACATACTTTTGTTGTGATAACCAAGCTTACCATATTTCCTGTCTCTGCGTATTTCCATGCCCAAGATTTATTTTGTTGCTCCTAGATCCTTCATAACAAACGTCATAACCAACTGAGACAACCTGTTGATCTAAAACATGCTTGTGCTTGCTACAAGCATAACATTTACCGCCAAGATAATAAATATACCATAAACACAATGGTTATACTCACTTCTTGTAAAATCTAGCTCACCATGAAGGAATCAAACATCTTGTGCCATTTGACTGGCATGCTTCAGGCCATACAATGATTCTTGAGTTTGCAAACAAATCTTCTGTTGTGATTCTGATCTAACCGTTCTGGTTGTTCCAAATACATCCCCTTATCCAAAAAACTCCATGTAAAACAGTTTTAACATCTAGTTGTACTAACACAACTAGTGATAACACAACATGAATAGAAACAAGATTTTAACAACTGGTGAGAAACTTTCATGGAAATCAATACCTTCCAAATATCCTTATATTACCAGTCATGCTTTGAACCTTTCATATTTTACTATGTTTGATTTTATAAAAGGAGATTCATCAAACACTACATCTATGTCCATGATGATATTGTGGGAAGTAGGATCCCACATTCTACATCCCTTAGCATCATCACGATATCAAAGATCTACCTGTTTGATCTGGGTCCTACTTAGAATGTTGATAACAAACATAAGCATCACAACCAAATAATTTCACATTTGAGTAATTACCAGATGACATGTTCATACCTCTTCTTGAATCTTCCTTTCTTTTGCAACCGATGGTGACCGAGTTACCAGATAGTTCAACCGCTTATGTCCACAACTATTGTTGCAACTTGACATTATTGAACATGCCTATTTGATCCTAGCTTCTTTGCAATACTTTCCAAGGTCCATGGATATGAACCTACCTTCATCATATATTCTCAAACACTTGATTGACCTACCAACACATCAGCCTTTCTACAAACCCACCTTTATAACCTGGACACACTTCTCCACCTCGAAATTTGCATTGACTAAAACCGGCCAAACCAACCCAAGTGAACCTTTGTCACTCACCTTCAGGGACTTCACACTGGAGTCTCAGTGCTCCACCTTAACATGAACATTCTCTTGACAAAATCCGGCCAAGCTGGCCAAGTAATCCTTCACCGCTTACCTCCAGGCCCATTTACAATGGAGTTCCCCACACATTTTATAGGCTTCATTACATGCAATCCATGGACACAATACCACGGGCTACCCAAAAAACCATGTGCTTTGACCTAAAAAACCAAATTTAACTCATTAACTCTTTCACCGAGTCAAGGTTAACCCAACATACATGCCCCCCCACATATTCAATCTACCTAAATCTATGTTTAGACTTTTCATAGGTGACCTAGTAAACCAGGGGTATGCATGCCTATCCAGGTCTTACAGACGTATGCCCATTTACATACAATTTTTTTTTATTTCACAGTGACTCAACCATCACCACTCTTGTCGTTTCCTTGTTGTTCGAGAAGATCCTACATCTTGAGCATCCATAGCTCAAAGTGAAATTCTTGTTATTGAATTTCTCCACCTCAAACTTAAAACTCTGCACTTTTTCCATTAGCACAAAAAACCTCGCAAACCATAGCTTATACTAAATTGAGCTCTTTTAAAACAGAAGAACCAATCTTAAAGTTCAAAGTTGAATTTAAAAAAGTTTAAACTCCAAAAATATAAAAATATATATATTAAAAACCCTTTTAAAAATAATTCACCTTTAAAACATCCACCTCTAATAATGATCCTCCCATTTAGATTCCAAGGCTATACTCTTATAATGCTTAATGAAAAAACGATCCTTCATACCTCATGCGATCCTTCATAAAAATTGTTTTATATCCAAAAAAGAATGATGCTTCAACTTCAAACCTCGCACTCTGAGCAAATACTTTGAGTTATGTGCATAGAAACTTCAATATGTATTTCCTGCCATGGTTATCGCTCCCTTTGTAAAATGCAATTACAAATGATTATAGGTTATTGCACCTCCTGCCAGGCATCAAACACGATGATACTTCTTAGTATCGTGCAACGGAAGCAAAAACATAGCATAAACCAAGAACCACAAGACACAATGATTTACGGGTATCGCCCCTCTGCTCTGATTATGTCATTTGTCTCTTCAACGAACAAACTTAGTTTGATCCAGCGACCTTTTATTACTTCTGTGCATGGTCGACAGTCCTCTTTACATATCTTTCTCCTTTGCTCTATGATCCTTCAACTCTGCACTCTGATACCACTTGTTAGGCAACGGAAGAAAAACAAAGCACTTTAACAGAGCATAAACAAGTTAAACAAGCATAAAACCGAGACAACAATCACACCATTAACATAGTGATTTATGTGGAAACCCAACGAGGGAAAAAACCACGGGCAATGATAATCAGTATTCTTATTATTCAAGGGAGAATTACAATAGCCAACCTAGGCATACAACCATCCTCTCCTCTCATACACACAACACCTCAGTATTGTGTCTTGCTCTCACACACTCACTACACATTGCACTCTCACCTCTATAGGTATGCTCGTATATATAGGATCTCTCAAACAGTTAGACTAACTGACTATAATTAGATCCACCAGTTACACAATATGTTCACAAAAGAGAGCATGCATGCATATTCCTAATATAGTTGCATGCATGTGCATGTGACCGCATGGGAAATTCGTTGGCATGTTTCCAACATGACAATGCTTGAGGATTTCAGTCTTCTTTGTTTCTTGGAAACTTCGATGCAAATATGTTTTTAAAAAACGAGGTTATCTCTTTCTCTCCATTTTTTCAAGTATGATAGAAAGAGGTCCATATGTACTTGTTAGCTAAAGGAGTTATGTTGATCAAGGATGACAAGGGGTTGGATATAGATGCATATTGAAATTTTATTGATGTTTTAGTTTCTTTGTGGAAGAGGATGTAAATACATTTGTACATATCCTCTTGTTTTAGTTTCTTTGAGGATGATGATGTAAATATTTGTGTGCATACCCTCTAGTTGTATTGTTTTTTCTTTATTGTAAATAATCTTTTATAAATATAAAAAGTGTTTTAATACAGTTAAAAAAAATTGTTGTTTTTGTTTTTTTAAAAGCAAGAAAAACCTACAATACACATGTTTATGATCATGTATAATTCTCACAGAAAATGTAAATATTATATATTAAGTAATAGAGTACTAGATGTTGTATATGTTAAGATATATATTATTGAATTTGAAATAATATTGAATATTTTGTATATATTAACTAGGATATATATCATTGAATTTGAATTTTTTTTTCAATTATAGTAGATATTTAATCTATACAACATTTATTACTTTAATTCATTGCATTTATTGATAGTTATACTAATGATGTTTTATAAGTGGTATCATAGAGATAAGATAATATCATTCACTACAAAAAGGAAGTTGTGTAGAGGTTATTATGTGGTCGTACATCATAGATGAACATGCAGTTTCATTTCGGGTGCATCACATGGAGGGAGACATTATGTTCCCTATATAATCATTTTGTACATCTCTATGCAAACACTTATGCCATATATTAGTCATATTGGTCACGGAAGTGAGCATTCCATTATATAAAGTGTCAATCACCTCAACATAGTTGCACATTGAATGATGTTTATCCTTCCCAACATCATAACATTGCTTCTAAGAAAGAAAATATTGATTTTATTATTTGATCAAATCTTGAATGTGTAAAGGAGGAAAACACAAATGCTTGTATCGTAGGGAATGCTAAAACGATTCACACGAGACTCTCTAAAAAAAATTATGAGTCCTTGAAATAAGAATGATAAACCTGGTGATTGATTTGTAAGCTGATGTGGATATTCCACTGCACCAGTTCATCACAACAGATCTTACAATATTATGAAATCGCTTGTTATGTAGTGTTTTACTTTAAATTTCAAATTTAACTTTACGAACTTAATATGTGACATATTGGAATAAACTAGAATTGAAATAAAAGGATATAAGAAAATAATACACCATCCACACAATGTACACAAGATGTACCCTGGGAAAACCCAATATGGGAAAAACTCAACTAGAAGGTGAGGCCTATGATCTGCTCTTTTTTTCTCAGTTCTGAAATGAAAATACAAAAGAATGGCACTCACTATGAAGTTGTCATCGACAATGTGGCCAATATGGTTGCTAAAGGATCTTCTACTTCCTATGTTATACTCCAAAATCCCACTCCCAAATGCTCTGCTCAACTATGGACTAATAATAATACAATAAGGATGGAACCCTTTCCTTTCCTAGCGGCCCAATATTTAACATGGCATGATATCCATCTGGGGTTAGGGTTAGGGTTTTTGCTTACCTCAACCCCTAATTAATTTTAGGGTTTTTGGCCCTTTAGAATCTTCTTGAAATTCCACATATGACTAGGTCTACATGTGTGAAAATGTAAGCTAATGTGCCATCTACTCAGTATCATGGTGGTCAATAGGATAGGTCAATTTTTGTATACAAACTTCGATTGAGGTGAACTTCACATTGTTAGAAATCTCTCTATGTGCAAAACAACGTCGAGAGGATGAGGACTTTGTTGAAAAAGTTTTGACCCCAAAAAAGGCTATTTAAGTCCTCAAACGAGATCCAAAAGGTTATGCACCCCAAACTACCAAAGTGGGACTTGTCCCTAAAATGGGCCTTGCAAGCTAATAGCTCCAATATTTCCACCCTTAAAGTACCAAAATAAATGAAAAATTGTATACTAATCCATTCTAGGTCATGTCTCCCCATTTAGGGAGGATTTTGGTCCCTAAATATTTTACTAAAGCAGGTGAGGAAATTTCTCTTCTACCTTCTCCTTCACCATTTTACCTTGCCTAGAAGTTGTCCTTTCAACTTGACCTTCCAAAGTCACTAACCTTGTCTGATTGTTCTAGAATTCTTCTACAAAAATGTATATTCTACTAACTCTACCTAAGATTCTACTGCTAATTCCTTTATGATAGATAATTCTTTCTCATCAATTTCCCAATCCAACATAGAAGGCTCATAGATTTTTAGATTCTCCATGTTCACTGTAACTGAGTAAATGTGCACATTTGGGGGTAGACTGAGTCTGTAGGAATTATCACCACCTTCTCCAACACTTCAAAACAACCGTACCACGGAGAATTGATATTCTTACCAAGGCCTTGTATCCTTTCTTTGTTTATACACAACCAAACTCTATCTCCCACCTTGAATGTTTTCTCAATTATGTGTTGACCATGCCATGCCTTGTACTTTTCCTGTGACTTCTTCAATGTCTCCTATACTTGGAAAATGGATCTACCTAATATTATCAAACACATTTTTAGCCTTTAATACTTATCTTATGGTGTCTTCCCTCATTCCCCCTTGATGTCCATATACAACATCTAAGGGAAAAACAAGTTTCAAAAGGAAACTTATTGGTAGAAGTGTGAATTTCTTTGTTATAATATTGCTACGTATAAACCAATTTTTTTTCGTAGGTACTTGGATGCTTTTGATTATATTCCCTCAAAATTTGAACTAATTTCTTGCTCACTACTTTTGTCCATCCATACGTCTATGGATGGAAAGCTATAGATCTCTTCAACTTGGTTTCCATTTTCTCCTAAAGTGTAATCCAAAAGGAATTGAGAAATCTTGTATCTCTATTTGAGATGACGCTCCTTGGTATCCCAAAGTGCACCCATACCTTTTCAAAGAACATGTTTGCTGCATCTTGTTCCTTGATGGTCATTTTACAAGGCATGAGAATGCACATCTTAATAAACATGTCTACTACCACAAACATATAGTCATGTATGTTCCTTGTTCTTAGCTATCTACCCATAAAATATATGGGGATAATATCTCGAGGTCTAGTAGGTACATGCAAGGGATGGTATAAACCTTGATTTGTATTACTAGGCTTGTCGATATAACAAAGAATGCATCCTTTAATAAATTGAGCTACAACTTCTTGCATTCTAGGCCAATACACATAACTCTATGAGTTAGAAACTTTCTTCCCAACACTAAAATTCCCTATGAATTTGGAGGTATGAGCCTCTCTAATAAGTTGCACTCTTTCACATTTAGGAACAAAATATTGTCTCACTTATAGTGCAAACCATCTTGGAGATGATACTTAGCCTTACCATCACCTTTTTCTTCATTGGCCCTATAGCTACTAAAACACTTATTTAAATTCATCTTCTATGTATGTCTCTTTGTATGAATAATTGCTGAAAGGATCCATATGCATAAGAGTTCCCAAAGATGTGATCTTTGATGTGGGTGGCCTTGAATCATGTAAGCCAAATTATTAGTGTTTCCCTTCTTATATTTGATGATTAGATGAAATCATTGTAAAATCCCCATCCACTTGTAGTGTCTATTTCGTTGAAGTTTATTATAGACTCCCAAATATTGTAGTGTCTAGTCATCAATGTGAATGATGGTTCCCTTTCCGAGCATATGGTGCTTCCATTTCTTAACGACTTGAACTAGAGCAAAGAGTTCATTGTCATATGTTGGGTAGTTCAATACTTTTCCATGGAATATTTCAAAATGATATCATACTCACTTACCTCATGACATCAAGAACACTCCCATAACATATACACTTTCATCCATCTCCACTTTGAAAGGCTTATGAAAATTAGGCAATGCAAGAACTGGTGCTTAATTGATCTTTCATTTCAAGTCATCAAAATCTTTCTGATGATTCTTTCCCCACTAGAAACTCTTGTCACCGGTTGTTATGGCATGGAGTGAGGAAGCCATAGATGAAAAGGATGCTATAAAATTCCATAGGTACCATGATTCCACTTGAGGATGGCCTCCATATTCATAGAATCTATATTGAGTTCCCCTCCACCAATCACATACCCCAAGTACACCAATGACTATTGAGAAAATTCACATTTCTTAAGTTTTTCCAGTAGTTAATGATTTTTCAAAGTCTCTAACACCTACATGAGATACAAGATATGCCTTCTCAAGTAGAACTATAAACCAATATATTGTATAAGTACAATGTTACAAATGAATCTAGAAAGGGACTCAATACATCATTCATCAAACACATAAATGTAGTTGGTGCATTACATAAACCAAAAGGCATTTCCAACCATTCATATAGACCTTGCCTTTTATTGAAGGCAGTATTCCAAGTGTATTATTAGTTAATACGTGCCTAGTGGTATCCTAATTTGATATCCAACTTGGTGAAGTAATTGACATGCTGCAACTGATCTAGCAAGTCATCGATCCTAGGCAGAGATTATTAATTCTTGAGAGTGATCTTCTTCAAATATCTATAATCGATGCACTTTGTCCAACTCCCATCCTTCTTGGGTATTGTGATGATAAGTGACCCACAAGGTGAGGTGTTTGGTCAAATTTCTCACTACACCAATAGTGGATGAAACTTTCTCTTCACTTCATATACTTCTAGGACTAGTGTTTAACAATGGGGAGTTAGGAAACAACTACATCTCGTGCTCCACTTCCCTTTTAGGTGGTAACCCTCGAGGTTCCTAGAACACTTCTCTATATCCCTGCAAAATCTCCTCCAATTGACATTTCTACTCTTTGGTACATCCTTCCAGAGATGTGTTTACCTTTACTGATTTATATATTAGTTAATTCTCTCTTAAAAGGGGTAATGCAAACTTCCTACTTGAACTGATCAATTTCTTGGCTTGGTTAACACTTACCAAAGATATAGATTCACCTTTATGTGTATTGATGATGAAGGAATTCCCATCCTTGATTAGGAAATACTAGTTTTCTCTCCTCATGAAGAGTGCACCCCTCATGTACATGTAGGGTTTTCCAAACACCACACCATCCACAACAAGTCATACTATGTTTACCTCCACTTCATCAATATAGTTTTCACTTAGAGAAAAATTAATCTTACATTGATTAATGACCCTGATCTATGCATACTTATTTACTCATCCCAATGGATATGGGTAAGGAATGTCATGAACTCCCAATCCAAGTTTGATGACCAAATATTCTAACATGAGGTTGGCTTGTGAACTAGAATCATAGGGAATCCACTTTTGTCTTATCAACTTGGATATTAATATGGAATATTTTAGACATCTCATTCTCTTCCTTGGGATAGAGGAGACTTGGATTCACCTCCTTCTGCAATGTAGTGTAGACAATATTTTCGTCTACATCTGAGCTACTATTTACTTGGTTGCCTAAATCCACAATTAGCATGCTCTTCTTCTTAGGATCCTTCTTATGGTTCTTTGGATTTAGCTTTGGATATAGCTTCCAAAACTTATCATCGATATTACAATGATTACATTGGTTGTTTATATCATTTCATTGATCTGTAATCATTTTTTTCTTCTTGTCCTTTCCTTTCCACTTCTTTCCCTCCCTGGAATCTTCTTGGTGGTTTTTTTGCTTGGAACCACTTGGTTATCCTTTATTCTTACTCATATTATCTAGAAAATGTGCTTGCACACAAGCCTCATCATTTGTTTTATGTTTAAAGAGCATCACTTTCCTCCATAAATGACTGTGTATAATACCCAAAGACTTTAGGAGTACATATGGGTACTTGGGAGATATACCCAACAAAATGCCCATTTTTCTAAACTTCGTTGTGTAATCTTGTACACTCTACCCTTGTTTATCTCAGAAGTAATGCCAATGGATCCACTGCTCCTCTTCATACCCAATAGGGTAGAATTGGGACTAATGATGGTTTTAAACACCTCCCACTTAGTCATTGAGGGATCACCCTCTAGCCTAAGCATCTTCATGTGGATCTCCCACCAAGTTTGGGCATAGCCCTCTAATTTTGGTTGGGAAAATGATTTTTTTTTCTCTTCTCTTATGTTATGAACACTAAAAACAAATTCTAAATGTTACAATTGTTGATTTAATTTAATGACATCAATCTCACCTTAGTAGGGTTTTATATTCACTTTTGTTTATACTTTTAATAGATATTGTGAAGAAGTGGTGGCACTAGAACTTGGTCTTTCATTTTTTTCTCGTTTTTTATTCATCTCTAGATTCTTATTTGATCTAGATTCAAAGTTAGAGCTACCAAAATCCCTGAAAGGTACAAACGTATTCTCTAGAGATGCCATGAGGATGGCCATTTTGCAAGAGATGTCAACAACTTGTGCTTCAAACTTTCAAAATCTCTCCTCTAACTCATCCCATGGATTGTTATTATTGTACTCAGTTGCCATGGATAGGGTTTTAAGAATTATTTATTATGCCACTCCTTAGATCCTACAACTTCACACAAAAACCCCAAAGAAAGCTTCTCTAATACCAATATGATTTGTAAACTAAAATGGATATTCCACTGGACCAGTTTGTCACAACCGATCTTACAATATTATAAAATACCTTACTATGTAGTGTTTACTTTATATTTTAGATTTAATGTTACTAGCTTAATGCATGAAATACTAGAACAAATTGAAACTAAAATGAAATAAGATGAGAAAATAACACACCATCCACATGATGAACAAAAGTTGTACACTAGGAAAACCCAATATGAGAAAAAACTAGCTAGAAGGCGAGCCTTATGCTCTACTCTTTTTTTGTTAGTTATGAAATGCAAATACAAATAAATGGGCACTCACTATGGAGTTTCCATGGACAATGTGACCTGTATAGCCACTATAGGATCTTCTACTTCCTCTTTTTTCCTCCAAAATCCCACTCCCAAATTCTTTGCTCAACTATGGAGAAATAAAAATACAATAAGAATGGAACTCCTTCCTTTCCTAGCAACCCAATATTTAAACATGGTCTGATAGTCATCTAGGATTAGGGTTAGCATTTTTGCATGCTTCAACCCCTAATTAAAGTTAGGTTTTTAGATCCTCTAGAGTATTCTTGAAAGTCCACATGTGATTAGGTCCACATGTTTGACTATTGTGATTTGATGTGACATCCACTCAATATCATGGTGGTTAACATGATAGGTCAACTTACGAGAGGCATAAATTCCACATATGAACACTAATTGAGGCGATCTTCCTATCATTGGAAAACTCTTGATGTGTATAACAATGTTGAGAGGTTGGGAACTTTGTTCACAAATTTTTAACCCCAAAAATGGCTATTTAAGGGCTCAAACATGCTCGAGAAGGCTCTAGACTCCAAATCACCAAAGAAGGACCTACCCCTAAAATGGACCATACAAGCCAATGGATCCAAAATTTACACCTAGAAAGTACCAAAATAGATGGAAAATTATATAACGATCCATTACATATTATTGATGATGTAAGCAAATATTTTATTTTATTTTTAAATTAGAGCAAATTTCCTTTTTTAATAAAACAAAAAAAAGGTTAAATATTTAACACACTGGCTATATTGATTGGGAAAATTCAACATAGAGTGAGAACAATATTAGTATATCTTACCCAATCTTAGTTTTAAATTGTATTTCTAAAGTCATTTGATCGCTACAAGAGATCCTTCTCTTAGGAGTTGTCAAACTTTCTTTTATAAGTTGTGTTGTTAATCATCTCCACATGAGAAAAACTACATGAACCCAATATGAATGATGGTTATCTATCCTCATAGGTATCTGTAAGGGGGAACTTTTCTTTCTTTTTGATTCCTAACATCAATCCAACCACCTAATGCTCATCCCCAGAAGGGATGCTAAGTTGGGGGGTTTTGATAATCTACTCATTGTTAGAAGCTTCCTCTAGAGTGTGTTTTATGAGATGACTTGATTTTTCATCTTTAGATTCAACCTCCTTGGATTCTTCCACTTCTATTAGATGGTAGTGATTATTTGCACCTTTCCATGAAGTGGGTCTTTGATTCTACTTTTTAAGCTTTCTTCTAGTGGGACCTAGGAGAGCTTAGTAGTCTCATCACTCACATTTTTCTTTGGATGGAAGGTTTCCAAGTGACCATACCCAAATCATGATCTACATTTAAAGGTCACTTACTCAAAACAAAATAGTTTCTTCCATACCTTTCATGCTACCTCAATTAAGATATCCAACATAGTTACCAATTTGATGATAACTATGACCTCAAAATGATAACTCTAACTCTAAAACCCCATAATTTTGGGTCAAATATACCAAAATCAACCCCCATTTCAAAAAGTGGTGTTATTGGCAGCACCCTTTTTTTGCAGGGGTTAAAATTACCACCTTTTGCAATCATGTCCTTAACAACCTTGTAATGTTGCCAACAAGAACCTTGAAATCAACTCCTGAATTGAAAAGTGGCACCAACAACAACACCAATTTTTTTCGAGCTGAAAATAACAACTTGTTTGAAACCATGGCCCTAACAATCTATACTATTGCAACCAGAAACTTAAAATGAATCCCAAAATCAAAAAGTGGTGCTCCCATTAGCACTTCCCATTTTTGGGGGGTTAAACATGCAACTTCTTTGGAACTCATGACCTTGACAACTAGTACCCTTGCAACCAAATCTTAAAATCAACCCTTGAATAAAAAAGAGTTGCTACCAATAGTACCCCCACCACTGCATGCTTTTTTCTGTGCTAAAAAGTGAAACATTTTTTAACCATGGCCTAAAATCCCAATGTTGTTATAAACAAAATCACAAAAAAAGAAGAAAAAACTAAAAAAATGGAAAAATAGATAGAAATAAAGAGAATGAAATGTAAAAATGGAAAAGAAACCCCAAAACAAGGGGAAAGAACATGTTTTTTCAATAAAAAGGTAATTGAAAAAATATGTTTTAAATAATTAAAAATAAACATAAATTAAATAAAAATCTAATCCCTCTTAATTTTTTAAAGAAAAAATGTTGGGGATTGGGGTAACCTAGACAGAACAAAACAAAATCTGCAGAGATAAAAGAAGAACAATAAAGTTCAAAGAGGATCGGTTGTGTCTAAAGACATCGTTTTAGCACTTAAGCACAACACATTGTGATCAGAACATCACAATGCATCATTAAATTAATCAACATGATATTTATTGTGTTTTGATCGACCCATAGTGTCTTTCATTTATAGTCTCGGGATATAACCAATTTCCTTGAAATTGGGAACATCTTGTCCACATATAACCATCGATGGTTGGAACGGATTTCAACAAATTTGCATTGTTGTGTCAGCTAGTCGAATTCCAAGTCAACCTAACCATTTTTTCATCCAACACGTAGTAAATTGTGTTGAAATAATGTAACTGCAAAGTGTGTTATTATTATTATTTGATATATTATTCATTGGATCAATCCCCATTGTGGATTGATCATGTCGGCTACTTTAAAAGGACCAAATCCCCTTTTGTGGATTGGTCGTATTGTAATTGTAAAAGGCAAAAGAAGAAGTCGGCCCCAGAATATATCAAAGAGGCCCCAAAGCATAATAAAGGTGGTTATAACCACCCAGTTGGAGAAGTCAGCCCTGACAGTGAAGAGACACTTCACACGTGCCAGTCTTGTATAAATAAGGAGGCTAGCGCCTCACTTAGACACACAACTCACTTGCTCATTTGTGAGACAAGTTTCGTAATTGCAGTTAGAGAAGAAGGATAGAGAGTGGCGCATATCTGGGAGAGGATCTTCTACATTAGTTTAAGAGATCTCTTAGCATTTTATTGGCTATCTATAATAAGGAAGTTTTGTTGGGTTTTCTTCCCCTAGAGGGTTTCCCAGGATAAATGTTCTGTCTCTTGTGATTGTGTATTTCTCAGTGATCTTGTATTATGCTATTGTTATCTAATGAAATGATAAGAACTATAATAATGGCTTAAACATTAACATGGTATCAGAGCCAAGCTGAAGGAATCATCTTTCACAAGAGTGAAAAACGTCACTATTGTTGTACATGAAAATTAGGACTTTTTGATGGTGAAGCTTTTCAGCCCCAAAACTATCTAGAAAAGTGTGCCCTCCCCTAAGGATCACTTTGGCACTCTCAGCGCACCTTTTCAATGGATGGATCTCCCGGAAAGTGAAACCCTAGTTTCACAAAGTACCAGAAGTACCAGAAAACCAGTGTACCAGAAGTACCAAAGTACCAGAGGTACCAGAAAACCAAAAGCACCAGTCTAGAAATCCGTAGATCAAATTTGGAGGAGAAAAAGTTGGATTTTCTCAGATCCAAACACACCAGGTTACTTGCCTCAACCAAGCGCACCTCCTGGTAAGTTTAGATTTTGATTTTGAGCACTTTCATTTTTCGGTCATTTTCCTAGCTCCAGGTAAAGATGTCTGCAAGCGTTAAGATTGTTGACAAGCTAGAAGGAGTGGAAAACTTCCGTTCCTGGAAGTATAAGATTGGTCTCATTCTTGAAGAGAATGACCTAGCAAGATTCGTAAAAGAAGAAGTATCGGAACCCACCGATGCTACAGAAAAGGCAAAGCATCAAAAGGACACAATTAGGGCCAAAAGAATCATTGCAAATTCAATCAAAGACCACCTGATTCCTTATGTGTCATCTAAGAAGACTCTGAAAGAAATGTTTGATGCCTTGACTAGACTATATGAAGGAAAGAACATAAACCAGAAGATGAATCTAAGAACTCAACTGAAGAATACAAGGATGCAGAAAGGAGAAATGATTCAGGAATATTTCTCCAGAATCTCAGAATTCAAAGAACAGTTAGAAGATATTGGAGATACCATAGATGAAGATGAACTCATAATGACGGCCCTAAATGGTCTCGCAAGACCTTGGGATGCATTCATCCAAACGATATGTGCAAGAACGGAGAAAATGAAGTTTGATAGTCTATGGGAAGAATGCATCCAAGAAGAAACAAGAGTAGCGAATCGTGAAGCGTTACTAGCAAGAGATGATGATCAAGCCCTAGCTACTCACACCAAAGGAGGAAGGAAGAAACCCTACTTCCAAAAGGAGACTCATAAAGAGCCTCAACAGTCAAACAAATTCAATCATAAAGAATCTCATCCAAGGGGATTTCAGAAGAAAGGACAACAAAAGGAAAGGGACTACTCATCTGTACAATGCTACCATTGTGACAAGATGGGACACATTGCGAAGTTTTGTCCAGCCAGATGAGAAGAATACAAGAGAAAACATAAAAGGCTCCATGCCCATGTAGTCGAAGATGAAGAGCCACCCACAAAGATGATAAGAGAGCAGATCAAAGACCATGTCTTGCTCTTGGCCCTCTCAGGATCTCTAACACTCGGAGAGGACACTTGGCTCATTGATAGTGGTGCATCCAAGCACATGACGGGACAAAGAAACATTCTCTATTGTATCTTAGAAAAGAAGTTTTCTTAGAAAGTGACACTTGGAGATGATTACCAATATCCCATCAAGAGAGTGGGAGAATCAAACCACAAACTGAATTCAGGGAATTCACTAAAAATGAAGGGTGTACTATATGTACCAGGCTTGAAGAAGAACCTACTCTCCATTTCAGCTTTAGAAAAGAAAGCCTTCAGATTTTCCTTTATAGATGGAGAAGTTCTTATGTGGGCTAAAGGAGAAACCTTAAATGAAGCAATCATCATTGGAAGTGAAGAAAATGACTTGTATAAACTAAAGGGTCACTCAGAGGCTGCCATGACCCACGCCATTGAAAACTCATGTGAACTTTGGCATAGAAGGTTAGCCCACATCAACTACAAGGCACTACCATACATATGCAAATCGGTCACAGGTTTACCAGAACTCAAAGGTGACCATGAAGGCGTATGCAATGGATGCGCACAAGGGAAGAACATCAAGAACCCTTTTCCGAAGAGGGACATCAAGGCAGAAAGAGTCCTAGAACTCATTCATTCAGATGTATGTGGCCCAATGCCATCATCCTCCATTAGTGGTTATGTATATTATGTATCATTCATTGATGATTATTCTCATAAAACCTGGATATATTTCTTGAAATCTAAAGATGAAGTGTTCAGCAAGTTCAAGGAATTCAAAGCCTTGGTAGAGAACCTTTCTAAAAGGAATATTAAGATACTCAGGTCAGATAATGGAGGAGAATATACCTCAAAAGATTTTGTGAACTTCTGCAAAGATGTTGGGATCAAGAGGGAACTCACTACTCCCTATAATCCCCAACAAAACGGTGTAGCTGAATGAAAGAACATAACCATAATGGAAGCTGTGAAGACTATGATCCATGATCAAGATTTTCCTATGTGCTTATGGGTAGAAACAACAATGGCAGCTATATATGTGCAGAACCGATTGTCCCATAGTGCACTTGGGCTCAAGACACCGGAAGAGATGTTCATCGGAAAGAAGCCAGAGGTAAGCCATCTCAAAATATTTGGCTACCTAGTGTTTATTCATATACCTAAAGAAAAGAGAAACAAGATGGACCCTTCAGGAAATAAGAGAATATTTGTGGGATACTGTGAGGTCTCCAAGGCCTTCAGAATCTATATACCAGGTCACCATCACATTGAGATCTGCAGGGATGTGACCTTTGATGAAGATGTAACGCTCAAGAAATCTAAACAATGCTAGATTGAAGAAGTATATGAAGAGGAACCCGTAATCCCCAATACTGCAATGAGGGAGGTTCCCAGAGCTGTAGAACCAATGAGGGAAGTCGTAACTTCCCCTGATGAGGAACTTCTAGAAGACCATGATATAGTAGAAGTGCAAGAACCTCCTCAGACAACGACTCTCCATAAAAGAAAGCCAGCTTGGGCTAGAGAGATTATTCAAGATGGAGAGAAGTACGATGTTCCCCAAGGAACTATGAGACAGGTGAAAAGACCAAAGCCCTTCTCCAGTTACACAGCTTTGATGTGTGATCTTCTAGAAGAGGAGCCTACCTGCTTTGAAGAAGCCATTAAAAGAAAAGAATGGGCAGATGCCATGACATTGGAATACCAATCCATAATGAAGAACGGAGTATGGGAAATAGTTCTCAGACCGAAGAGTAAAGATGTGGTATCCTCCAAATGGCTCTTCAAAATAAAACATGTTGTTGATGGAAGTATTGAGAAGTATAAAGAAAGATTTGTCGCTTGTGGCTTTTCTCAAAAGGAAGGCATTGACTATGAAGAGACATTCGCACCTGTAGCTAGATACACTTCGATCATAACCAATATGAGATGTTACAGGTACCCTTGATGTAACGAACAATTCATTGAGCATATTTCCAGTGACTAGTGTGTGGATCCTGCATAAACCGAGAAACCACACTAATAACAAAGGAAATATCATATTGATTGTGAGTTAAATAAATAAGACTACCAACTAGTTGGCGATACAAAGTGGTGTCGAATTTAAGAGACTGATAGTCTTTGGTAAGCTTAATCCTAGATTGAAAGGGGGTAGCACATGGCTTACAGTCGACCATCTTAAAACGATTCAAGATATCCATTATATATTTAGATTGAGAGAGGAACAAACCATTAGACATAGATAAAAATTGAAGACTAAGAAAATAATGCAGAAGACCAACATCTATCATATCAAAGGTGTCAACAAGTTTTCTCTTCAATCGAAATAGTAGATCAAGAATATTTCCAGTTATGACCACATAATCAACATATGCAACAACAATTAAGGTATAATCATTATCATGTAATACATAAATACTGTGATTATAATATTCACAATGTTTGAGTCCAAGATTGAGAAATAAGAGGTCAATTGTAGCATACTAAGTCCCTAGATCCTGTTTCAAACCATAAAGAGACTTCTATAGTCAAAAAAAATATTGGAGTTTGTTACAAAACTAGGGGGCTTCTCCATAAAGATTTCTTTAGATAAGTCACCATGAAGAAAAGAAATTTTAACATCCATCTGGTGGATCTGCCATCCGAAGTGAGGAGTAAGAAGTCGAACAAAATTCATCTTTGTAACAAGGGAAAAGTTCTAAGTGTAGTCAATGCCTTCCTACTAAGAAAATCATTTTGCGACCAAGCAAGATTTATGACGCTCGACGACACCTTCATAGGTAAATTTGGTCTTATAAAACCATCAACATTTCATAATGTTCTTCCCTTGAGGTTGAGGAACTAAATCCGAAGTGTGATTCTTTAAAAGAGAGTTCACTTAAGATTACATAGTTTTCTCCCATTTAGGTTCTCCTTTCACAATTGCATAGGAAATAGGGTCACGAGTCTTGAGGAAATGAGTCATCAAGGCAACACTAGCCTGCTACTTTTGACTCCAATTATGACGTCCTAAAGAGACATCACCAACATCAGGTCCAACAACTTCAATTATCTTAGCAACCCATCAAGGGAGACAAGTGAACAATGAACTATCATGAACTTCAACAGGTCGATCAAAAGAAGTAATAGTTTAAGTTAGAACCGATCGAGAGCTAGTTGACCCCAAAATCGACAATGCGGTCAACTTAGGAATAGGGTTCGACTTTCTAGACAAAATGTTGAAGAAGGGAACAAGGGATCCACTTTCAAAAATGATGTCAAAGGAATCATCATGTGATAAACCAAAAGAAGCATTCAATAACTTAATGCCTAAATACTTCTCATCAAAAAACATGTTTCTCCTGATAATGATCTGTCGTTTGACAGGGTCAAACAATCTATATTTTTTGGATTCTTCGGAGTATCCCATCATGATGCAACCATAACTCTTTGCATCCAATTTCTTCCTACAATCATCCAAAATCTTATACCAAGCAATACAATAGAATACTCTAAGGTGATCCATTGAGGGCTTGTTTACACAACATCTCTCAACTAGAGTCAGAGAATTGACAACTCTAGTTGGAATACGATTCATGAGATAGTTAACACGATAAACAACTTCAACCCAAAAACAAGTCGACCTATCTTTGGCCTACAAAAGGCATCAAGCCATTTCGACCAAAGTTCGATTCTTTCTTTTTACTACATTGTTCTGTTGAGGAGTATGAGGAATAGACCTCTTCCAGGAAATACCATATTGAGCAAGGTATTCTTCAAACGATCGATTCACATACTCTCCACCATTATCAGATCTCAAACATTTGATAGGTCGATTGCATTGTTTTTCAGCCAATTCCCTAAATTCCTTTATTTTTTCAAAGATGTGACTCTTATTTTTCAAGAAATAGGCCCAAGTAAATCTAGAGAGATCATCGATAAATGTCAAAATATACTTTGCACCTACTAAGGAAGGTTGATTGATTCATCGAACATCACTGTGATTAAGTTCTAGTGGATTCTTTTCTTTCCACGCTTGGCCAAAGTTGAAAGGTGTCTGATGATGCTTTCCATACACACATCCTCGATAAACTCCTTCAGGCGGAAGAACTTTGGGTAGACCAACAACCATATTCTACATGGCCATTGAATTCATACTTCGAAAATTTAGGTGTCCAAGTCATTCATTCAAAATTCTACTCCACTTGTTGGTTTGGGAAATGAGGGCAGTCGGTCTAGGATCTGGTCGAGATAGGTTGCAGAACTTATATAGTCCATCCTTTGAGTTGAGAAAACCTTTGATGAAAATCAACTTATCATTCTTCATATCCCAAAAAAGGAACTGATCGGGCCAAAACTCAACAATCTTATCAGTATGTGTTAGCTGGTAAACCAACAAGACATTTTCACTGAGAGACGTAGACAAGGAACATCACCATGACCAATGATGTCGAGAGAAAAATCATCAACTACATAGATGTTTCACTCGACAACTTTATCCAGGGAAGAGAACAAATACGCATCTTTAGCCATGTGATGAGTGCACCTTGAATCGACCACTCACTCATTCTTCGAGGTGTGAGAAAGAAACGCTTGAGAGGTTCCAACTTGGAAGGTGAAATTATTGGTCGTTTGAAGTACATCCAACATGTATCCTCCAAGTTTCTTAACCTTTCCTTCTAAATCGTCTCTCTTCTTCCAACAATTTTTCTCCACATGTACAATCTTTCCACAATACAAACATGTTTTCTTCTTTCAATTTTTCCGGGTGGATGTCAGTTCATCAGTCTTCACTTTAGTTTTTTGGTCGAGACATTCTTGTCTATGAACATGAGAATTTGAGCGTCCTCTTTCATTATAATTTAGTTTTCCCTTACCCTCGAGAAAGTTACCTTGATGTTTACCACCAAGCTTCCCTTCATGAAGAAACCTGTGTTGATCATTAATCAATAAGTATGGGAAGGTATCAAAGGTACAATCCTTACCATCTTCCTTGTGTGCCTACCAATTTATCCGAAATGTGGAACATAACATGTTGAAAGGTGTTCTCAGATGCCAATTTTTCTAGAACGTGGAACATAATAGGTCGAACAGTGTTCTTAGATTCATCAGTACCATCTCAATGAGTTTTCTATCTTTCTTTTGAAAATTCTTCCCACATTCACCCAATTTCAAGTGCAGTTCTTTAACATGTTCCAAATAGTCCTCAATCCTTTCAAAGGAATGAGGATCAATAGAGATCAACTCTTTCACCAACTGCATAAATTCACTCTCATCAACTTTGTCAAACAAAGACTTCAACTTCTTCTAGATTTCATGAGGGCAGTTGATCCCACTCGTATGAAAGAAAATCTACTGAGAAATGTAGGTCGTAATGACCCCCAACAACCTCAATTTTCTTTTCATCGATGACAAACTTCATTTGGT
Organism: Picea mariana; assembly: GCA_032191745.1. NCBI lineage: Eukaryota > Viridiplantae > Streptophyta > Pinopsida > Pinales > Pinaceae > Picea > Picea mariana. Next base: position 875,712 of record JASDQU010099746.1, read on the forward strand.
CATCCTTTGGATCTGTAATAATGACCTTCGTATATTATTAAATCCCTTTTCTTTTCAGCGGAGTCTCCATATTTAATACCCAAATACCATTATATACACTAATGCTCATTAATGACGCATATATTACTATGAAAAAGAAAAGTGATAATTTGTTTTACTTCAAACTACTATGGATGGAAGAAACTTGTAAAGCATACACATTACCTAGAAAAAAATCCATAACAATATGCCAATAATTATGTATCAATGGTGTGGATATAAATCACTTTTTTAAAAAATCATTAATGATCATTAGTTATTATTCCAAGTTATATATTATTTTAATTAATACAAATATGGATTTTAAAATCATTAATGATCATTAGTTATTATTCCAAGTTATATATTATTTTAATTAATACAAATATGGACTAGATCTTAGCTTTCAATAAACTTGTAATTAGCTCTAGGTGTTCTTGAGTCATTTAGTTGCTCCTAAGGATGAAAAACCATCTTCACGACAAGAATTGCTCCTAGAATTGTCTTTTACAACAACTTCTCTTTCCCTAACATAAGATCAAGATGGAGAAAGGTGCCATTTGAGAGAGATTGAAACTACACTAGGTTACTAAGGAAAATCCCTAGCATGAATGAGGAGTGTTGCTCTAAACTTAGTTCTATAGATGAATTCCTAGTGATGATGCATACATTACTGCGGGAAATGAAAAATAATAATTTGTTTTAAATCAAACTACTTTGGATGGAAGAAACATGTAAAGCATAAACTTATACACTTTACCTAGAAAAAAAATTCATAATAATATGTCGACAATTGTGTATCTATAGTGTGGATATCAATCACATTCTAAAAAAATCGTGAATAATTATTAATTATTATTTCAAGTTATATATTATTTTAATTAAAACAAAGACGGACTAAATCTTAGCTTTCAAGATGCTTGTAATTAGCTGTGAATGCTTTTGAGCCACCTAAAGGAGCATCTATCACTTCTAAGAAGGAAAAACCCCTATCACTTCATGACTAGAATAATTTCTCCTATAATTATTGTCTACAACAACTAGTCTTTCCCTAGCAATAAGATCAAGAAGGGATAAGATGCCATGTGAGAGATTGAAAGTACATGATGTTACTAAGTCAAATCCATAGCACTAACGAGGAGTGTTACTCTAAACTTAGTTCTAAAGACGATTTTTTTTTTTTTAAATGATACATACTTTACTTTGAGAAATGAAAAGTAATAATTACATCATAGATAAATAATTGTCAATTAAAATATGGATATATATTTACATCATAGATAAATAATTGTCGACATACTACAATTATGATGTGTATGCTTTACAAAATTCTCATTAAAATAAATTATTACTTTTACTCTTTTTTTTTTTTTAATTAAAAATCAAAGTATAGTAATTATGTTTGGGTCTCTTATTTGAATAGACTCAAAATAAGGGTTTGATAATTTAAATTTAAACCTTTAAGTGGTTATGATAAGCAAGGCTCACATCTAATTAATGAATTTTATTTTTTATTTACAAATAGGTTGTAAGAATTTACATCTCTTTAATGGAATTTAAATAATCATTGATTTGTTTAATTTTTTTAACATTTTTCCACATAATTGAATGATATGGGTTGATGAAAGCTCTTGAAGTTCATTATCAAATTATATCAAAATAAGTTGAAGAATAGTGTTGCATTCTAGATTAAAATTGTTTGAATCACATTGTTGCTTCATCATCTTGAAGGGTTATTTTTCAAAAAAACTGTATATAAGGGTTTGCTTCAATCTACATGATTGTAGTTAGATGATTGTGTCCTATCGATCTAGAGGGAAGGACTCAAGCTTTTATCGAAACACTTACATATAGAAGAAATCAACTTCCTATTTTAAAGTTTCTCCAAAGAGTCAAATTCCAACCTTGGAGTTTGCTAGTGTTTCTATTTTTTTAGGGTGAGACCTTATCCTTGGGACAAGTATCCTTTGAATGGCTTGGTGTGTGACATAATCTACACCTAAAAATTGTATTCTAATAATCCAGGTCTTAGACCTAACGAGAATCGCTACACTCCAATATAATCTTCTCTAGATGACTTCAACTCAAATTAAGTTCTACACAAATGAAGAGAAAATTGATAATGACCTTATCAATCTAGCAAATGCTAGACTTCAAAAAATTCCTCAAAACTTTCCTAATTCACACTTGCACTAGCGAATCCCCATAGAGAGGGGTAGATTAGGACGATCAGAGGAATTTTGAGAAAAAAAGTGTCATCCTAATAGAAATGTATTTTATTGGCTAAAAATTGAATTAACACGTTTTCAAGGGAAAAAATAGTAATACATTTTTACACATATTTTTGGTTTATCTCATTGTACATTCACTAAAAGTATCAAGTGTGGGTACTCGTTGGATGTGGAATTAAATTACATGTCCAATGAGTACCAACACACTTGATACCATTAGTGAACCTATAGTGGGATAAATTGAAAACACACAAAAAATATGTCCTAATTAGAATAGAGATAGACGAAGAAAGCAATTGTCCTAATAATGTTATTGATGTATACTATCCCTTTTTTTTTTGTAAGTTAGTGTTTGTATTGATTACAGATGTTTGTTGCTCCTAATCATACGTGGCAACGATGCCCTTCTGGGAAACCACTGCTGCCCTTAGGACCAAAAAATAGTGATGTTCCTAATCATAAGAGGCAACGGTGCCCTTCTGGGAAACCATCACTATCGATTGTTCAAAAAATATATTTATGCCATGTCGATGCCATGCAGGGCAGACGCTAGTTGTTAGAAATAAACAAAATAAGAAAAAACTCAGGCCAACCTTCCATGACTGCCTGTAGACGAAGGATGATGTAAGCATGGAACAAAAGAAAATTAGAAACCTGGTTTGAGCCTAGGCCCGATGTAGACCTGTCGCACCTGAGACTTACCCTTGTCGCGATCTGTCATTGCTTGCCGGAGGTCCTGGAGGAAGACCATCAACTTGTCAACCCGACTCCAGTGATCGACATCTCTGTGCTGCATATCAAGCGTAATTGACTTGAGCTCCCTCGAGTCCTTTTTGATGTCACTCAGGTCCTTTTTAAAGGTTTCTCAAGGTGTCCACGTCCGCTACGCGGGTTTGGCATTTGTCGCCAAGGAGGGGTGAGAGCAGGGAAGCCGAGGAGGAGGAGGGAGAGAGGTCCGAGACAAAGGTATTGGGGGGGTGGCAAGAGGGGGAAGGAGGAGGAGGAGGACGTCGAGGAGGGGAGGGGGGAGGAGGCGCGTAGCCCAACGAGTTACCAAAGGTGTCGAACCACTCGACCCTACAACCGTAAGGATTTAAGAAGGGGGAAAGCTCAGTGGTGGTCTCAAGTAGTGGCTGAACAGGGAAGGGCGCCGCGACTGGGGCCAAGACGGGGAAGAGATCAACTGCAGGAGGATGAACAGGAGTGACTGCTTCGACAGGAACCATGACGTGAATAAAGTCGGCCTCAGGAGGATGATCAAGGATGGGCTCATCAGCTGGAGCCCTGACTGGGATAAGTTCGGCCTCATGAGGATGGTCGGGGGTGGGCAGTTTCCTCCCCTTCGCCTCATACCAAGAGGCCCCTCTTTTGGCCTTGCCTTTGAGGCATGGCATGTCAGAAGCCAACGACGGTCTTGGAGAGAGGACACAGAGGATCAATTGACTTGGATAAGTGAGGCCCGAACTAGCGTTGTTGTGAGCCAAAAGGAGATTGCAGCAGAGGGGAGGCGAATAATGGTCAGAGTGCTTGGGAGCGGCTTTACGAATGCCTGTGAAGAGGAGTGGAAGTGACCAAGGAAGTGTCGCGCGCAACACCATGAAGTCGCCCATGCTCCAGAACTTCCGACTCGTGCGAGTGAAGGCTCTCGTCAGAGGATTGTAAGGTGGCGGCAACAAGATTATGTCAATGAGGTGACGGATAGGGTGGGATGGGACTGATCGGGTGCGAGGTGGCTGGCCTCCTAGCCAGGTGGCCTCCCCGTGGCTTTGTCGCTCGCTGAACTCGGAAACACCCCATCCGAGATATACTATCCTTTGAAATTAAGTTGATAATACCTTTTTTCAACTAAAATATATACATTTCAAATTTTAAATTAAAAGTTTTTATTTTAACTATAGTAAATAAAATAAATTTAAAAATAAATTTTGAAACTAACCCTATAAATCTATAACTTGAATTTTTTATTAAAAAAATATTAAAAAACCACATTATATAACCATCCATTTCATATCATTAAATCACTATACCTATATCTTCACTTAATCTTAACATTAACAAATTATATAACAATCCATTTCATATCATTAAATCACTATACCTATATCTTCACTTAATCTTAACATTAACCAATTCCATTGTGAAATTGGACCATTTCTATGGGTAAGAGGAATGTTAAAAGGAGCTCTAATGGATAGGTTGGCTATTAGGTTTTATGACTCATCTCAATGGATAGGTTGGCTATTAGGTTTTATGACTCATCTCAATGGATAGGTTGGCTATAAGGTTTTACGGATTAATCTCAAACCTTTTTAGGTACCTATAGATACCTAAGCAAATTGAGAAATATTTTGAATCTAGTCGCTTCACTGATCGCTTTGTCGTCATTGGGTTAGCACCGGCCAATTGAACGCCTCTCCATCAACTTGTGGTTTATATTTTTGTTGTTTGTAATTTGACTATCACGCTTCCCAATTAAGAAGAATTTCTTCATAATTAGGAAACAAAATTCGGACCAAGTTAGTTTATAATTTTTTTTATAAATATTTTTCTTCAAAATATCGCAGTTTTTAAAAATATTTTTCTTTCACAATTTCAAAAAAATGAACGAGAGTTTTCTCCCTGAGTAAAATACAATCGCCAATAAAAACTCATTAAAATCCATTCTCGGAATGTATGCCCGGCGACGTGATAGGGATGACACTGGTGGGAACAAGCGGACATTTTTCCTGGTTCGATTGGACCGAGATGAACAAAACGACAATTGTCCTCGTTCGATTGGAACGAGATTAAGGATCCAACGATATTGAAAGTGATTAGAGGAATGCTTCCTGTTATCTGTCATGTAAAAGACTAGTGTGCTTATATAGTTGTGTTTCTATATCAAGTCCTAAAGAGGTTCCAAAACTGGGAGAAGTGTCATCCAAATTCAACCAAACGCTCAGGGCAACTCCCACTTATCCTTTGCATCGAACGCAGAGCTCCTTGACAATCTTTCAAGGAAATAAATGCAACAGAATCTTAAGATTTGGTCAAATGCACACGTACTCAGGTGACAAAGATATGAAAACCCTGCACCTGTTGTCTCGGAAAACATGCTTTTCAGGTCGCTCGGCTTCTTCACAGCTGTAGCTTTCTTCTATAAACTGGTATGTTCGAGAACAATGGTGGATGCAGCATATTCATTTTGTGACTTTGCATTGCTTCTGAAGGATCTCCAGAGGGTAAAAGCGTGAAATACTCCAAGGCAGATCCTTGCAATTATTTTCTCATCATACACAGAAGAGACGATGAATGATATAAAGGGATCAGGTGAAACATCATCAGGAGGTTATTATTACACACTGATTTATTTCTTACAGGACTACGACGCCTGTTCTTCTGAGTAGAATTTATTGGTTTTAACTTTTGTGAAATCCTTTCCCATCTGCTCCCTACAAGACCTTTTAAAATCACTCTGCCCTCATTCCATTTTGTCTCATAAAGCTTCTGGTCTGTCTTTCTGTAATTCCATATTCCACAGTTTCTTCGTGTCTCTCGACATCTCTTGAGGTCCCTATCATAAAACCACTTAATATGACGAAAACCAAGAGCTTCGCCATTCTGAATCCGAGGGAGAATGAAGAAGCCTTCAGTACTGGTCAGATATGAGCCTTTTTTATGTGTGTGTGTGTGGGGGGGGAGGGTTGTATTTTCGCTTTATTATTTTTCAACTGATATCAACTTGGGCTTTGGATGCAGGCGTGGTTTCCAGAACCCGTATTAGAGTTCCTACTGCTATGCCTCAGCCTGCAACTACACGGTGGAATCCAACGCCAGAGCAGTTGATGATACTGGAAGAAATGTATAGAGGTGGGATTCGAACTCCAAACGCCGATCAGATACAGCAAATCACAGCACATCTGGCTTTGTATGGTAAGATAGAAGGAAAGAATGTTTTCTACTGGTTTCAGAATCACAAAGCTCGAGACAGGCAGAAGCTAAGACGTAAGATGGAGAGCAAACAGGAACCGAAGAGAAGTACATTTGAAGACGTGCGTAGGGTTTTTATGATACCTTTTTAATGTTCTTGAGCTCAGATATATCATTTTACTGATGCCTTCTTCTATGACAGGAATCTGCTCTGGACATCAACAATGGCTGGAGGCTTAGCACACTCGAGTCTAGAGATGAATGCTGCAACTCTTTCAATTGTGGGAGTGTAGAAGAATTTGACTGTGAAATTGATACAGTACATGAAATAAGTAGGAGAGCCAGGCCTCTCAAAACTCTGGAATTGTTTCCAACATGCAGTGGCTTATAGTTAATGAAAAGTCCATCATGTTGTCTTGTGTCAAGAAGAAAAAATTATTACTTCTGGAGGATGTCTATCAGTAGCGTACGCTTAGAAATACATGAGTGTCTTTTACTGAATATATCTACTGTATTACTCAGATTTCATCGAATGCACCGTCTTGTTTTTTGTGTTAAAAAAGTCCATACATCTACTGGCAATAAATTTCATCTCGCTTTTTTATTTTGGTACAAAAAACAATGTAGAAACTATCTGATTATTCTCTCGTTTACTATGAGTCACCTGCACGATGTGTCTTCACAATGATATATGGAATATGGAAAGTTTGAACAAAACATTCAAAAGGAAATTACTCAAATGTCTCTTAAAATGCCTGGATTAATGAAACGATGGCTGCTATACACGCTTTCTCCCTCAAATTCAGTTCAGATGTTCTCCGTGACTCCTTTAACAATCAAATTACAATATTTGTTTCTCAAGATTATTGTTTTAGGTCTATAATATGTGTAAAATCTTAGCTCATGTGAGTAGTTTTGATGATCGACAAATTAATATGAAGATAAAAACCATCTGATTTACAGAAATTTAACAGTGAGATCGAAATAATGGATGTCTCTTCAACTACGTCCTATGCTGGACTTCGATAGAACAATGGTTCGGGCACCATCGTTTCCTTAGGTTCATTCACAGAACAATGGCTTAAAACTATATTGAAGCATGCCCAACGAATTTAATGATAGATTGTAGCGTCACGATAGGCCAGTGTACTCTGAGAGTAAATTTGGCATCCATGCAGTCACTTAGCTATGTATTCTGTGGGGGAGTAGAATTCATGCCATGGGAATGAGGACCACGAAGTTTCGTGATTATCTATATGATACTACACGTGACTGGCAGTTAGTACATCCAGTGATGGACAAGATTATGAAAGCACTAGTGGAGCTACATGATCTTGACAGGTTAAACGCTCCAGTTGAATTAATAAGAAAGAAACGCTCCTCGATGAATGTAATATTATATTTTGTTGTTAGTCAATGGGATAAGGTATTTTGTGATGTTAAAGTCATTGGTTTTTGTCGTTATAAAAAATCTAACTATATTAAGGGTTGATGTAGCTCAGACCTGTTAAAATCATCTGTTTTTGCTGCTAAAAAAAATCCAACCATATTAAAAATTGATGTGGCTCAGACATGATGTTAGTCCTATAAATCACGAACAAACAAAAAAATAATGATCAATAAGAAAGTAAAAAATAATAAACCAAAATCTTCTTTAACAATTAGTACTATATCCTTAATCTAATCTCATCTGAATTGGAAAACGAGCCATCAATTTCGTGCGATCTGTATTCTTGCCGTCATGGAAGACTGCAATATCAGTTTACAGTAAAGTTCATATTTTATTTATCCATTAAAAAAATGCAACTTAAACCATGGTAAAAAACATAAAACAATTATATACTAAACCATTCCAAAATCCCGTCAAGTATCTTATAAAAAAAATCTGTGTGGCACGCCTTAATGAAAAAAAAAATTCTGTTTGGCACGACTTAATGAATAAATAGACCATTCCAGCGGAAAGTGAGATGAGACCAGAAAAGACACAGCGGAAAGTGAGATGAGACAAGAAAAAACACAGCGGGTTATTCGTTTTTCGAAACATTTTTGCTCGTATAAGTATCACCAGTAGCCTTCTACTGTGTCATTGAAAAGGAAATTAAATGATCTGACATCCATTTCTCTGAAACGCCCATTATCTACCCTGAACTGACAGGTAGGGCAGCTGCGGTGGATTATTGAGTATGTCATTTTCATGGTTCGAGTGGAATCATGATATTTTAAGGTAGGTGTAGGCAAGGATTTGAAAGTTGCAAAGTAGTGTCATTTTGAGGAACAAAAATTCAAGGTGGATGATTTTGGTTTTTTAGCGTTGTCTTTTACGTTTACAAAATGCCATATACTTAAAGCCAATATTAAAGAGTTATAAAGCTTTTGATAAATGGAGTAATTGCACCAAGATCTCTCGCATTTGTAAATACACTGAAACTTACATGGAATTAACGTGCACATTTTTATAGCGATTATAAATTTCGTGCATCAAACGGGCGTGGAACAAAGTCAAGAAGTTAATTATTGATTTGGTTTTTAAGGTTGTCTTTTAAGGCTCTATATTTGAAGTAAATATTAAAGAGTTATAAAGCTTTTAATAAATGGAGTAATTGCACCAAAGATCTCTAGCATTTGTTCATATATACACATGGAACTTACATGGAAATAACGTGAACATTTCGACAATTTTTATCTCTATTATAGATTCAGACGCCATAGATTTGGAGATAATCGAACTATGACCGACGCAACAAGAAACTCCAACATTATTAGAAGATGGAAAAGGATTATGTCTTCCCTGGCGGGTAGGTTCCTCTTCGTCAAATACTCCAGTGTGAGAAGTCCATGCTCACGGGACATGGGAATTGCACCATTATAATTCTTTTGTTCATTCTTCGTCATCCATGCAGGAAGGCTAAATATCAGTCCTTGATAAGATACCCATTGTCGTTGGCTTCAACAATAAATAACTCATAACCAGAAACCTCACTATACCTAAAAATGGAAACAAAACATACTGTCACTATAGATTCTAGTACCTAAAAATTGAAACAACACATACTTTGTTTATGCACGATCATAGATTCACTAGAGATGTTTCTGCATCAAACTCCTTTGTTAATAAATTCGTGAGCAATTTGCTCACTAAAGCATCCAAGACTCATTCAATCAATCTTTAACAACAAAAGATACTTTGTTTATGTACAATTACAGATTCACTAAAGATGCTCCTTGATCAAACTCCCTCGTTAAGAAATTCGTGAACATATGGCTCACTAAAGTATCAAAGACTCATCTAATAACTCTTTGAAGTGGTCAAGATCAACATTGGTAACTAAGTAGCCTCGTTTGGGTGTGAACATATTGCTCACTAAAGCATCAAAGACTTGTCCAATGACTCTTTGAAGTGGTCTAAGTTCAACACTCGTAACCAAATAGCTTCATTTGGGCCCGTGGCTTGGCCTTCTACTCAAAACCAAAAACTATATATAACCAACCACCTTGTGAGTTTACAAGATCTTTTGCCAAAGATCTCTTCAATCAAATCCAAATGTTTTTTTAGACTTTGTCCTCTTCCAACACATATCTTCCAGCCCACAAATAGGCTTTTCCCGTCCCGTGAATTTCGCATCTCGATTTGAGATAATTGTTTTGAGATAATTTAACATCTATAGCTTTATAGGTGGACTTTATTGGAATAAAATGAGCTTTCTTGCTCACTTTGTCTGCCATCACCGGCCACCACCACGATTGCACCGTGTTTTTCCTATGCTCTTGGCAACCGTGTTGGGTGCTTGTGCTCAACCTTGACTTGTTAGCACTCCATGTACTTAGCAATATACTTTGCAATGTCCTTTTTCATTCTTGGCCAATAATATAATTGTCTTGTTGTTGTTATCATCTTTTGATAACCATGATGAATCGTATAAGGTCTCTTGTGAAATTCATCCATTATGAGGTTTTTCATCTTTGTTGAGTCAGGTATATACAGCCCATTATTGTACATCAACAACCCATCTGCTATGAGGTCGTATCCCTCATACTTTTTCCTTTTTGATTCTTGATGCAAGCTTTCTTTAACCGGATTAAAGTGTTTATCACCTTGTTAGAAAATTTCTATTCTCTGCTTGATATCATATTTGCACACGCTTGCTGCTGCTGCGAAAGTGCCATCCACCTAGCTTGTTTGACATTTATCCTTCACTAGTCAAATAGGTATTGTCATCAAGACAAATCTCCTTCCAAGGAAGTAATTGCTCCACATTTTTAAAGCATTCACAATGGCTGCAAGCTCCAAGTCACGGGTAACATAACATTGTTCATGCCCATTTAATTCCTTGGTTCATAGAAAATCACATGTCCTTCTTGCATGAGAACTCCACCAAGTCTTTCCTTGCAAGCATTAGTGTAGACTAGGAAATCTTTTTCATGGTCTGTGATTTTTAGGACAGGGGCATTGGTTAAGAGGTGTTTTAGCTTTTGAAAGCTAGTCTCGCACTTTGTTGACCATACAAACTTCACCCATTTTCTTTGCAATGAGTTGATGGGATGTCCGATCTTGGAAAATCCCCTAATAAACCTCTTGTAGTATCCAGCTAATCCCATAAGTAATCTTACTTTTGATACATTCCTAGGGGTTGGCCAATCCATGATTCCATTAATCTTTTCTAGATCAACAACCACTCCATCTTCTGAAATTATGTGACCCAAATATTGGATCTTCCTTTTAAATAAGTCACACTTGCTATATTTAGCATATAGTTGGTGATCTCTCAACACTTGTAGCGCCAACCTAAGATGCTCTTTGTGCTCTTACTTGGTATTGGAATATACCAAGATATCATCAACAAACACATAGATGAACTTGTCCAAATACTTGTTGAAAATGTTGTTCATCAAACACATAAAGGTGGTTGGTGTGTTGGTAAGCCCAAACGACACCACTAAAAATTCATAGTGTCCATACCTCGTTCTAAAAGTTGTCTTGTGGAAGTATTCATCCTTAATTTTGACTTGATGATACCTAGATCTCAAGTCTATTTTAGAAATGACTGTAGATCCTCTAAGATAATAAAAAATATCATCAATCCTGGGTAGTGGGTACTTGTTCTTGATGGTCATCTTGTTCAACTATTGCTAATCGATACACAACCCCAAGGTACCATCTTTCTTCTTTACAAACAATGATAGTGCTCCCCACGGTACAATCAGCCTGCTATACCCTTTATCCATCATCTCTTTTAATTGTACTTTCACTCCACACTTTCTAGCGTACTCATCCTATAGGGCACTTTAGATGCCGGTATTTGCTCCTAGTACAAGGTCTATGGAAAAATCGATATCCCATTTAGGAGGAAGTCTAGGTACCTCCTCTGGAAATACATCTTTAAATTCATGCATCACTGGGTGATCCTCAATCTTCAACTTGCCGTTCTCTCTTTCATTTAGGACTTATATTGCATACAAGGGGCACCCTTTTCAACTAAATCTTTTGAGTTGTAATGCTGATATTTGTCTCACCGATATAGTCTTGTGAATGCCCTGCAACACCCTCACGTTTCCTTCACGATCTTCACATTCTAAGGTTTCGTCATAGCAGTCCAATTTTTCTTTATAGACAACCAACCAATCCATGCCTATCAGTACATCATACGACCCCAAAGGTAGAATATTTAAGGATGCTTGTGTATGTAGTCCATTTATTTTTATTGGGCATGCTTCAATCATTTCTGTTACCTTCCACTTAGTTCTTGTGGCTAGCTAAACTAACCATGCTTTTGCATGTTTTTTCCTTTGTAAGGCACATGCTTCAACAACTTGGGGCGAAATATAGCTAAGGCTAGAACCAAGGTTAATTAAAATGGAAATGGGTTGTTTGGAAATTATACTTTCCATCTCCACCACTCAAGCTTGGTGTTATTCTTGCCGATTCTCAACAATTGCATTAATTCATGGCACATTCCTGGTCACATCATTAACAATAGTATCCTATTGAACATTGTAAATTCTCTTTCTATCATGTTGCTTGTGAGGGAAGTCCCTCAATAGATGTGCTTCTCCACAACCCCAACATTATAGAGGTAATTTCTTTTGATCCTCTACTTTCTCCCTTACTTGCTATGTTGGCCTGTTCCCACTTTGAGATGGAAAATCCTGTTGGTGCATACTTCTAGTTAGATGACTGGGTTGAGCGCTTCTTTTTGTATTTTTATGCTGGGATGGTTTAAATCCCTTCCTATGAAATCCATGCTTTTCCTTTTTTTTTCCAATCCTTAAGAGGCTCCTTCCTATGCTTAAATTGATTATCACAACATCTGGCCTTTCTAATGGTGTCCTCTAGTGTCTTAGACTTGTCTAACCCAATCCCATCCTGATAGGACAATGGTAATCCATTGAGGAAGCATTGTATCCTCACTTTCTCATCTTTGAGATAAGGGACATACCTTAACATCTCTAAGAATCTATTGGAATAATCCTCCATGGTAAGTTTCCCTAACTTATGTTCATGGAACTCTTTAATCTTACCATCATAGTACTTCTCTGATAAATATGCTTTCCTAAAATAATTTTCGAATTGTTTCCATGTTAGCTTACTTTCCTTTAATCCTTTAACATACTTGAGGTCTTCTCACCATATGGAAGTCCTCCATTCATATTGAAAATGACTATCTTTTCCTTTGTATTTTATGTGTAATTATGTACTAAAAAATACTTCCTTAATCCTAGCAACCAGGCCTCGACCTGCTCTTCTTTCTCGATTTCTCCATCAAAGGTAGGTGGCTTTGCCTCCTTGAATTTCCCTATCAGGGAACTCTGAGAGTTTCTCTTCTTCTTCTTCTTCTTCTTCTTCTTCTTGGTAATACTTGACCCAGTGTCACTACTGGACAACTATTTTGTAGTGGTGTTTCCACTAGATGACTCTATGGAAGAGTCTGCACTAGCTCTGTTTCTCTTAGCATCCCTGTGTCTTTTCCTAGAGGAACTCCTCCCCACATTATTATGAGGTGGCCCATGCTTCTAAATATCTGATGGGATCTACAACCTCTTAGACTGTTATCATCCCATATTACTAGAAGTTGGACCTTGTTGCAAGTGCTTTTGGATCTTGGACAGACTTTGCAGTAGTACTACATTTAATTCTCCATGCTCGGCTTGAGCTTTCATGAGCCTTTCAATGTCTAATTTCAAAATCCTCACTGCTGCTACCAAGTTTAGAGGGGTTTCTCTAGCCCTCCTTCCATCATATTCCTCATCTCGAAAATGTGAGGCCTCTTCCATGTTGAGCTATACCATTCACTTATGTTTTATTTTTCTTCTCAATATCTCCTACATGCTGAAACACCGAGCCACTATTAGAAATTCACATTCAAATCATATGTGAAAAGACTCTTGGCCTTATCAAGGCCTCAATTTTCCTTAATATTCCCAAACTAGGACTCTGTTCCTGCTGTCAATCCTATTTATAAACTGTTGTTAGCACACATTAACATAGTTAAATTATTCAATAGTAAATATATAATCTTTGACCATGCAAGATATTACAAAATCCGTTCATCCTTGCTAGCCCAATTCAGGCCTAGAGTTTGAACTCTGTTATGATACCACTCTGTAGCACACCCGACCCCCTAAACCCTACTTAGGCTGGCGGGACACCAAAATCCCTCTTCTTTATGTGAATATTTACTCAGGTCCTCACCCCATTGACTAAAAACCTGCTCACCTCAAGCTTTCCATCACTATCCCCATAGTTGAAAACTAGATTTTTGACTGGTATGGATGGTTTTCCCAAGCCTTATAGATTTTCCTTTTCACCATGCCCTAGGTCGGACATGGCTACCACATGTAATTCTCCTTGTCACTAGCTCAGACAGATAGGTAGGTGTGTGCGTTGGTGTGGTGGTGACATGCCTTTGGACATGCCACATTCTAATTAGCAATCCCTTGGAAGGAAGCTTATACGCATCCGGGGAATAAACTCATCCATATCGACATATTTGTTTTACTTGGATTCATATTAATCTAGGAATGATGAAATGTAGGAATTTCCCTCTTCAGAACACAGGTTGTGCAACCCCAACCATCTCCTTTTGAATGTTTATTTTCTACCTCCTTGCTCCCCACAGATCCAACGACTGTGGTGGATCTCATCCAATGGATGAGATCTCAGCGGGTTCATCGATGAGAAAGGTGCTTAATGAATCCCCCATAGTACGCTTGATCCAATGGACATGAATCAGGATGATGAACGGTCCCAATTCACTCGAAACCCCTATTCCACACGACAGTTAGCAATCTCACCCAATATCCTCCAATCGATCAATAGGTGGGGTCCATTGCAAAGTCTGTGACTGAGATCTTATCATATTGACTCCTCAGTAGATCAATGACCTGCGTCCACTCAAGATTTCACTAATGGGAAATGTAACATCCCCACTATAATCCCTAGTTTAATTAATGCATAATGCAAATATGAATATGGCTATGGCCAATAATGTAATATGTGAATTGTATTTTCTGATTTTAATAAATATAATGCGATACCAGTTGTTGGGAATATAGACAGACATGAGGGATGATTAACCCATCAAAGAGGGGAATGTCTAGGAGTGTCTAAGAGGGGTCCATTGAGGAAATTAATTGTGGGTATTAATCCAAACCCAAATTTCAGAATTTTATTATCATTGGGACAACCTTCTATTTTCTGGTTGAGTGTATGAGAGACCAATCATCGAATACCTTTTAAGGGGTGGGTGTAGAAGTAACATCCCATAGTTATTGGAAGCATGGGGTTGAAGTAAAACTAACATTGAGCAGAGTGAGAAGTCAACTATCTCGGGAAAATAAAGGAAATTCATATGGGGAGAATAGACAATTTTTCACATTGCGTTTTGCATGAACAACAAGCAGGGGGCAAGGAAAAAGGAGCACTGGAGCTAGACCAAGAAATATGAGTGAATTCTATAGCATGTTGGAGAATGTTTGGAGCATTTTGGACTTAAGGATCGAAGATCCTGGTTGTCAGGCTTGAAGAGTGAACTCTTTTGTGAGTTGCACTATAACAACAAGTGTTGTTGTTGATTTTTTGGCAGTTTTCCTCGAAGTGAGTTCCCTTAAGTTCACAATAGAGAGATTCCTGGTTACATGTGCCAAAGAGACCTTGATAAATGAATGGGACACTTGATATATTGAGATCAGTGAAGGGGTACATTCCTTGGGTTGGGCAGGACAAGAGGAAGAGAGCTGGAGGAAATTCGAGATAGTTGTAGGAGAATACCAATGGGTTGTGGGATTTTGAGTTGTGAGTGGACTGTGAGAGGCACCATTCTCTTGTATATTCCTAGCCCCATCTCAAGGGTGACTTGATGGTTGGTTGGAACATCCTTCCTAAACAACTAGTTGCACAAACTTAAAAAAAAAAAAAGACAATTGTTTATCTATTTTCTGAGTTTTCTTATGAGTTTTATGACCATGTTTTTACCCTTTGCATGAGAATTTTTTTATGTGCTATTGTAGATGATTATTTGGTTGCATTATTCTCATTTATAAATCTTTTGATGCATTTAATTATGGGTATCAGAATCTAGTTAAATATGTGTTTAATTTGTAGCTGGTAAGCTACAAGAATTAATTAGAAGAATAAATTTTCAATTTATTTGTATTTTCTCTAAGTAATTTTCCTCGATTAAGATGGAGAACGTTAAAGATTGGTATCAGAGCCATAGGTTTAGCTTTGAGCTTGCATGGGCTAGACTCAACACAAAAAAGATAAAATTGTAGATTTAAAGCTCAGAGTATGTTTGCAATGTGGTTGTCCGATTTTTCCAGGAAAAAGTGTGAGGATATTACGTGTAACTTTCGTGAATTTGAGTTTAGGGATTAAAAAATCCCCAATTTTGATCTCTAAATGTGCACTTTTGGTCTCATTTTAGACAATATAGGCAACCCATTGTGAAATTGGGGTAAATTG
Organism: Picea mariana; assembly: GCA_032191745.1. Lineage (NCBI taxonomy): Eukaryota > Viridiplantae > Streptophyta > Pinopsida > Pinales > Pinaceae > Picea > Picea mariana. Next base: position 891,828 of record JASDQU010099746.1, read on the forward strand.
GACAAAAGCCTCAATTTCTATAGCGAAATTCGTTGAGGATTCAAGATAAGAATGTCAAAGTTTGAGTGCAGAGTTCAAGTCGATATGCAATGTGTTATCACTCTGTAAATTTCTTGACCGAGGAAAAAATCACAAAGCTAACCACAAAACCACTTTAGAACTGAAACTAGCCCTTTCAGTTCAGAGAGGGATCTCTCTTGTCACTTAGTCTTTGAAAGATCAATGGATAGGTCTTCAATAAACAAAGATATTTATAAAGTTGCTGGCAGGAAGGAGGAGGAATCCATTGGGAAATGGAGTCAACTTTGAAGCAAATGAAACTATCAATGACTGGTTTGTAGAACTATCAAAGAAGCAGAGGCTAAATAGATGATAACCTTTCAATGAAAATATTGTTGTTATATAAGGAATAAAGAGAAAACAAATAACTACAATCAAAGCACCAACTTGGATAGATTCTGATTAAGTTAAGAAGAAATTACAATACTTAATTATTTAATCTAGAGAATCAATATCAAATGAATTCCCTACCATAACTTTCCAATTTAAGTATATGAAGGTTACACATGAAATGAAAGAGAACACAAGGAATACATACATAATAAAGAAACACACACTTCAGATCACCATGAAAAGGATCTCTGGTATGAATAACACTGTACTTCTGCACTAATATTCCATTAAACTCCATAAAGATTACAAAATGTTTAAGAGAATGTCCTCTACGCTTTTTCCAACCCTTTGTCCATTCAAAACAATCCAATATAAAGGTAAAATCCACCCCTAAGATAAAGAATTCGAGTTTTAACGACTTTCCTTCATTTTTGGATCTAGTTACATTAAAATAGGAACAAACTCAAAACTTCCTGCTAAAAATAGAAGTTTGTTTTGACCATATTAAATACATAACAATATTTCAAAAAATGAATAGTATTCATCATGCTTTTGAACTTTAGGACTGATGTGAGTCACTTAGTATAGCTAGAGATGATATGAGGCTGATTCGAATGCTAACCTGGCTCCCTGGCATGTTTGCGTAGCATGTTGCTACAACTCACTGTGTAACTGCGAGTTACAACATTTGCGTAGCGAGTTTACACAACAAGTTTTTTCTTTAGTTGTCTTCACACAATTGGTAGCAACAAGGTATCTGGACGCTGGCACTGACCATTCTATCATTCCAAATGATATTTTGAACTATAGAAACATAAACCTCCATTCCAAACATTGCCCCTTACTCCAAACTTCAAAAACTCAAAACTTTTTCAAAGCCATAAAACTTTAATCTTGTCATCCAGTGAATAGAATACACAATATATATTTTTGATGAAGCTACTGTATTTTTTTTGAACCATCCTGAGCATCCAAACTGTATTTATCATAGTGAGAAACCAATTTTTGCATCAAATGTATCCTTACAACACTTGCGTGGTGTGAGATCGCTACACAATTTATGTGCATTGTTCTTTTCCAGACAAAAATGATCTCAAAATGTTTTATCCCTTTACTGATAAAAAATACAAAACTAGAAAATGTGACTCATGGATTCTATACTTCAGCCACTTGTGCAAGCAGGTCCAACTTTCCCCTAGGTTCATTATCAACTTCTGTTTGTTTCATCCTTAGTTTCAAGGCCCTATTTTCTTTTCTCAATGACAAATTTTGTCTGTTCAGATTCTTCACTTGCTTTTGCAAAGGTACATTTATTCTTAACCTTGTCTGGGCATTGGAAATAGTTGCATAGGCATTGGAGATGGCCAGTCCAAACTCATGAAGATGTTATAAAATTTTTCTTTGTTGTTCTGTTCTCTTCCCTGAGTTGAATGATCAAATCTCGTGCTTCTCTTAATTGTTTGCTAAGCCTTTTGACATTTCTCTCACCTTCTCCACGTGAGGTATGGATCTTTTTAGTTGCTATGGGCTGGTCCCATGCATGCGTTTCTTCTACAGGCTTGTGTTCTGAAATCAATTTTCTGGTTGAAGATATTGTCAAAGGAGTTATAGGCCTAGGAAGCTCCATTGTTTTAGGACTTTATTCAACTACTCTCTCTTTGCCTTTTCCCTTAGAAATTTATGGAGCTATTGATGTTGATTCTTTCTTTGACACTGATACATCTTTTGGTGTTGAAATGATAGAAACCCTTTTAGCAAGCTTCTTCTTCATCTCCCAGTTTTCATAATGGAACTGTGCTATGGCATGATGAGATTTCTTAAGCCGTTCTTGAAATTGTCCAATTATTTCATCCTTTTCACCTAACTGAAACTGATCTTTACCAATACCTTGAGCTACATGCTCAACAGATTGTGTGTGTAGGGTAGGTAATCTTTTGGATGTTGATCTTCTAATTGGACTGCTAAGTTTTGATGTTTCAACAACCTCATCAACAAAGTGTAAGTTTATGCCTTTCTTTTTAGCTTGTTGGTTGGGTGAAGAATCTTCAACTTCTTTTCCTTTCCCACGGTCCTATTCTGCAGAACTTTTCTCCCTCCTATTAGACTCCTCAGGGACTAAAGGAGATGTTTTTTCAGCTAATAAGGTAGTATCTCCTTTGGGGTATAAGCAAATCCTTGTTGAATCTAGGAAAGAATCCCAATCCTTGTTCAATTTCTTAAGTTCTCCCAACATCAATAATTTCACCAGAGAGAAATGAAACAAACTGGATTTAACCCGATCAACCTTAGCCTGCACTCTATCTGTCATTTTACCTAGGCTTATGTATAGGTAAAAAGGTAAATTCAAAGGGTTTTTTCCAGTGAAATGCATTAACAACCTAATATGGTACTGATATACTCTGTCAAACATGCCCTCACATGTGAAATATCTTTGAATCACTCTTAATAGCTTTTCATAGTGTTCCAATATGCTCTCTCTTGGAATGGTAGCACCGATTTTTTTTTTTTTTATACTTAGGCTTCAAGAAATCAATGTAAAAGATGGAATCAAGGGGCATACCTTTGAACCATTTCTCCCCTTGAGATGGAATTTCAGTTGCAACAACTACTGTCTCCTTTGAAAATTGGAAAGTAAGAAAAACAATCTTTTTCTGGACGCCATTGAAGTTGAGGGAAAATTCCTTTGTCAACTACACATTATATCCCTAAATTTTCTCACAAAATATCATGCATTTGGCTTGCTCTAAAGAAACCCTAATTGCTGGATCAAAGTTTACTAATTGCAAGTTCTGTGGCTCAAATATTATAACGCTCCATCCTTTATTGTATTTCTTCTTCTCTTGAGTTGTCATACTGTAGATATACACTGAAAACACTGTGACTATGGAGAAAAAGATGTTCGATGGTTAGGGTTTTGACAGGGAACTTTACACAACAAGAAACAGAGCTAGGGTTTGCAACAAATGGGATCAAAGGAAATCACCAAGGTTAAATCCAGTCATTAAGTCTCATATCGTATTAACTTAGAATTCTATCTGGTAAGAAAAAGGACCCCTCAATATTTAAAACATGGAAATTATGCAGGACATGTGATGTGTAGCATATAAACAAGGCTTGTGTAGCAGACCAAAAATAGGGCTTGCGTAGCTCGCGAGTCTTCTGAAATTTTCTATGGCAGAGGAGTCTAACTAATGAGAGAGATATTTGACATGGAAAAAAGGGGAGGGAAATAATTTTAGATATCAAGCAAACCTAATTTGAAAGCATGATTAGACTGTTGAAATGATTTGATAGTTTGGGTAGCGCCAATATTTGCACAACGAACTTACACAACGTGTGATCCTTTACAAGACGAATATCAAAATCACTTTGGAATATTAGTACATACAACATGATGACTTATGATGGCTCCATATACATGTCATTATGATTCATGATATCATTTGAAAACACTTCCCCTAGACCTTTGATTTATGATTTGACTCTTTTATGACATACCACATCAAATATTATGGAAACAATCTTAGACTCATGACTAATGAATTATGCATACAATTAAAAATTTTCATGAGACCAAAGCCTTTAAAAGCATGATTGAATATCACACACTTAATAACTCAAAATAGGAATGCATTGGTATTCCCAAGACCAAGGCATGACTTTTCAAACTCTTAACACACATATGACAATACCTTAAAATCAAGGACACTAACATTGGCTCCAATGGAGATGTTGTCCTCCCTGTGAGGCAACAAAGAACAACAGACCATGTTCCTTACCATTGGGATTTATTTACTATTGAATCTTGACTAAAAACAAACTCTAACTTTTGAAAATTGGACTAAAAGAGTGTTTACAAACTTGACATACACTGGCACCATTCATCATAACCTTATGGATTTCACCTTGGGCTTCAATTTCTACTGAACGATGTCCTCATATGTGACATATAAAAGTAAAATTGTTATTTACAATGGAATTCAAGATCAAATTGCTTCAACTAATGTAGTGTTTGAGAAACCTGCCATTCACAGGCCCTCCACCAATGAGATCTCCATTAATTTCTTGTAACAGCTAAGCATTGCTTCCATGATAAGCTACAATTCTATACGGTCCCAACCAGAGGTGATCAAAATTTCCATGATTTCCTTTTCCTCATTCCTTTCATCCCATTTCAACACTAGATCACCCACCTTAAAATCATCAACCTTTTTTCTCTTATCAAACACTTATTTGATTTTATCCTGATGCAATTGTGTGTTATTATATACTTCCTCTCTCATTTGTTGTACTTGAATCAATTTATTAATTCTTCTTTGAATGTCATTTGGACTAGCCTCCTTTTCTTGCATCAATTTCATAATTGGAAGCCCTAATGAGGTAGGAAAAACTACCTTTGTACCATACACTATCTGAAAAGGCGATGTAGCAATAGATCTCTTTGTAGTAATCCTATCAACCCATAGTGCATATATGCGTTTCTTTTTCCAAGCCTTTTTGTTTTCCTGCAACAGGTTTTTGATAATTCTTATCAGACTCTTGTTGGATGACTCAAATAATCCATTATCCCGTGGGTAAGAGGCAATGGAATGGACAAGATTTATATTGCAATCATTGAAATTTTTTTCCATCCTCTTAGACTTGAAAGATGCTGCATTATCAATTATTATTTTTATTAGGCAGCCAAACCTAGACATAAATTACTTTCCAAAAATTGAATAATGACAACATCAGTGGCTTGTCTTGTTGGCACTGCATCAATCCACTTAGTGAACTAGTCTGTAGTTGTCAATATTCATTTGTGTTGATCTGAAGACGATGGATAAATCTCACCTATAAAATCAAGGCCCCATTGCCTAACCGATGCTTCAACTGAAATTGGTTTCAAAGGTAAGGGAAACAACTTCCTTTTTCCATCAAAGATATAACATTCATGACAATTGGACACCTCCTTGTAAACATCAGAGAAAATGATAGGACAATAAAACCCTGCTCTAAGTATCTTATGCATGGTTTTCCAATAGTGGTTCCCTCCACAATCACCCTTATGAAACTCTTTGATAGTTTGTTTTACCTCATCTTCTAACAATAAATATAGAAAAATCCCCCCTTGGATCTTTCCAATATAGAGAACCATCAAGTATACAAAATTTGGCTGCCTTTAATTTCAAAAACCTAGATTTTGTTTTGCTTAGTTCATGAGGACCTTGTAAATTTTTCAAAACATATATGATGCCAACATACCATGGAGATTAAGGAAAATTATGAGATACCTGTGGTGTTGATTCTTCCTTTGAATTTTCTGACAGATATGCAATGAAGTTTATCCCAAACACATCATAATTTGACTGTGTCATCAGTTTGGTAAGTCCTTGGTCTTTGATTAACTTTGTAGGATTTATCTCCAAATCATATTCCAACAAAATCGCTATCCATTTGCCCCTTTTTCCTTCAGGATCCGACTGAGTTAGAATATCTTTCACAACATTATTAGGAATAAAAGAAATAATATGGGAATGCAAAATGTATATTCTAAATTCTTTCATGGATTTTACCAATGCATATGCTTGCTTCTCCATGATGTTGTACTTTAATGGGGAATATCTTAAAGTTCTGTTGTAGTAGCCTATAGGTATTTCAAAATTGTGTTCATTATTTTGTAACAAGACCCTTGCAATGGTGTGTTCTGATGCAAAAGAAAATAAGATGAAGTCCTTTGAATAGTTTGGACTAGCTAATGTTGGTGCTTTGTTCAATGCTACCTTTATGTCCTCAAAGGATTTTCTAGGTTCTTGTGTCCATTTTATCTCACTTCCTTTCCTCAACATGTTGGTAATGAACTTTATGATTTCTGCTATATTGGGAATAAACCTCCTCATAAAATTCACCCTTCCAAGAAAATACTGTACCTCCTTTATGCTCCTAGGAATATCAATTTTCAGAATTGCTACTACCCTGCTAGGATCTATCTTTATTCCTTCTTTTGAGATGATATGACCAAGTATCTTTCCCTCTTTCATTCCAAAGTTGGAATTTTTGGGATTTAATGGAATGCCCAATCTCCTACACTTATGAAACACCCGTTTCAAATGTTGTAAATGCTCATTTTCAGAATTTGAAAAAATAGTAATGTCATCTAAATAAGCAACAATGAACTTATATTTTTCATCAACAAAATCTATACTCATAGCTCTTTGGAATGTTTCCCAATCATAAGCCCAAACGACATTTTTGAATACATGAATGTGCCCCAGGGTGTTGTGAAGGTTGTCTTCTCTTGATCACCAGGGTGCACCATGATTTTGTTGTATCCAGAAAAACCATCTAGCATTGACATTTTATATGACTCAACCACTTTTTGAAAAATGTATTCCATCTTGAGAAGAGGATAATTTTCTTTGAGGGAAACCCTGTTCATATTTCAAAAGTCCACAGAAAACCTAATTTCACCACTTTTCTTTCTGACAGGAACTAAGTTGGCCAACCATTTAGAGAATCTCAAAGATACTATCATCTTGGCATCAAAATTTTTTCTTACCTCTTTCTCAATAAGTGGCAACATCGAAGGATTAATCCTTCTCAATTTCTGTTTGAATGGTTTTTGGTCATCTCTAATTGGAATGACATGCTGAATAATGTTCATGTCATACACCTTTAGATCTTCATAGCTAAAAGAAAAAACATCTGGAAACTCCTTCATTAGGCTCATATATCTCTCCTTGATTTGCGGGTTGAGTGATTTGGACAATTTGATGATTTTATGTTCTTCCTTAGTTCCAATATTGCAATCCTCTATTTCATCATCATTTGGGGTGACTTTGGGATTCTTTTCCACATGATTATTGTCAAAGAGTTTTTCTAGTGAAACCAAACCCTTAGGGATAACATTATTTTTGAGCTGAACAATGTCCTTACCAACAATTTGATTTAGGAAACTATCTACATTTGGAGACATGTTTGCATCTTCTTCCTGATCAAAGAAATTTCTTCGTCAATATTTGTGTTGGCAAACTTATCAGTCATTTGGAGAAACATTACCACCTATTTATCATCCTCAAAATTCTTCCAATACTTGATATTATTAGGAACTGCTGGTCTCTGTTTAACTTCGATATCATATTTTTTGTTAGGAAAGATGGGAATCTTGAAAACAAAATATGAAGTAGCTAATGCATCAACAATCAAATTTTGTCCTCTTGGAATCACTGAAAGGTTATATTCTATGAAATTTTCAAGCACATCAAGAACTACATTTATGTATTCTCTCATCCTAGGATGTTTAATTTGATAGATTCCCTTAACTTGATTAATCACAAGCTCAGAATCTCCATGTACAACTATTTTTTTTCCACCAAATCTTTCAAAGTATTCAACCCCAAGATCAATGCCTCATACTTAGCCATATTATTTGTACAATGAAAAGAAAATTTATAAGAGAAAAGTTTTGAACCTGATTTTGGAGGGATAATACAAACACCTACTCCAACTCCTTCCTTACTAACATATCCATAAAAATTCATATTTCACATTTCTTCTTCCTCATTATTTTGCTGATCTAAAACTTTCCCTACTTGTTGATATTCATCTTCTTTCTCTGGAAGTTTGAGAACATTTGGATCATCTTCTTCAAAGAACAGATCATTATAAAAAATTGAAGAACCAACCTCAGTGTCAACATAATAAATAGGATGATTATTGGGTTTTCTTTTGCTACTCACCATGTATTTCAACAATACTTCCCTGTATAGCCTCCTTTCTTGTCCTAAAACTGGTATAGTTTCATAAGGCATATCCATCTGTAAAGTACCCTTCAATTCAACAACCCATGACCTTGATAACATCATGCCAAACTTTGGAGGGATGTCAACAACTACTACATCTATAACCACCTTCTTTTATGGGATTTGAGATAAAGACACAACTAAGTCTATGATTAATCCTAAACACTTTACCTTCCTTGAATCAAAAGAGAACAAATATTTATAAGGTCTAGTGATGTTCAAACCTAGTTCATCCATGATCACCTTCGGCATCATATTGTGAGATGCTCCTGAATATAGCATTGCATTGTGTAAATTCATATCATGAACTTTAAGGCTGACATAAAATGAAGGCATTTCACCATCATCACCACATTCTTCCACCTGAGGACCAAACAAGATTGCAGGATGATCATCTTGCACATTCAGAGCATCATATGCTTCTTCCATTTTCAAAATTTTGATGATTTGAATTCTATATTCAACATTTCTGATCAACTCATTAAAAGGTACATAATTTTTTATCTTTTCCATCTCACTTTCAAAACTAAAAGAAGACTGAGTTTTCTCTACCTCTTTGATGATTGCATCCCTTTTTGTCTCTGGGACATTCTTTGGGGGATCCTCTTTCTATTTATCTTTCTCTAGTGCATATTTTGTGGGATTTTCTTTCTTCTACTGACTTGAAGAGGGTAAATTAGCCTAAGGCTCTTTTGGAGGATTCCCCTTTTGAGGGTTTGTAAGAACCTTTCTATTTTTGAGATTATATTGCTTCTGAAACTGCATGCTAGCATTTTGATACCCCTTCTTATACTCCTCTATTTCAATTAATAACATATCATTCCGTTCCTACATAAAATTATCATTTTCTTCAATAAATTTATCATGTTCTTAGTTAGGAATACATCTATTTAAACATCATCACAACAATGTATGTTATCTTCGAGTGATTCCTCAAATTTTTCTTCAACATAGTTATTTTGGAAAGGGGGTTTGATTGATTGATCACCTTGATTTCTTTGGTCTCTCTATCTGATCTGTGTAACTGGTAGCCTCTTGAAATTAGGATTCATGAGTTGAAGTTCAGTTTGATCTCTGATGGAAGGCTTGTTATCTAAGGACAAATTTTCCACCAAATTTTCCATAGTTTTTACCATTAGATCAAATTTTGCATCTAATGGTTGGGAAGTTGAGGGTTGTGCTTCTTCTTGAGCCTTCTTCATGTCAGTTTCAAGATTTTATTTAATGTTACCCGATGCCATCAAATTAACGTCTACTTCAATTGCATCATTCATCATGTCATCTAATGTAGTAGATCTCCTTTCTCTCAACAGTAAGGTGAAATCACTATGAAAGGCATCAACATAGCAAAGTTATGCAGCTTTAGGAAGGAGTTTTAATTCAGAAAGAATTGAACTATAAATATTCATTAATCCAGTTGAAAACTCTTGAACTGTCTCAATGGGTGTTCTTTTCAAATTATTGTACTGAGTCAACAATTGTAGAGGATTTTTATTGTCTCCCCATCTTGCAAGAAAGGTTTCTTCAAAATATGTAAAATTAGGAATGCTTGATGCTGGGAGTGCCATGAACCACTTTCTGACCTCACCTAAGAGACTTTGTGAAAACAACCTCATTTTAACGTCTTCATCATCTACCTCCTCAAGGTCCACAAATCATTAAACTAGTCTAATTTTCATCAGAGAGTTCTTTCGGATTCATCGCATAGGTTATGCGATGAATCTGAAAGAACTCTCTGATCAAAACAATGGTCGCAAAAGTATTAGAACTGAAATAGTCTAATTTTCACTAAGTTGAAATGTTCTCTTCTACATCATATGAATTAATTCTCTAAGCATAATTTTTAGGTAGATCATGCAATTGAGCAGGTAGGAAAAGGGGAGAAAATCTTGCTGTCATGATTCTAGGAGTACCTTGGCCTAGTTGTAAAATATGATCGGGAATCACTACAATTTGAATAGGAACAACATGAATAAAGGATTGAAACTTCTTCTCATCAAACACAATTTCAGTTAAGTTAGAATCACTTAGATATAAACAAAGTCTACTCAAATTTAAGATCAAAATCAATATCATCAATGCTCTTTACTCTGTGTTTAGGGATTGATGAAATTCTATCCAGAAAAATTCTAAGTGTGATGCCTTTTCTTTTCTCTTGTGTAGGAGGTTCTCAGGATCAACCACAAATGTTGTAGGTTATGGATCTGGGTTTCTCCTAGTGTGAATCTTTTTTGGAGATAGTATTTCTCAATGATATTACTTTTTGCAACTGATCTTTAACAATGAAGTCACCATGGTAAATTTTTCAGTCAATATTATGTCTAATCTTCTGTTACCTTTAAGAATCAGATCTGAAACATTGTCATTCTTTCCCAGGGAAAATTTCACTTTCGTCCCCGAAAATGACGCCAAAATGTTAGCACTCTATAAATTGTTGGTATGGGGAAGAAAATCACAAAGGTAACCACGAAACCATTTTAGAACTAAAACTAGCCCTTTCAATTCAGAAAGGGATGTCTCTTGTCACTTAGTCTCTGAAAGATCAATTTTCTCTTAAAAATCAATGGCTAGGTCTTCAATAAACAAAGAGATTTATAAATTTGCTGGCAGGAAGGAGGAGGAATCCATTGGGAAATGGAGTCAACTTTGAAGCAAATGGAACTATTAGTGACTGGTTTGTATAACTATCAAAGAAGAAGAGGCTAGATAGCTGACAATATTTCAGTGAAAATATTTTTTTTATATAAGGAAGAAAGAGAAAACAAATAACTACGATCAAACCACCAACTTGGATAAATTCTGATTAAGTTAAGAATAAATTATAGTACTTAATTGTTTAATCTAGAGCATCAATATCATATGAATTCCAGACCATAACTTTCCAATTTAAGCATATGAAGGTTTTAGATGAAATGAAAAGAGAAAACAAGAAATACATACATAAGAAAGAAACACACTTCAGATCACCATGACAAGAATCTCTGGTATGAATAAAACTGTACAAAATATTCAAGAGAAATGTCATCTACGCTTCTGCCAACCCTTTGTACATTCAAAAAGATCCAATATAAAGTAAAAGTCCATCCCTAAGGTAAATAATTTGACCTTTAACCACTTTCCTTCATTTTTGGATCTAGTTACATTAAAATAGGAACAAACTCAAAACTTCCTGCTAAAAATAGAAGTTTGTTTTGACCATATTAAATACATAACAATATTTCGAAAAATGAATAGTCTTCATCATGCTTTCAAACTTTAGGAATGATGTGAGTCTCTTAGTATAACTAGAGATGATTTGAGGCTGATTCAAATGCTGACATGGTTCCCTGGCATGTTTGCATAGTATGCTGTTGCAACTCACTGTGTAACTGCGAGTTACAATAGTTGCATAATGAGTTTACACAGTGGGTGTTTTCTTCAATTGTCTTCACACAACTCATTGCTACAAGGTATATGGAGGATGACACTGATCATTCTATCATTCCAAATGATATTTTGAACTGTAGAAACATAAACCTCCATTCCAAACATTACCCTTTACTCCAAACTTCAAAAACTCAAAATTTTTTTAGAGCCATATAACTTTAATCTTGTCATCCAGTGAATATCAGACATAATATATATTTTTGATGAAGCCACTGTAATGTTTTTGAACCATCCTGTGCATCCAAACTTCATTTATCATTGTGAGAAACCTATTTCTGCATCAAATGTATCCTTACAACACTTGCATAGCGTGAGATCACTACACAAGTTCTGTGCATTGTTCTTTTCCAAAAACAAATTATCTCAAAATATTTTAGCCCTTTACCGATAAAAAAGACAAAGTTAGAAAATGTGACTCATGGATTCTATACTTCAACCACCTTTGCAAGTAGGTCCAACTTTCCCCTGGGTTCATCATCAACTTCTGTTTGTTTCATCCTTAGTTTTAGGGCCCTATTTTCTTTCCTCAATGACAAATTATGTTTGTTCAGATTCTTCACTTGCTTGTGCAAAGGTACATTTATTCTTAACCTTTCCTGGGAATTGGAAACAACTGCATAGGCATTGGAGATGGTTTTTCCACACTCATGAAGATGTTTATGAAATTTTTTCTTTGTTGTTCTGTTCTCTTCCTTGAGTTGAATGATCAAATGACGTGCTTCTCTTAATTGTTTGTTAATCCTTTTTACATTTCTATCACCTTCTCCAGGTGAGGTATGGATCTTTTCAGTTGCTATGGGCTGGTCTTGTGCATGTGTTTCTTCTACAGGCTTGTGTTCTGAAATCAATTTTCTGGTTGAAGATCTTGTCAAAGGAGCTGTAGGCTTGGGAAGCTCCATTGTTTTAGGACATTGTTCAACTACTCTCTCTTTACCTTTTCCCTTAGAACTTTCTAGAACTATTGATGCCTATTATTTCTTTGACACTGATACATATTTTGGTGTTGAAATGATAGAAAACCTTTCAGCAAGCTTCTTCTTCATCTCCCTGTTTTCATAATGGAACTATGCTATGGCATGATGAACTTTCTTATGTTTTCTTGCAATTCTCCAATTATTTCATCCTTTTCACCTGACCGAAACTGATATTTACCAATACCTTGAGCTATATGTTTAATATATTATGTGTGCAAGGTAGGTAATCTTTTGGCTGCTGATCTTGTGATTGGACTGCTAAGTTTTGGTGTTTCAAAATCGTCATCAACAAAGTGTAATTTTCTGCCTTTGTTTTTAGCTTGTTGGCTTGGTGAAGAAACTTCAACTTCTTTTCCTTTCCCACTGTCCTATTCTGTAGACCTTTTCTCCCTCCTATTAGACTCCTCAGGGACTAAAGGAGATTTTTTTTCAGCTAGTAAGGGAGTATCTCCTTTGGGGTCTAAATAAATCTTTGCTGAAGCTAGGAAATAATCCCAATCCTTGTTCAATTTCTTAAGTTCTTCCAACACCAATAATTTCACCAGAGAGAAATGAAACAAACTAGATTTAACCTAATCAACCTTAGCCTGCACTATGTCTGACATTTTACCTAGGCTTCCATATAGGTAAAAAGGTAAATTCAAAGGGTTTTTTCCATTGAAATGCATTAAAATCCTAATATGGTACTGATATACTCTATCAAACCTGCCCTCATAGGTGAAATATCTTTGAATCACTCTTAATATATTTTTATAGTGTTCCAATATGCTCTCTCTTGGAATGGTAGCACCAAAATTTTGTTTTTTATACTTAGGCTTCAAGAAATTAGTGTAGAATATGGAATCAAGTGGCATACCTTTGAACCATTTCTCCCTTTGAGTTGGAATTTCAGTTGCAACAACTACTGTCTCCTATGACACCTGGAAAGTAATATCAACAATCATTTTCTGGATGCCATTGATGTTGAGGGAAAAATACTTTGTCAATTGCACATTATACCCTTGAATTTTCTCACAAAATCTCATGCATTCGGCTTGCTCAAAAGAAACCCTAATTGTTGGATCAAGGTTTACTAATTGCAAGTTCTATGGCTCAAATATTATAACGTTCCTTCCCTTATTGTATTTATTCTTCCCTCGAGTTTCCATATTGTAGATATATGTTGAAAACACTGTGACTGTGGAGAAAAATAAGTTCAATGGCTAGGGTTTTGATAGGGAACTTTACATAGTGAGAAACAGAGCTAGGGTTTGCAACTAATGGGATCAAAGGAACTCACCAAGGTTAGATCCAATCATTAAGTCTCATATCATATTAAATCATAATGCTATCTGGTAAGAAAAAGGACCCCTCAATCTTTAAAACATGGAAATTATGTAGGACAAGTGATGTGTAGTATATAAACATGGCTTCCATAGCATATGAATAGGGATTGCGTAGCTCACAAGTCTTCTGAAATTTTCTATGGTACATACAACATGATGACTTATGATGGCTGCATATTTCACATAACATGTCATTATGATTCATGATATCATTTGAAAACACTTCCCCTAGACCTTTGATTTATGACTTGACTCTTTTATGACATACCACATCAAATATTATGGAACAATATTAGACTCATGACTAATTACTTATGCATACACTTAAAACTTTTCATGAGACTAAAGCCTTTAAAATCATGACTGACTATCAAACACTTAATAACTCAAAATAAGAATGCATTGGTCTTCCCAAGACCAAGGCATGACTTTTCAAACTCTTAACACACATATGAACATACCTTAAAATCAAGGACACTAACACACTGGGCCTAAATTGACTAGTTATCAAGGTTAATTTTGGGTTCCATGGCAGCTCTCGCAAGAATTTCAAAATTATGCATTTCTAGAAAAAATGGAAAAAATTTGAAATTTTATAAAATTTGGGTAAATGTCCATACCATGATGTCATAATGACATGGAGGACACATGTAAGTGACAGGGAAGAGATGGCATGAACTTCCACATTGACACATTGGTAAGGTCTTCATTTCATGTTGTGGGCCTTGTTATCACTCTATAAATTTTGTCTGGTTGGTAGACAAATGACAGAGGTAACTGTTTCAACCAGCTTTAGAGCTGAGGTACTAGCTTTCTCAACTCAAAGAGGGATCTCTTGTGTCACTTGATATTTTTATAGTAATAAGTGGCTAGATTTAGTTTTTTTTGGGGATTTTTTATAAAGTAGCTGGCAAGAAAGGGGAGGGACACTTTGGGCTATGGAGTCAAAATTCTGAAAATGAATGAAAACAATGACTGGCCGGTAGAACTCTCTAGAGGATAAAGGCTAAATGAGACAATGAATCTGAGTTATAAATTGTATTTAAGCAGAGTGAAAGAAGAATGAGAAAACAAATAACAACATTAGAGCATTACTAAAATGAATGTTGAATTAGTTAGGAATAAAATTATACAGTTTAAATTGCTTAAGCCGGGAGCATCACAAGATGAATTCTGGGATTTTAAATCTTCAATTTAAACAGAAGAAAATGTAAAGGGAATTAAAGAACACAAGAAATACATACAATGAAAGGAGAAAAAACTCATATCACCACCATTAGAATCTTTTCATAGAGACTTCAAAGATTCTGCATATGTATTCAATTCAGCTCCAGAAAATTACAATATAGTTCAGAACAGCTAAAAAGGTTCCCTTGAACTTCCGCCAACACTAATACATTATGATCTTCTAGTATTTATAGAATTCAATTTCAACAGCCGAACTAAAACGTTTCAGCTCCTAAAACCGACTATAATAATTTCAACTAACAGTCTCAGGATATGAACCGATTACAATGATTAAACAAAAAATGTTTCATAACTAACGATTGATCTCTTTGACTGCCCGGCTTTGTATTTTCCATTTGTCTTGCTTTGATCTCTTGTCGAACTTGCTGCCCTGGTGACACTTGGATGTTATTTACTGGTTCCGGGAAAACTACATTTGGTCTTGCCTAGTTGCACGATCTCTTTCCACTGTAGGTCAGAGGGGTATCATAATCCATCATTTCCTTTATCAGGATCTCCAAATCGATGCAGGTGGAATACCTCATAGTTGGCAGCCTGATCTTTACTGTCTTAAACTAATTTAAGATCTCAAAATATGTGGTCAAATATTCCACTAGACTTAGTCCCTTCAAATTTTTCTCCAATCCTTCGAACTTGGAATGATCCATTATGCACTAGGCGAGGAGGGAGTTGTATTTCTCTTGGTCATATAATTTCCCTTTTCCATCCCAAAAATATGGAAGGCCTTTGATAAACAATTGTTCGAATAGATCCTTGAATTCCTGTATGCTCTTCTCTATCTGTGTTGCTTTGGTCTGAACTCACTTGAGTAAATTATGCTTAGAAATGACCCTCCTAGCCCAAATAATCAACGTAGTCCTGTCCTTTACCCTGATGGTCTGAAGTTTTGTGATGGGAATGGAATTCAACAGATTTATAGCGTTATGAGCCCACTCCGAGGGTTTTTTCGCAAGTGTTTTGTTTACAACAATGCACCTGCTCCAGGCAGTGATAGCCATGCTATATTTGTCATTTATGAAATTTAGGTACACCCTGAACTTAGCATATTCAGTAGCAATAGAATCCCAGATTACATGCTTAGTTCCCTACAAAAGTCCTTTACCTTTCAATATTGTCTTCAACTTACCTACCCTTTCCTGCAACTCTTGATTTTCTTTTTGAAACTGGGCCATCTTCTCATTATTTATTTTGCATCTTTTCTATATCTCCCTTAAGGCCCTTGATTTATCCTTCCTTCAGGATGACTTGGGACATATCCTGAACCAATCCATCAGTGCTTGGCCCAATTTCTGCAGCAAAAGATGCAATAGCAACCACACTAGATGTTATTGTCTATCCTTGTGACCAATTCTCCTTTTCCTTTTCCAGTTGCAATACTTTGGCCTTGTAATTCAATGCCTCTTGTCTAAATGTCTCTTTTTATTTTTCTAGAGCAGCCAACTCTACGGCTTGTGGATGCTCTATGGAAGACATATTTAGCTTCTTCTTCATGCTTTGAATCATCTTGTCTTTCTCCTCTAAAGAAGCCTTTACCCCTTGAGGTCCTCCAGATTCCAATCTTTTGACTTGAGTCTGCCAGGCTTTGCTGGATGATTTTTCTTATTTCAATTGTCCCTCCAACTTAAGTGCATGAGTTGTTATCCTTGAATACCTCAAACTCAAACTCAGGTAGTCCAAATACAACATGTCACTAGTGTTTCTGTGAAACTTCACTTTATCTGGAGCACTGATATTTCCATAATGCAGCTTAATTTCAAACACTTTGTCTTCATCTGCCACTACTATGTTGAGAGTCTTTCTTTCTACATCCCTGATTGAGAATAGGGAAGAATTAAACTGAGAAATTATTTCGACTTTAGGTATCAAATCTGTTATTTCATCCATGGCCAAGCTCCCCTTCATAGCATATTGATTTGCTAAATCTTCTTTGGATTGGTAGATTGCTTCAAGTGTCTTACTAAAGACATGTTTCTTGTTGCTAAAATATCTTGAGCTACTTTTACCCTGTGACATGCTTTATGTACTAGCCTCTTCATTTTGGTTCCACTCTCCACCATTTCCATGCTCATTTTCTTTTTAATTTTTTCTTCCTCCAGGTTCACTATCTGTGGAGATTGTGTGATCTTCATTTTCTTGGGAACATTTTGCTGACCACTGGTGCCCAAGGCTTCTGCACTTCTCCTTTTGCTATAGACACTCATCTTGGGAGATTTAATAATCAACCTTGGAGAAGTGTTATGTGTTTGCATCTGCTGTGGGGTTGACCATACTTGTTGTGTCTGATCAGGCTGCAAAATGACCTCTATATCTGCACAGGTTTCCAAGTTTGCCAACTTATCAAAACCTTCAACATTCTCATGTTAATAAGGGATTTGTTTGCTCATCAGTCTCCTCTTAGATATGATCTGATGTGGATTATATTTTCTTCCCTGTAGCTGTGTGAACCCAAAATCCTTGAGCATGGCCTGGATCTGGGGCATGCAGGATCTAGTCTTCACAATAAAGGGTCCTATGATGAAGGGAAATTTTAGGTTGGACTCTTTGTGCATATTCAGAAAGTGTTATGTTTTTGAGATGATCCTCTGCCTGATGAATTCTAGTGAGAAAAATTTGGGAGTCAGAAAAACAGGTAGAAGTTAAGGTGCCTCTTGATAACCATATACCCAAATTATAGTAGAGTGCATGAATAACATCCAATCTCCCACACTTCTCAGGATTTGGCTGCAGATAACTTTTCATGTCCTCCAGGATTCTTGGCAGACTGTAATTGAAGATTAGGATGTAGACTTTGGACATGATCTTGTTTATGAAAATGAGCATTGTGATCCTTTTGGATTCAATCGAGATGAATACTACTTTGGGGAACTCTTTTTTGTTTGTATCTAGAAACATTTTCAGCAGGTATGTGTAATATCTGAAGTGCCTTAATGATTTGAAATTCACTAGATGTTCATGTACATTATCAGTGATGAAATTATTAAAACTGATACGGACTGACTGACTGGAAAAAAGTTAGCAGGAAACCTAGCATGACTTCAACTACATAATTGTCATTATCTAAACCTATAATCTGATAGAGTATGGAACAAACCCACTAGACTTCGATGACCATGATGTTTACACTCATTGGAAATGATAAACTTTCAGAATAATGCTCGGTCTTCACGATTGTCTACAAAAATAGGGTTTTGACCTCGGGAGGGCATTATTGGTATATTGTAACCAAATTTTCTTCCTTGAAGTGCTCAGATGCTACGGAGGGAGACTCTGATATGCTGAGGGTGTATTGAATTGACGGGCTATCTACTTTGCACAAGACCTCTGACCCTAACTTATTTAAGATGACCTTCTCTTCTTGTGAGTATTGTTATGCACACCAACCTATGAATTCTAGGAAAGCGACTGCGACCTTGATGGTGTACAGGACTATGGAGGCTTGGACCGATTCGAAGAAGGGTACTTGTCTACCTACATTATCCAAAAAATTGGTTTTGGACTCAGAGATGAGATAGACGATTATCACAGTGTCGAATACATCAGAGTCTCTATCAATTACGACTTCCTCTTTCGAGGTGGGATCTTGTTTTGGGACGAACATAATGACATGGTCCATGGACATAATGAAAAATACCTGTGAATGAGCGAAGAATGTGCAAGTCTAGTGCACTGTTGAGCCTTAGTTCGATTTGAAATATCATAAAATAATGACCGAGACCCTCCTTTTATATGCGCTTTTCGATATTGTGGGTGAGGCGAAGCAGTTTGGAGAAAACCACTTTTTGCCTAGATATTCCTCTAGTAGTGCCACGTGTCTGCAGGATGAAACCATGGTATTTCTATCGGCCCGCTCCCAAGCAATTAAACTCCGCACAAGTTTTCCGCCCGATGTGGTTACTGATCATTGATCTTCGATGCCTGAGATCTGTGGGTCGTCGGGTCCCATCAGATTTTGCGCCTCCACTGTATTTAGCCCCTTTTCGCTAGGGTGTGGCCCCTTTCTTCGAACTATCGCATCTCCACCCCGATTTATCTCCTCTCTAAATCCCACAACTTGGAACTCATCAAATAATTGTTATCGTGATAACATAGGGTCCAACTGGGGATGCTATCCTCCCTGCGAGGTAGAAAAGAATGGTAGAACAAGTGCCTACCCATTGGGATGTGACTTGTTCCTGTGATCTAAATCAACCTTTATTTGAAAACTCAAAATCGACCCAACATAGCTCAGGGCCTTCACCTCGGGCTTCAGATATGCTACTTTTATTTCAATTTATTCAAGTAAAAAGGAAATACAAAAATGATTATTTACAATGAAAGGAAGGGGTGATGATTGTTTACATGATATAATGTTTGAGGAAATTTCCATTCACATGTCACCCTCTAACAATGTCTCCATTACTCTCCTGTAATATGTAAGCATTTCTCCCATGGTATGCTGCAATCTTGAATGGACCCAACCATAGATGGTCAAACTTTCCGTGTTTTCCCTTATCTTCATTTTTGGCATCCCATTTTAGTACCGAGTCTCCCATTTTGAAGTCATCAACCTTGGTACACCTGTCGAAATCCTCTTTGATCTTGTCTCGACGTAGCTGATCATTATTGAATGCCTTTTCTCTGGTTTGCTGGACACTAATTAGTTCATCCTTTATTTTTCGAGTGACATATGTTTCTACATCCTGCTCCCGTAACAGTCTCGTCACTTATAACCCTAGTGTAGTAGGAAAAATTGTCTCTGTTCCATAGATGATTTGAAAAAGTGAGGTGGTGATAGATCTCTTTGGGGTGATTCTGTCAGCCCATAGTGCATGAATGAGATTCTTGTGCCATGCCTTTTTATTCTCTTGCAACAACTTCTTGATAATTCTGACTAAGATTTTATTTGAAGACTTAGCCAACCCATTTCCTTGGGGATAATAAGATGTAGAATTCCCAAGGGTGATATTTTAATCATTACAAAATTTTTCTATCTTCTTGGATTTGAAAGTTGCTGCATTATTTGTTATGATCTTGATTAGGCATCTGAACCTGGATAAAATGTTGTCTTCTAAAAATTGGATGATAACATCATCTGTTGCATGCCTAGTAGGAACTGCCTCAATCCATTTAGTGAAATAATCTGTTTCTATCAAAATCCACTTGTGTTGGGTTGATGACTGTGGATGTATTTCTCCTATAAAATAGAGACCCCATTTTCTAAAAGGAGCTTCCACAGAAATGGTTTTCAAAGGCAGAGGCTACAATTTTCCTTTCCCATCAAAATCTAACATTCTTGAAATTTTGAAACCTCTTTATATACATCCGAGAAAATGTTGGGCCAATAGAAACCAGCCCTCAAAATATTATGTACAGTGGTCTTCCAATAATGGTGGCCTCCACAATCACCCTTATGGAACTCTTTTATGGTCTACTCATCTTCTTCTTCTAGCAAACAACTCAATAAAATTCCCCTTGGATCCTTCCAATATAGAGATTGATTTACTATACAGAACTTTGTTGCCTTCAGCTTAAAAAATATGGCTTTTGTTTTACTCAATTTAGGAGGAGCCTACAAATTTTTCAATACATAAATGATGTCTGCGTACCATGAGGAGTCTAGAAATTTCTGAGATATTTGAGGAGCTTTCTCTTCTTCTGCACCTTCTGATAAGTCCGCAATGAAATTTATCCCTAGGAGTTCACAATTGGTCTATGCCATTAGCTTCGTAATCCTCTGTCCTTTGATCAAATTGGTGGGTTTGATCTCAAGGTCATATTCTAACACCACTGCTATCCATTTACCCCTCTTTCCTTCAGGATCAGGTTGGGTTAAGATGTCCTTCACAGAGCTACTGGGTACATTAGCAGTAGTATGAGAATGCAATATGTAAACTATGAATTCTTTCAAGGCCTTCACTAGTGCATATGCTTGCTTCTCCATGATATCATATTTCTAAGAGGCATCCCTCAATGTCTTGTTGTAATATGCTATGGGCTTCTCGAAATTCTGCTCATCTTTCTATAGTAAAACCCCAACAATTGTGTCCTCTAAGGAAAAAGAGAACAATATGAATTCCTTTTCAAAATTTGGGTTGGCCAGTACTGGGGCCTTGGTCAATGCCACTTTGATGTCTTCAAATGACTTTATGGCATCAAGAATCCACTTTATTTCATTTCCCTTCTTGAGCATGTTGGTAATATGTTTTATGATTTTAGCCAAATTAGGGATAAATCTTCTCAGAAAATTCACCTTTCCCAGGAAGAATTGTACCTCATTTTTACTTCTGGGTATGGAAATTTTTAAGATTCCATCGACCCTACTGGGATCTAACTTTATCCCCTCTTTTGAAATAATATGACCCAACAACTTTCCTTCTTCCATGGAAAAATTTGAATTCTTGGGATTCAATGATATACCAAACTTCGTGCATTTTTCAAATTCCCTTCTTAGATGCTTGAGGTGTTCCTCATCTGAAGCATAATACATAGTGATATCATCCAGATAGATAAAAATGAACTTGTCCTTTTCATCAGCAAAATCCATGTCCATAGATATCTGAAATGTTGCCCCTGCATTCATGATCCCAAAAGGCATCTTGGCGTACATGAATGTTCCCCATGGTGTTGTGAATGTTGTATTTTCTTGATCGTTAGGATGCACCATGATTTGATTGTATCTAGAGAAACCATACAACATTGACATTTTCTGAGAGCCTACCACCTTTTGTAAAATGTGATCCATCTTAGGCAATGGGTAGTTGTCCTTTAGAGACACCCTGTTCAGATTTCTGAAATCTACACACAACCTGATCTCTCCACTCTTTTTTTCGGTCTGGCACCAGATTTGCTATCCATTTGGAAAACCTCAGGGATACTATGATTTTGGCTTCAAACAATTTCTTTACTTCTTTCTCAATCAAGGGTAACAACAAAGAGTTTATCCTTCTCAATTATTTTTTAATGGCTTGTGATCTTCTTTGATTGGGATAACATGCTGAATTATACTGGTATCATAGACTTTCAAATCATCATAGCTCCAAGAAAAAACATCAGGGAATTCTTTCATTAATTTGACATACCTTTCATTGACTTCAGAGCCGAGTGTTCTGGACAGTTTAATGATCTTTGGATCCTCCTGAGTCTCGATATTGTATTCTTCCATGTCCCCTTCATTTACTGTGATTTTTCCACATCATTATTATCGAAGAGTTTTTCCAATGGGACCATACCCTTGGGTATGATTTTTCTCTTTAGATGAACTATATCTCTACCTACAATCCAATTGTCGAAGTAACCATCCTTGGTGAAAGTAGCTGCATCTACTTCTTCATCACAATATTCCTCATCAATGTTCAGATTCTCAAATTCATTTTCCATCTTGAGAAATCTTTCTATCTGTTTGTCATCTTCAAAAACCTGTTAGTACTTAATGTTGTTTGGTATTGCTGGCCTGTATTTGACATCAACCTCATATTTTTTACTAGGGAAGATAAGAACTTTGAAAACCATTGTTGAAGTAGCCAAAGCATCAACAATCTGCTTTTGTTCTCTTGGAATCATTGAAAGATTATATTCTGGAAAATTTTCAAGCAGATATAACACTAGATTTCTATACGCCTTCAATCTGGGATGCTTTCCTTGGTATATGCCTTTGATTTGATTTACAATCAGCTCAGAGTCTCCATGTACAAAAAAATTTTTGGCACCCAATTCTTTCAAAACTTTCAACTCCAATATTGATTCTTCATATTAGGCCATGTTATTTGTGCATTCAAAAACAAGTTTGTAAGAACACAATTTTGAGTCTCCTTTGGGGTGATTAATCCATACACCAGATCCCGCTCCTCTGCAGGAAGCTCCATCTAAATTCATCTTCCAAATATGATCTTCTTCATCATCCTACTGCTCTGAAAACTTTTCACTCTTCTGATCAGATCTTTCTTTGTCAGCCATATCAATTTCTGGCCCCTTCTCTTCAAAACACAGGTCATTGAAGAAAATGGAAGATCTCAACTCAGTTTCCACAGAGTAGATGGGATGATTACTAGGATGTGACTTGTTGTTGACCATGTATTTTAGTAAAACTTCTCTTTACAATCTTCTGTCTTGACCAAAGACATTGATGGTGGTGTACGACATGTCCATCTGGAGAGTTCCTTTTAATTTTGCAACCCATGACCTGGACAACAACATGCCAAATTTGGGAGGAATATCAACAACCACTACATCCATAACCATGTTCTTTGCTGGGATTTGTGCCAAATACACCACCATATCTTTTATTAGGCTAAGGCATTTCAGCTTTCTTGAATTGAATGAGAACAGATCTTTATAAGGCCTTGTGATGTCCAGGCCCAATTGGTCCATGACTACTTTGGGCATCAGATTGTGAGATGCTCCAAAATCCAACATAACATTGTGCAGAGTCATATCATGGAATTTCAAACTGACATAAAAAGAGAGAACTTCTTTAGTATCATTATTTTCCTCCACGCGTGGGCCAAATAAGATGGTTGGGTGATCATCTTGTATGTTCAAGGTATCAGAAGTTTGTTCCATCTTCATCATTTTGATGATCTGATTTCTATACTTAGTGTTCTTGATTAATTCATTGAAAGACACATAAATTTTTATCTTGGCCATCTCACTTTCAAAATTAAAGGAGGATGAGGTCTTCTCTACCTCTTTATTGACTATTTATTTCCTTGTCTCTAGTATTTTCTTCTGAGGCTCTTCTTTTTGCTTTCCTTTTTCTACAACATCCTTTGTAGCAAAATCCTTTTTGGGATGACTTGAAGAGGGTATGTTACTCTGAGCTTCTTTGGTGGGGTTTCCCTTTGGAGGATTTCCCTTTGAAGGGTTTGGAGGTACTTTTTGATTTCAAAGGTTATATTGTCTTTGGCATTGCATGATGGAATTTTTCAATCCTGTTTGGTAATCTTTCCTTTCTACCGATAACCTTTCCTCCTCATCTTGCAAAAATATCTCATCTGCATCCATGAACTGGTCATGTTCTTCTTTAGTAAAAAACACCTCTGTTTCTTTATCATCATAGAATTTCATGTTGTCTTCAAAACACCCATCATAATTCTCATTTACATAATTATTTTGAAAAGGAGGCCTTATTTGTTGTTCTCTCTGATTTCCTTGGTTTCCCTGATTCACCTAAACTATTTGATTTGCCTGATTTGCCTGATTCCCCTGATTTCTTTGCTCTCTTTGTCTAATTTGTGGGATTGTTGGTATCCTCAGATTTCTGGGTGGACCATCAGCCTGTTCTCTGGGGTTAGGCCTATTACCTAGGGCCATTCTTTCCATCATTCTCTCCATGATTCTCATCATTGTTTCAAACCTTTCTTTTGATGTTTGTGAGGTTGAAGGCTGTGCCTTATCTTGAGTTTTTTTCATGTCCCTACTAGAGTCAATTTTTATCTTTCCTGAAGCCATTAGATTCAATTCGACTTCTATGGCATCAATCATCATATCATCTAATGTAGACGATCTTCATTATCTCAATAGTAAAGAAAAATCACTTTCAAAAGAATCATCATATCTAAGATGAGAAACTTTAGGGGGGGTTTTACCTAAACAGGAATCAAATTGTAGACCTTTATGAATTTGGATGAAAACTCCTGCACCGTTTCGTCAGGTGATCTCTTCATGTTGTTATACTGGGTCAAAAACTGAAGGAGATTTTTCTTGTCTCCCCATTTTGCAAGGAAGTTGGTTTCAAAGGCCTCAAAATCTACGATACTATCTTCTGGAAGGGCTCTGAACCACTTACTCACTTATCCTGCAAGACTTTGTGTAAAAATTCTCATTTTTACATCTTCAAAGTCCACCTCCTCTATGTCTATGAAATCATTAAACCAGTCTAGGTGCTTTTGGGCTGATATGTTACCTTCAACATCATATAGTTTGATTCTTTGTTATAATCTTGAGGTAAATCATGTAGTTGAGCAGACAATACGAGGGGAGAAAATATAGCTGCCATGGCTATTCTGAGGGGTCATAGTGGCTGTTGGTTCTGAGTATGAATCACTATAGGCTTGGCAGATGCAGCTAAAATCAAATCTCAGAATCTTTTTTCGTCAAAGATGACTTCGCTTAAACATGATTCAGATTTAGTTCTGAATAGAGTTTGTTCAAATTTCATGTCAAACTCAAGCTCTTCAATGCTTGTCACTCCATCCTTGGGTAAGGATAGACATCGATCTAGACGCAACACTGGGGTTACTTTCTTTTTTATTTTATTTTTATGTACGATCTTTTCATGATTAGACATAGGGATTACAACTTCTGGGTCTGGGTTGTTCTTGGTGTGAATTCTCTTCGGAGCCAGGATTTCTAGCTCACACTGGTTGGTGCAACTGGTGTCTTGGTAACATAGTCACCAGGGAAAGAATAGTTTCATCCAAAAAGGTATTTGATCCACTGTCACCCTCAGGGATCAAAACTTAAAGCTTCAAGTCATTTTTCCCAGGGAATATTTCGCTTTCGTTCCTCGACAATGGCTTCAGAATGTTAGCACTCTGTAAATTTTGTCTGGCTGGTAGAAAAATGACAGAGGTAACTATTTCAACTAGCTTTAGAGATGAGGCACTAGCCTTCTCAACTCAGAGAGGGCTCTCTCATGTCACTTGATATTTCTCTGGTAACCAGTGGCTAGATTTAGTTTGTTTTGACGATTTTTTATAAAGTAGTTGGTAAGAAAGGGGAGGGAGACTTCGGGCTATGGAGTCGAAATTCTGAAAATGAATGAAAACAATGATTGGATGGTAGAACTATGTTGACGAAAAAATTTGACTTGCCTTCAACTAGAAGAATAGATCCATTCCGAGGTTGTCTAAATAACCCAAGCTGTTTGGTGTAACCTATTCTAACGGTTTTAATGGCTCCGTTAGCCAACTAAGGTCCTAAAGATAGAAAAATGAAATAAATTAACGAAAGAAAAGATTCTAACAATCGACACAATAATTACAAATGTTTATCTGAGAATGCGAATATACAAATGATTATGAACAATTTATATACAGTTTACAAGGTTTGCATGAAATCTTGTGAAAATGATTGTCTGATAAAGTTTTTGAATCAAATATGAACAACACTTCTTTTTGTTTTTTTTAAAGATATTAAACAAATAAATACTAAATGACTACGATTGAAACAACGATACATAAACAGTCAAATATAATTAATGTAATCATTGTTTCATTCATAAACAACTTAACTAAATAACACACAGAATAACCTGTAGCTGATCAATGAAACTGGTATTATCTTTCTGTGTTGTATGAGATCCTGCCTGTTCTGTTGTTAAGGGAAACCTATAACAGAACAATACTAGCACTTTCAGAGTACATCCAAAGAAGTATTTGATATTGGATAAATTGATAACAATAGGAAGACAACTAATTAAAATTCATGTGATCTTAAGATAATCAATATTTAAGAACGAAAGAAAACTCAATTCTAAGTAATATTATCCATTATTTAACATTAGAAATAAATTCCATAATAATCAAATGATCGATTGATCACACATAAAAAATGGAATAAGAAATTATGGACAACATATAACATTTAACAGTATGAAAACACCATATGATGACAAGCTAAAGCTAAAATCAACCATAATAACATTCTCATAATACAATAGTAATGAAAGAACGAAATGAAATAAGCATCACATAGGTCTAAAGCCAAAGATGAATTGCTTTCCCATATTCTTTCTCAAAATCACATGTCCATACTGTAGTCCTGCAAGAATTTTTAAGATAATAGACTCTTAAAGATTGAAAAAATTAATACATAAATGATAACAATTAACCATGTATTGATAAAATAGACTAAAACTAATTTAAATCAATGCATAATCAATTATTCAAAGAATATGAAGATATTATAATGAAAATAAAACCATTTTACTCACAGGACAAAAGCCATTAAGCAACCTGGAATTTCATATTCTTCTTTGAAAATACTCGTCCATTCTCCCAAAGATTCCAACCATCCATTAATCCATTTGAAAAGAAGAAAAGTTTACAAAATAAATAATATACAAAAGAGAAAGGATTAAAATCCTCCTCTCAATTTCTTGGATCTCCCTGGCTTTGATCTTTCTCATATATTTATACAATGAATGAACAGTCTGGGTGTCACTATTAATTTTCGCCACCTGAAATTCACCTCGTAAAGAGACATCAATATCTCTCAAATCATGCATTTTTTTTGGGAAAATTTCGACACAGAAGGTAAATGGGTTCATTTTGGTTATGGGTTTCAACCATTTCTTCAAATTCTTCACGGTTTGGCTGCAATCAGCCCTGCAAAATCGTCTGTTTGATCTTGACGCCTTTCCAAATTTTATCTATTGTTGCTCATAAAATTATTTGTAGCAATCCAATATTATTTTTGGATCAATCATCTTGAACGTATTTGGATAATAAAATCAAGCCATGATCAGATCCGTATCAAATATTTGATAATAGAAGCTTGTGAAACAAAAAGAAACCTAAATTAATAACCTAAAAATTGTGAATAAAACAAAATCTAGAACAATAAAATAAAAAATGAATTTAAACTAACTATAAGTTCTAAACAAACATTGTTTATAATTTCCTTTCAAATATGATCTTAAAATTCTAGAAGCTTCAAGTTAACGGAGAAGAGA
>JASDQU010099746.1:933085-948895 GCA_032191745.1 Picea mariana
AATGCATAATCAATTATTCAAAGAATATGAAGATATTATAATGAAAATAAAACCATTTTACTCACAGGACAAAAGCCATTAAGCAACCTGAAATTTCATATTCTTCTTTGAAAATACTCGTCCATTCTCCCAAAGATTCCAACCATCCGTTACTCCATTTGAAAAGAAGAAAAGTTTACAAAATAAATAATATACAAAAGATAGAGGATTAAAATCCTCTCAATTTCTTGGATCTCCCTGGCTTTGATCTTTCTCATATATTTATACAATGAATGAACAGTCTGGGCGTCACTATTAATTTTCGCCACTTGAAATTTTCCTCGTAAAGAGACATCAATATCGCTCAAATCGTATATTGTTTTGGGAAAATTTCAACGCGGAAGGTAAATGGGTCCATTTGGGTTCTAGTTTTTCAACCGTTTCTTCAAATTCCTCACGGTTTGGCTGCAATCATCCCTGCAAAATCGTCTGTCTGTTCTTGACACCTTTCCAAATTTTATTTGTTGTTGCTCATAAAATTATTTGTAGCAATCCAATATTATTTTTGGATCAATCATCTTGAACGTATTTGGATGATAAAATCAATCCATGATCAGATCCATATCAAATATTTGGTAATAGAAACCTGTGAAACAAAAAGAAACCTAAATTAATAACCTAAAAATTGTGAATAAAACAAAATCTAGAACAATAAAATAAAAAATGAATTTAAACTAACTATAAGTTCTAAACAAACATTGTTTATAATTTCCTTTCAAATATGATCTTAAAATTCTAGAAGCTTCAAGTTAATGGAGAAGATAAAAATATTAATTTTGTTTTTTTACAAAATCAAACAAATCATAGATAATTGTTTTATTATTATTATTATTATTATTATTATTATTATTATTATTATTATTTTTATTTTGAAATGAGATGCAAAATGAAAAAAATAAAATAAAAATTAATTAATATCACCAAATGATTTTATGAAAATGAGAAATCAACCAAGATATTATTTGATGAAGTATTGAACACATTATTCAAAATAGTCAAACTTGCTAATGAGCAAAAGAAAGAACACATAATCATAATTTAAACGAAAGTAAACAATTGATAAAAATTAACGTCTTTGTTTAAATTGAGATTTTTATGCTCGTTTCTAAATTTTGACATATACTCTTGTAATGAATATCTCATACTATAGTGAATGTATTAAGTTTGTCTCAAAGAAAGCCAAGGTATGGAACTATTTGAAAAGGTTGATTCTGTAGCTCATTATAATTATCAAGATTCTAATGGGGGCCCTTTAAATTTTGTAAAAATTAGGGGGAGTTGTTGGGGCCCAACAAATTATGACTTACTGGGTGAAACTTCATTTTATCTGGAGCACTGATATTTCCATAATGCAACTTAATTTCAGACACTTTGTCTTCATCTTCCACTGCTATGTTGAGAGTCTTTCTTTCTACATCCCTGAATGAGAACATGGAAGACTTAAACTGAGAAATTATTTCGACTTTAGGTATCAAATCTATTATTTCATCCATGGCCAATCTCCCCTTCATAGCATATTGATTTGCTAAATCTTCTTTGGATTGGTAGACTGCTTCAAGTGTCTTACTAAAGACATGTTTCTTGCTGCTAAAAGCTCTTGAGCTGCTTTCAGCATGTGGCATGCTTTCTGTAATAGCCTCTTCATTTTTGGTTCCACTCTCCACCATTTCCATGCTCATTTTATCTTTAGGTTCTTTTTCCTCCAGGTTCACTATTTGTGGAGATTGTGTGATCTTCATTTTCTTGGGAACATTTTTTTGACCACTGGTGCCCAGGGCTTCTGCACTGCTCCTTTTTCTATAAACACTCATCTTGGGAGCTTTAATAATCTACCTTGGAGAAGTATTCTGTGTCTGCGTATGATGTGGGGTTGACCCTACTTGTTGTGTTTGATCAGGCTGCAAAATGACGTCCATATATGCTCAGGTTTCCAAGTTTGCCAACTTATAAAAACCTTCAACATTCTCCTGTTCACAAAGGATTTGTTTGCTCATCGGTATCCTCTTAGATATGATATGATGTGGATCATATTTTCTTCCACGTATCTGTGTGAACCCAAACTCCTTGAGCATGGCCTGGATCTGGGGCATGCAGGATCTAGTCTTCATAATAAAGGGTCCTATGATGAAGGGAAATTTTAGGTTGGATGCTTTGTGCATCTTTATAAAGTGTTCTGTTTATGAGATGATCCTCTGCCTGATGAATTCTAGTGCGAAAACTCTTTGAGTTAGGAAAACAAGTAGAAGGTAAGGTGCCTCTTGATAACCATATACCCACATTACAGTAGAGTGCATGAACAACACCCAATATCCCACTCTGTTCTAAGGATTTGGTTGCATATAAATTTTCATGTCCTACAGGACTCTTGCAAGACTAGGATTGAAGATCACGATATAGACTCTAGACATGATCTTGTTTATGAAAATGAGCATTGTGATCCTTTGGCATTCAATCAAGATGGATACTGATTTAGTGGAATTTGTTTTGTTTGTCTCTAGAAACATTTTCAGCAGGTATGTGTAATATCTGAAGTGCCTTAGTGATTTTAAATTCACCAGCTGTTCATGTACATTATCCGTGATGAACTTATCAAAACTAATACGGACTGACTGATTGGACTCTGACTGGAAAAAAGTTAGCAGGAAACCTAGCATGAATTCAACTACATACTTGTCATTATCTAAACCTAGAATCTGATAGAGTATGGAACATGCCCACTGGACTTCGATGACCATGACACTTACACTCATTGGAAATGATAAAATTTCAGAATAATGCTCGGGTTTCACGATTGTCTACAAAAATAGGGTTTTGACCTCAGGTGGGCATTCTCGGTATACTCTAACCAACTTTTCTTCCTCGAAGGGCTCAGACGTTGCGAAGGGATAATCTGATATGCTAAGGGCTTATAGAATTGACAGGCTATCTACTCTACAGAAGACCTCTGACCCTAACTTATTTAAGACGACCTTCTCTTCTTGTGAGTACTATTCTGCACACCAACCTATGAATTATAGGAAAGGGAATGCGACCTTGACAACATATGGGACTATGGAAGCTTGGACCAGTTTGAGGAAGGGTACCTATATAGCTACACTATCTGACAAATTGGTTCTGGACTCAGAGATGGGAGAGACAATTATCATAGTGTCAAATACATCAGAGTCTCTGTCAATTAGGGATTCCTCTTTCGAGGCGAGATATTATTCTGTGACAGACATAATGACAGGGTCCATGGACATAATGAAAAATACCTGTGAATGAGCAAAGAATGTGCAAGTCTGGTGCACTGTTGAGCCTCAGTTTGAATGGAGTGTTCGAGATAAATTTTTAAATGTTCAAATGATTTGAAATATCATAAAATAATGACCGGGATCCTCCTTTTATAAGAGCTTTTCGATATTGGGGGTGAGGTGAAGTGGTTTGGAGAAAATCGATTTTCTCCCTGATATGCCTCTAGTAGCGCCACATGTTTGCGGGATGAAACCACAGTATTTCTATTGGTCCACTCCAAAGAAATTAAACTCTGTGCAAGTTTTCCGCCCGATGTAGATGTTGACCATTGATTTGCGATGCCTGAGATCTGTGGGTCGTCAAGTCCCATCATCTTCTGCGCCTCCACCATATTTAGCCCCTTTCCACTAGGCATGACCCCTTTCTCCAAACTGTCATGTCTCCACCCCAATTTAGCTCCTCACTAATTCCTGCAACTTAGAACTCATCAAATAATTGTTATGGTGATAACA
Organism: Picea mariana; assembly: GCA_032191745.1. Lineage (NCBI taxonomy): Eukaryota > Viridiplantae > Streptophyta > Pinopsida > Pinales > Pinaceae > Picea > Picea mariana. The sequence goes on from JASDQU010099746.1 coordinate 936,871, forward strand.
AGCCCAACAGGTGAGATGGGAGCTGCGTGAGCAGGGCGGTATGGCCAATACCACAAATTGGTGTTGTATGGGTAGCGAGGTGGTTTCTATCAAGGCCTTCTATGATGTGACACCATTTAAATCATTCCATGTAGCAAGGGTTTTTGAGTGTCACACCCTAGGGGGGGTGTTAACCCTCGTGCATGTTTGGGATGCAACATGGCCTCTCTACCATAGATATTGCCTAATCTCCATCATTGGATCGTGAAGGAATGAAAGTTCATGAGGCAAGGTAAAGGTGCGAGATGGGGCTTTCCCATCCTTTCAACCAATTAAGGGGTTCCAATTGAAATTTTTATAGTCAGGGTGAGACCCATGTTCCATTCGAGGTCATAGGTGTGCTAGTTGGGAAATTGGTATGGGTTGGGATCGCAAAATATTAATATTTTATTAATGCTTAAGGTCAGTGTAAATGGAAGGAATATGATGAATACTGATGAGGCATGGACATGAGGTTGACATGGCATCACCTAAGGGTGTCGTGTGGACCCAAAATACCACATAAGCATCCTTTTTAGCAAAGATTCCACATAGGAAAAATTGTCCTTTAGTCTAAAAAAAGTAAGTTTGGAGCCATTTTATTATTTTGGCCATAATTGGAGAAGATTAATTCATATTGAGATGAAACTTCTAGGTTTTTCCCATAGTGAGGAGATCTACAAAAGTTTTAGAGAGGACCACTATCTATTTCTACTTGGATTTGTCATAAATTGTAAAATAGTGCTTTTTAAAGATCTAGATCCAAATCATTGGCAGAGATCCAAATTAAGATGAAATTATTGGAGAGGGTCCAAAAAGAATACATAGAAATAACCCATGAAGGAATTGGATAAACTCTAAGGGTTTTGGAATGGGGATGATGAAATAGCCAAAACCCACTATTCTGGGCCATTTTTTTAGGGATTTTTGGGATTTTCAGAGGAGGAAAAGGGTCTCCAGATGAAAAATCCAGAAAAATTTGCTTACGCAACATTTTGTATACTCATTAAGCTAGACAACTAGTGAATATTTTCTAGAAGTGCACATTTTGAGAGATAACTAGTTTGGCTAAAAATTCAAGTCTTGAGAATGAGGTGAAAAATGACAAAGTTGTCATTTCCAGATTGCTGCAGTTGTTTACTAGAGCTTTAGATTGATAATATGAGAGTTGTTATGAATTCCATGTCATTATTATTATATATGTCTCATGCAAAATTTTCTCTAGTTCCCAATAGATTTACTTCTACAAGTGGAAAAATTCGGTGTTTGGGATTATTTGCACTAGAATGAAAAGTGTACAAAGATGGGTAAATTAGCAATACTCAGACGGTTATAACTTTCTACTTGAAGCTTAGAATTGAGAAAGAAAGTAGTTGATGTAAAGGTATTGAGGAGGAGAATCCATCTATCAACCCAAAAAATTTATTTGGGCAGTATAAATTATATTGAATGCAAAATAAGATGATTGGTGGCAGTAAAGAGAAAAAATGCATTCTTTTCGAGAACTGTGTATATATTTTTGTCTAATAGAAAATTGTTTGCATTCACATTTTTCTTTCATAATTTAGAGGTACAGGAATACTTTTTGGTTCTTGTATGAGAACCACAACCATGGAATATTCCAAAGGGTCCTATAGTCATGAAGAAGAATTCAAAGGGCTACATGTCAGCATGGGAAATTTGAGACATAGTCTAATGGAAGAAGAGACATGAAGGAGTTTGTAAGTATGAGAAGCCTAGAAAGAGAAGTGCATAGCTATAGGGTTGATAATAAGAAGATTATGAAGGCTCGTGAAGAGATACTTCAAAGTATGAATATGTTGTAGAGGCAATCCAATAAAGACTCTGGCACAAAGCAAGAAGCTAGTGCTAGATGTATGACAACATCCAGATCACATAGTAGAAGGGATGAGCATGGGAATGACAAGAAATCAAAGAGTATGAGTAGGTGCCATCATTTCTCAGAAAAATCTATTAGAAGAACCAGATCATAGAGCAATAAAATAAAACAAATGTGGAAATAAAACAAAGAAGATACACAATAAAATAGAGACACATATATACATGGTTCACCAAGTGTGGGTTATGTCCACCAGATAAATTTATAGGTCCTTCCTTTATTATTATCCATCAAATGAAGGTATACAACCTAAAACACACCCACTGTAACTTCCTATTCTTACTCTCACAGTCTCCTCTCTCATAATGCAATATTTGCAATAATACATAGCTGCAATACATTTTCGTCATAAAAGAGGGTTTCCTTCTAGGGAAAAAAACCCTAACATAACTTCTACAGTAATATCCATGACCTTATAATGAACGGTCTATATTTACTATGAAATTACAATATACATTTACAAGACAATTTTTCCTTCAGGGGCTTCACCCCCGAACCCCTGCCAGGAGCCTTCTTTCCCCCGCAGGAGGGGCAAGTCTCCCTGAACTCCCCCATGTGGAGGAGTGTACATTCTTTTGGGGTGTAAAGTCTTCATGGGGTATAAACACAATTGAAAACATAGGCCTCTGAATCAAGAAGATAATAAGTCTCCACAACCAACAAAATCCACTAGGAGAGCTTCTGCAAATTTAGTGCTAGGGAGAAACCCAAGTGTGTCCCCTATCAAGGGATAGATGAGAAGGCCCAAGGGAGACATATTTCAAGGTGAAATTAGGAGAATCAAGCCACCAACATTCAATGGTGAGCATAGGAAGGGAGAAGAAGCTAAGGCCTAGTTTTTGGAAATGAATAAATTTTTCCAGCTGCATGATTATCCCTCCAGGGTAGAAACAAGAATTCCAACCTACCACTTGCAAGGAAAGGAAACCATGTGGTGGGATTAGATTAAAAAAGAAAAAAACATTGATTATAGAAATGTCTCATGGAGTCATTCCAAAGGATATTTCCAAGAGAAATATTTTCCTAAGCATTACTATGAGAGGAAGATGAAATAGGTTTTTGAACTTAAGTTGGGAAGCATGACAATGGATGATATGAGAATAGGTTCTTTGATTTGTTGAAGTATGTAGTCTTAATAAAGGATGGGAAGTTCAAAATCCAAAGGTTTTTGAGTGGGTTACCTTCCTTCTATAGTGACAAGATACAATATGATAACCCCATAACTTTGGAGGATACCATAAGAACAGAAAAACATCTTTATGAGAAAATAAAAGTGAGACCAATATTCCAAAAATATTGGAATGACAAGATGATGGGTAAAAAATATCAAAGAAAGTGAAGGGGGCACATTCCTTCAGTAAACCATTTGAGAAGAATGAGAGAATATGGTTGGAACTATTGTTGGCGAGTAAACAGATTGTAGTTTTTTTTTTCTAAATATTCTGATGTAAATTTGTATATGAATTTCAGCATGGTGTTGTGCATTGAGGACAATGAAAAATTGTAGGGGAGGGGGAGTGTAATATCCCCACTATAATCCCCGATTTTCTTATTGCAAAATTTAGATATGAATATGGCTATGGCCAAGCGATTTTATATGCAAATTGTATTTTATGATTTTAATAAATATAATGTGATACTAATTGTTGGGAATGTGGATAGAGATGGGGGTTGATTAATCCACAAGAGAGGGGAATGTCTAGGAGTTTCTAAGAGGATTTCAAGGAGGAAATCAATTGTGGGTATTAATCCAAACCCATATTTCTGAATTTCATTATCATTAGGACAACCTTCTATTTTTTGGTTGATGTATGAGAGACCAATCACTGAATACCTGTTAGGGGGTGGGTGTAGAAATCACATCCCATAGTTATTGGAAGCATGGGATTGAAGTACAATCAACATGGGGCAGAGTGAGAAGTCAAATATCTTGGGTGTTGGACAACTAAGAGGGGGGGGGGTGGTGAATCCATTGTTACTCTGCTTAAACAATTATGCCCATTTTAAACTCTTTACAGAACACTCAATGATGATCACAATAATGCAAACATGTAAGCAATATAATATTCAACATCAATCACACACATGAAATATGCAGAGACAAATAATTCTTGAGGAAACCCATAAAGGGAAAAACCTCTTCTTCTTGATATGATAAGTAATCTTTATTTTCTGTACATTATCATTCGTATGAGCTCCAACTCCTCTTGAGGCAACAACCTTTGTTTTACAAGAAAAAACTTGCTGAGAGCACCAACTCTCGAGTTTCTCTAGCACCCACTCCTTGAGTGTTCCAACACCAAATTCCAGTCACATAGGCACCAACCTGTATAACAAAGAACAATAGCTCTCCCTTTCACCACCCTGTCACCCTAGTTTTTCTGTCTACAACCAGATGGAAGCTACAACTCCCTATGTTCAAGCACCCACTTGAAACTTTGAGGACACCAGTCCTCCCTAGCACCTCCCTTCCACCCTGAAATATAAATATTTTCCTTTTACAACTTTATCATAGTGATACAACATTTATCTATGGCTTACCAGTCTCATCACTGTTCTGCTACACTACTCTTCTCTACCTGCATCAGTATCTATCTCCTTGTGTCTATTGCACTTTCTATTCTTCTCTCATATATGTGTTTATGTTCCTTGATTCTTTTACGCTTCAGGTCCCGCACATCGCATGCTTCTACCCACATGAATCACACTCAACAACGACCCCATCTCTTCTCTTTTCTATGTTTTTATACTCTCTATGCACCTTTTGCATCCTTCATGCACAATATCTCTGCATTCTCTTTCCAGTGTCATTGTTCTTCCCTTGGTGGTTGTTTATTGCATCTCTTCCTCATGACTGCATTGCTAACTCACACTCACCTTCACTTCACTATTCTGCATGCCTTTCTCACGTCCAGTCACCTCCTGATCATCATGGCAACTCTTCAGCTTCTCTGGTGGTTCTGTTTCCTATGAGTTCATCATCAGTGGACATTATGCTGATATTCCCTAGCTTCTCTGGAAGTTTAGACTCTTTTTCTCCTTTGGTAGTCATCCTACTGCTCCTCAAAATCTCTGGAAGATGGAATCACTTCATTCTGGAAGTTACTGAGAAAACATCTGCGCACTCATGACCTTGGTGCATTTTTCCATTTTTGATAAATCTATACAGTGGGCACTATATTTTTTGGCTAAGCCCCTTCCTTTCTCATGACCTCCGGTGGTGACCAAGCGCTTATCCAAAAGTCATTTCGTGATTTCGCATTTCGGGTGATCGACTGTGAGTCACCTCGATTTTCCAAACTCATGACACTCTGAGGTGGAGCCTAGAAATGTTAGCTTCTTCCCTTCTCTTCCACTGATGTGACCACCAACTGTGACCAGGGGCCAAACTTCAGAAACTATGCTTCCCATATCAATGGTTCAGATCTCTCCATGATTCAATGGTTGAGATCTCCTTTTCGCAACTTCGCGATTTGCAATGTCGAAGGTTGGCTCACCTCCCTTCTTCCAATTACCAAAATCGTGATTGTATTAGATCAATGGCCCACAATCCTTTGTGATCCAACGACCCAGATATTTTTGCGACTTCTCATTTCAGAGATTCAGCTGTGAGTTGCCTCGATTCTCCTAACTCGTGAAATCCAAAATACTCCATATCAGATCAACGGTCGAGATCTTTCCCTCTAATCGACGGCTAGGATCAAATCACGATTTCATGTTTCATGGCTTCAAAGGTTAGAGCACCTTCTTTCTTCGAATTTTGATTTCATGAAACCTACTCCAGATCAACAACCCACAATCTTTCGTATTTCAACGGTCTAGATCTCTTCTTCAAAAACTTGGATTGGTGATTTCCACATACCTGAAATGCTGAATCAACTTGACACTTGTCATTGTCTGATTGCACCAAGTGTCCTTCCTGACATGGTCTTCTATATGTCCTCCTCAAATCAACATACCTCGTTTTCCCTTTGATCGATGGCTATGATCAAATCACGACTTCGCGTGTCGGGTGTTTGATCGTGAGCCAACCCTGACTCTTCCAACTCTCGATATCTGAAATACTCTAGATCAATGGCCCACAATATCTATGATCCAATGGTCCAGATATTATCGAGATTTTGTGTTTTGTGAAGTTGGAGGACTAGTCACCTTTGACTTTTCCAGTTCGCAAGTCAGCAAAATGCTGATCTCTCGCCACATGTCCTCTGGATCCAACGGTTCTGATCTTATCCTGATTTTGTGTTTCACGAGTTCCTACAACTCTTAACTTTGAATTCTTCAGCTCGTGAGTCAGTGAAATTTTGATCTCTCACCACATGTCCTATTGATCCAATGGTTCAGATCTCATAGTGATTTCGCATTTCACGGAATTTGAGGATGGCTCTTGGCCATTATCCTCTTTGTAGTTATACTAGATCTAATGGTTTCTAGTCCTTCAGGCTTCGATCTGACGACTGAGGTTGGATCTCCTCCTCTACGTGCTCCTTTTGTCTGGACTCTGATTTGATGGTCATCGGGTATTCGAGATTGGTGATCCAACGACCATTGTCACTCCTCCTCCTAAGCTTACGCATCCTCATGACTTGGAAGAATTTCTAAGTGTCAAAGGTTTTGCGACGTTTGATCCTTCTGCGAGCCTTGATGTAGGGGATCTTGTCAGCATGTCTCAGAACACTATCTCTCTTGATTTTTGGAAACATTTTCCCTCAGCCCTGGCGCACACTTGCGATATGCATGCAACTCTGCGCTATTCCTCCTGAGCTTCTCAAGATTGCTCTTCTGTGTCTTCGCTGATGTTCTTGCCATGCACACTTTGCTTTTAAATCTACCAACATCGCTATTGTTCTTGCCATCAATGAAAAGCACACTGTTGTTCTTGCCATCATTGACAAGCACACTCTGCATGTAAACATGCCAACAATCTCCCCCTTTGGCATTGATGGAAATCCTGAAGGACTAAATTGTTCTACTTAGATGTATTGTTATACTTAGATCTCCAACTGTAGCATCCAGAACACACCTTTTCTCCCCCTTTGACATCAATTTCAAAGAAAACATGCTCCCCTTGATTTGTTTCCGTACTTGTCGTAGGTATCAGATATTCAAACAATACATACTCCCCCTAACAGGATGGACATTCTTAGGTTGATAATGGGTTCACACCCAACTTCTCGTGTAGATACTCAAACTGAGATTTTGCAATCGGTTTGGTGAAGATATCAACAATCTGATCTTTGGAAGGAATATAATGAAAATAAACAATAATGTTGGTCACCTGTTCCCTCAAGAAGTGATACTTGATGGGTATATGCTTAGTCTTGGAGTGAAACACAAGGTTCTTTGACAGACTGATTGCACTGGTATTATCACAATGAATTGGGATCAGTGCAGTATATTTCACCTCCAAGATTGCAAGTGTCTGAATCATCCACAATACTTGGGTACAACATGTAGCAACTGCAATGTATTCTGCTTCTGTAATTGATAAGGAAATGGAACTTTGCTTCTTGCTCAACCATGATACAAGGGAATCTCCTAAGAAGAATGCACCTCCACTCGTTCTTTTCCTTTCATCGACGTAGTTATCCCAATCAACATCTGAATAGACTGATAGTTGAAAATTTTGATTCCTAGGATACCATAGGCCATAGTCCATTGTTCCTTTTAGGTATCTGAATATTGTTTTGATAGCTAACAAATGACTCTAATTAGGTGCATCCTGATACCTTCCTACCATTCCAACAACATGCATTATGTCTGGACGAGATGCTATGATATACAATAGGCTTCCTATCATAGACCTATATAAACTATGATAAACTTCAGGTGAATCATCATCCTTGCTTAACTTACATATAGTGACCATAGGTGTGCTCATAGGTTTAGAATCTTCCTTTTGAAACCTTTTCAACATTTCTCTTAGATATTTTTCTTGAGAAAGAAATATTCCTTTAGACCTCTGAGTAATTTGTAGGCCAAGAAAAAATGACAGTTCCCCTATCATAGACATTTCAAATTCAGACTACATGGCAGAAGCAAACCATATTACCAATGAAGCATTATTACTATGGAAGATGATGTCATCTACATAGACCAACAAAATGAGCAGATCATTACCCTATGTTTTGATATATAGATTGTTGTCAACTGTTCCTCTCTTGAACCCTTTGTCTTGTAGATATGTATCCAGTCTGTGATACCAGACATAAGGATCTTGTTTCAACCCATATAAGGATTTCTTCAGCTTGCACACAAAGTCAGGGTTATCTGAAAGTTGGAAACCCTTCGGTTGTTCCATATAGACTTCTTCTTTTAGATCTCCATTTAGAAAATCTGACTTGACATCCATTTGATAGACTTTAAACTATTTGTGACAAGCATAGGCAAGAAACATTCTAATGGATTCTAATGTTGCTACAGGCGCAATTTTTTCATCAAAATCCAGTCCTTCTATTTGAGCATATCCTTTGCAGACCAATCTAGCCTTATTTCTTACAATATTTCCTTATTCATCTTATTTTGTAAACCCATTTTGATCCTATTACATTTTTATTTGTTTGCCTAGGAACGAGTTCCCAAGTGTCATTATTTTCAATATGGTCCAGTTCCTCATTCATTGATTTTAACCAATTTACGTCTTTATTGGATTCATTAAAGTTCTTGGGTTCCACCATGGATATGAAGGATATATGTGATCTCTCGGTGTTTTTGATTATCCTTCTCTTGGTTTGTACAACTTTTTCTTTCTCACCAATTATCTGACTTGCAGGATGATTCTTTTGAGTAATTTGGGAGGAAGAATTTGATGCTGTCTGTTGATTTGAGTCCGCCTGAGTATTTGCATATTCATCTGGCCCAGAGTCTTCTTGTTATGATTCTTGGATTTGTTCAGTTTCAAATTCACCTATATCCTCTGCTGTTGATTCAATATTGTTCACCTCTCTTACTGGGACTCCTTCATCAACTTTTATGTCAATATAATCAACCAATTTATGCAGCCTCTTATTATATCATCTGTATCCTTTACTGTCTATAGCATACCCTAAGAAGATGCCTTCATCAACCTTGTCATCATACTTGCCAAGATTCTCATTATTATTCTTTATGTAGCACTTACTCCCAAAGACTTTGAAGTGTTTGATTGTAGTAGGTCTTCCATGCCACAGTTCATAAGGTGTCTTGTCACTATATGGTCTGAGGTGAGATTTATTAAGAATATGGATTGTTGTGTGTATTTCTTCTACCCAGTAGGTTTGACCAATGTTCTTCTCATTCATCATTGACCTAACCATTTGTTGAACTATTCTATTTTACCTCTCAACTACTCGATTTTGATGTGGGGTTCCTGGGATTGTGTATTCTCTTTTGATCCCATGTTTATCACAAAACTCCTTGAAATCAATTGACATAAATTCTCCTCCTCTGTATGATCTCAAAAAATTTAATTTGTTGCCTATTTGAATCTCAGTTAAATCCTTAAATATTTTAAATTTCTCAAATGCTTCAGCTTTTTCTTTGAGGAAAACAACCCAAGTGAGTCTAGAGTAATCATCAATGATCGACATGAAGTAGTTCTCGTTCCCCGTGCCTTCCTATCTTGATGGTCCACATATATCCACATGAACTAATTGGAGTGGTTTCTCTGTTGAAGTAGGGTTCTTGGATTTAATCTGTGTCCTAGTTAGCTTTCCTACTTGACAAGGTTTACACATAGAATCTTGTAGCTTTGATATTCTTGGAAGATATTTTACTGCCTAAAGGTTTTTGAGATTGATTAAGTGGTCAAAGTTTATATGTCCAAGTCTCCTATGCCATAACTAGCTCTCATCATGTTTTCTTAGATGACACTCTTCTCTATCTTCTTTCAACACATATACATTATTATCTGTCCTTATGCCTTTAGCCACCATTTGTTCTGAATTTACAGAATTTATCTTACAATATTTGAAAGTGAACACCACTTCACATCCTATGTCACACATTTGAATTACACTGAGAAAATTATGTTTAAGCCCATCTACAAGCAGGACATCCTGGGATTTTATTTTCCATTACTTAAACTTGCCATCCCTTTACCCTTGATTTTACCTGGTTCATCATTTCCAAAGGTCACATTTCCTGTTTTGCCTTTACTTATTGACAAAAACTTATCCTTGTCTCCAGTCATGTTCTTGGAACATCCATTGTCTATATACCAGGGGTCTTTTTGTTTTTGAGCTGAAAGACCACAATTTTCACTATGTTTCTTTTTCCATGTGTTGACATTTTTAACTAAGGGTTTTATCTTTGTATTTGTTTTGTAATTCTTCAGATGGCAGTTTGCAGCTTTATGGCCGAAGTTATGACAATTATAACATTCGAGCTCATTGTTCAGTAGGTCAAAGTGATTGGTGCTATGTTGTCTATTCATTGGGTACTTAGTTCTATGTTGTAAAGATTTTTTATTTCTTGACCTCCTCAGTTGCATGTCTCTAAACTTAATTTGATAACTTGCAGTTTTATGACCAAAATTAGAATAGTAAAAGCAGTAACCATAGAACAAATTTTGGTACCTGAAGGGTGGCCTTCTTCTTGGCAATTGTTGCTCCATCTTCTGACTTGTTTTTTTTTTTTATCAAGGATCATCTTGTCTTTATTATCTTTTGGTGACAGAGTACTCTCATGGCCTGATTGTCTACTGACTTGGAACTTGATCATCTTTACAGTCTCTTTGCTACTTGAAACACTTACATAGCCTAACCCAGTCTTCAACAAAGGAGATCTATGTTTGTTCATAATTTCATTTAGTTCTGCTAAGGCTTTAATACTTGGAAGATTTTGGAGATACAATGCTTTAAACTTCTCCATCTTTTTTCTGGTTTTTACTACCTCTTCTTCCAAGGCTTCACATCTTGCCTTCTTTTCTGATAACTTCTATTTCATGATGTCCTCTATCTTCTTTTCCTCTTCTAACTCCACCTTTAGCAGGGCAAAGTCTTCATCAGGGTTTTTAGCATTCTTTTCAAACTGCATCAACAACTGTTTTTGTTTTCTCTTCTCAAGCCTAAGTCTGTCAATCTCTTCTAAGGCATTGATTAGTTCACCTTCCATATCCACCACATATTCTTCATAATTAACATCACTTCCTATGTTTTGATTGTCATAATCCTCTTTATCCATAAGCACAAATTCATTAACCTTATCTTCACATGAAGAGTCACTATCTGTGTCTTCTGAAGAGTTATCATTGTTTACACATAAACTTTTCTTTTTACCAAATCTCTTGGGTTTGTACTTCTTTTCACCTTCATAATTCTAATCTTGCTTCTTGTGTGGACACTTAGATGCAAAGTGACCTATTTTTCCACAGTTAAAACACTTGAAGGGAAACTTGCCTGATCCTTTCTTTAGCCTTCTCACAAATTTTGCTTCAATTTCATCAGGCTCAGATTCCTCATTCTTATCTGCTTTAAAAGAAGCTTCTCTAGTGTTGGATTTATCTTTACCTATCCTCATTTCATATGCAAGCAACGCTCCTAGAAGTTGATCAAAATACAAATCTTTTAGATAATTAAGTTCTTCTATAACAGAGACCTTTGGGTTGAACCTATCTAGCAGAGATCTCAAAATTTTCTTAACTAAAGAGGCTTCCTCAATTTTTTCAGCAAGAGCTTTCATTGCATTTACTAGTTCTTCAATTCTCAGAAAGTATTTCCCAATAGTTTCATCTTCTTTCATCTGTAGCTGTTCAAACTATACTCTATAGGTTTGAATATTGGCTTCCTTTACCTTCTCATTACCTTCATAATTGCTAATGATTTTGTCCCACATGTCTTTGGCAGTTTCTAAGTGCATAACTTTTACAAATTCTTCTTCTGCAAGCCCACTCAGAATAACATTCATAGCCTTAGCATTGAAGTTGAATTCTAGCTTTTCATATTTATTAGCTAGTACAACCGGCTTTACGTAACCAATATCTACCACATCCTGGACATCTGCACCTAAAGCCATTATGTAGGTTCTCATCCTAACTTTCTAGAAGGCAAAGTTTGCTCCATTGAACAGAGGGGCCTTATTGGTTGAAGTTCCTTCATGGCTTGACATGTTTAATCTTATTGATCTATC
>JASDQU010099746.1:948996-987426 GCA_032191745.1 Picea mariana
GTGAATCAGTTGTTACCATGCTTAAACAATTATGCCCATTTTAAACTCTTTAAAGAACACTCAATGATGATCACAATAATGGAGACATGTAAGAAATAGAATATTCAACATGAATCACACACATGAAATACACAGAGACAGATATTTCTCGAGGAAACCCATAAAGGGAAAAACCTCTTCTTCTTGATATGATAAGTAATCTTTATTTTCTATACATCATCATTCTTATGAGCTCCAAATCCTCTTGAGGCTACAACCTCTTTTTTACAAGCAAGAAATTGTTGAGAGCACCAACTCTCAGTTCTCTCTAGCACCCACTAGAAGGAAGCACCAACTCGCTAAGTGTTCCATCACCAACTTCTAGTCACACAAGCACCAACCTGAATAACATAGAACAATAGTTCTTCCTTGCACCACCCTACCACCATGGTTTTTCTGGCTGCAACTAGATGGAAGCTACAACTCCCTGTGTTCAAGCACCCACTTGAAACTCTGAGGACACCAGTCCTCCATAACACCTCCCTTCCACCTTGAAATATAAATATTTACCTTTTACAACTTTATCACAGTGATACAACATTTATCTATGGTTACCAGTCTCATCACTGTTCTGCTACATTGATTTTCTCTACCTGCATAAATGTCTCTCTCCTCGTGTCTGCTGCACTTTCTATTCTTCTCTCAGATATGCGTTTTTGTTCCTTGGTTCTTCTGTGCTTCAACTCCTACACATTGCATGCTTCTACCCACATGAACCACACTCAACAACAATCCCATCTCTTCTCTTTTCTGCATTTTTAAACTCTCTGTGCACCTTCTGCATCCTTCTTGCGCAATACCTTTGCATGCTCTTTCCAGTGTCACTGTTCTACCCCTGCTGGTTGTTTACTGCATCTCTTCCTCATGACTACATTTCTAACTCGCAGTCCCCTTCACTTCACTATTTTGCATGTCTTTCTCACATCCAGTCACCTCATGATCATCATGGAAAATCTTCATCTTCTCTGGCGGTTCTATTTCCTATGATTTCATCATCAATGGTTGTTATGTTGATATTCCTTAGCTTCTATGGCAGTCGAGACTCTTCGTCTCCTCTGGAAGTCATCCTACTCCTCCTCAAATTCTCTGGCAGATGCAATCACTTCGTTCTGGCAGTTACTGAGAAAATATTTGCGCTCTCATGACTTTGGCACCTTTTTCCATTTCTGAGAAATCCATACAGTGGGTGCTATATTTTCTGGCTAATCCCCTTCCTTTCTCATGACCTCTGATGGTGACCAGGCGCTTATCCAAAAGTCGTTTCGTGATTTCACATTTCGGGTGATTGATTGTGAGTCACCTTGATTTTCCCAACTCGTGAAACTCCGATGTGGAGCCTAGAAATGCTAGCTCCTTCCCTTCTCTTCTGATGATGTGACCACCAGCTGTGACTAGGGGCCAAATTTCAGAAACTATGCTTCCCAGATCAACGGTTCAGATTTCTCCGTGATTCAATGGTTGATATCTCCTTTTTGTGTTTTGTGATTCACAATGTCAAAGGTTGGTTCAACTCCCTTCTTCCAATTTCTGAACTCGTGATTACATTAGATCAACATCCCAAAATCCTTTGTGATCCAACGACCCAAATTGTTTCACGACTTCGCATTTTGGAGATTTAGCTGCCAGTTGCCTCAATTCTCCTAACTCGCGAAATCTGAAATCATCCATATAAGATAAACGATCGATATCTCTCCCTCTGATCGATGTTTGCGATCAAATCATGATTTCACATTTCGTGGCTTCAAAAGTTAGAGCACCTTGTTTCTTCGACTCCCGATTTCTCGAAACCTACTCCAGATCAACAACCCACGATATTTCGTATTTCAACGGTCTAGATATCTTCTTTGAGAACTCGGATTTGTGATTTCCACGTACCTGAAATGTCAAATCAAATTGAAACTTGTCATTGTCTGATTGTGCCACATGTCCTTACTGACGTGGTCTACGAATATGGTCTTCCATATGTCCTCCTCAAATCAACGATCCTCATTCTCCCTTTGATCAACGACTGTGATCAAATCGCGACTTTGTGTGTCGGGTGTTTGATCGTGAGCCAACCCTGACTTTTCCAACTCTTGATATCCAAAATACTATAGATCAATGGCCCACAGAACTCTGTGATCCAATGATCGAGATCTTATTGGGATTTTGCGATTTGCGAAGTTGGAGGACTACTCACCTTCGACTTTTCCATTTCGCAAGTCAGCAAAATGTTGATCTCTCACCATGTGTCCTCTTGATCCAATGGTTATGATCTTATCGCGATTTCATGTTTTGCGAGTTCCTACAACTCTTACTTTTGACTTCTCCATCTTGCGAGTCAATGAAATGATGATCTCTCGCCACGTGTTCTATGGATCCAACGGTTCAGATCTCATTGTGATTTCACATTTCACGGAATTGGAGGATGACTCTTGGCCATTATCCTCTTCATAGTTATACTGGATCCAACGGTTTCTAGTCCTTTGTGCTCCGATCCGAAGGCTGAGGTCGAATTTCATCCTCTTCACACTCCTCCTGTCTAGAATCTGATTTGATGACTATCAAGTATTCAATATTGGTGATCCAATGGCCACTGTCACTCCTCCTCTTGAGCTTACGCATCTTCCTGACTTGGAAGAATTTCTAAGTGTCCAAGGTTCTGCAACCTTTGATCCTTCTGCGAGCCTTGATGTATGGGATCTCATCTATGCGTCTCAGAATGCTATCTCTCCTAAGCTTTGGCAAAAGTTTCCCTCAGCCATGGCGCACACTTTCCCTATGCATGAAACTCTGAACTATTCCTCCTGAACTTCTTGAGCTTTCTCTTCTGTGTCTTCACTGCTGTTCTTTCCATGCACACTCTTCTTATAAACCTACCAACATCACTGATGTTCTTGCCATCAATAACAAGCACACTACTGTTCTTGCCATCAATGACAAGCATACTCTACCTGTAAACATGCTAACATTGGGAAAATAGAGGAAATTCATATGGGGAAAATAGGTAGTTTTTCACAGTTAGTTTTGTATGAACAACAAGCAGGGAGTGTTGGCACACTTATTTACGCTAGTAGGGGGGGCGAATCAGTATAAGACTTATTTTTCTTTTCACAATATTTTCTTACGATATTTATCAATGTATTACTTTACCAATTAGAGTAGTTAATGATACACAGAAACACACACACACACATGCAATTCATAGTACACAAATATTTAACAAGGAAACACAAATGGGAGAAAACCAAAAAATATCTCTTTCATAAAATCATGTAGGCATCAACCTACTATTACAATTCTTATAGAAACCAACTTGCAGGAGACACTAATCTCCTCTCCTAAGAACCAACTCAGAATTAATGTTTGCAAGAACCAACCTGCAGGAGACACCAATCCCCTTGACTGAGCACCAAATCAGTTATTCCTATAGGCACCAACCTACAACTACTATATTCTCAGGAATCCACCTACAGAAGACACCAATCCACTTAGTTAAGCACCAAATCAGTTCTTCCTGTAGGTACCAACTTTATTGGAAACATCAATTTCCTCAATCCATCAACAATACCAGATTATCTCTTTCTTTCAAGCCTTCACCTAGATAGGTCTGCTTTTTTGTCGTTGTTGTCGCTGTTCACAATTTTCTTAGTTTGAGAAGTTCCCTTTTCCTTGCACCTCCCAACCACCCTTAGACAAACACATTTCACTTTCTTTCATTTTATTGATCCTAATAACTTCAAATCTCCTCTTCCTCGTCTGCAAATTTCTTCCACACCACTTATATATTTCACACTTGGTTCTGCAATTTTAGAAATACACACTCTCCCATCCTTCCTCGACTATTTTTCTTCACACTTAATTGGATTCAAGCATCGTTACTTATACATTCCATAATTCCATGAATTTTTCCAAATAAAAAAGTATGTCCTTGGATTCGACTCCAAATATCCTCAAAACCGGGCTATGACATTCCTTAGAAACCAAAATAGGCCCCCTTTGTCTTCGCGTGCGATCTTCTCTTAGACTAGAGTGCATAATTCAACACTCAACAACTATCGAATCTCATTAATATTCAATCTCCATCATTAATTTATTTCATTATCCACCAAAATACTCAATATGCCCTCAACTCTCAACAAACAACCAATCTATCCTTTATTTGATCTCGATCGTCGATATTCTTTTAGCATGTTGAAATCATGTGTAACCACACTGCACAACCTCCATCCAATCTGGACCTCCATTCAATCACAACCATTAGTCTAATTAACTATCATCAAGAACACACCATCCAACCATGACACAAAGAAGTCATCCAATCTTCCCTTGATTAGATCTCAACCGCCAATCTATTCTTATTTAGCATATGAATTGATTCACATAGTAGATAACACGTCACCATATCCATCATTGTTGGGTATGGATTGGGATTTTGACAATCAGGCTATTATTAAATTGAAGACTAGAAAGATGATCTTTGAATCAGGAGAATACAAAGTTATTGCACCATTAGATCCTTCATAAGGAGGAATATATGTGGAACCTGCGACAAAGAATTTTATTACAAAAGATATAAGCCAATTGTATAGAAATACTGTGCAAGAGGAAGACTATATTAACCCCACAATAGATGGAAGGCTTAGCTGGAGAAGCATTATTTTATGTGCATCATATTCAGATACAAGTCTGGAGAATTGACAACAACTTTTGCATGAGTTATCTACCAGAAGATGCACAAGGATGATCCGCACACTAAGATGGGTTGGTACAGAGGTACGATGACCTCCTACTTTTTATGGTCAAAATGAATTAGAATAATTTTTAATGAAGTTTGAGTTAGAATTAGTGGAAAATAAAATATCACCAGTTTATACATGGCCTTGAAAGAGACATCTGCACGATGGTGGGGAACTCATAAGTAGAAGATCAATAACTGGTATCAATGCAAGAGGTTACTATGCATCATATTTGGCACAAAGCATGAGACTATATATATGGAGAAGTATGATGGAATTGGACAACCTATAGAACACATAGATAGATGTATAATTCAATGGAGATTGGTCCCACCATAGGAATGGACACATCTCTTTATTCACACATTAGAAGGCATTCTAAGGAATTGGTACACAAAATTGGAACAACACAGGGAAATTGCGAATTGGGAAGAAATGAAGCATAATTTTGTCATTACATTTTAATTTGAACATGAAAGCACAGAGATGGATACAACACTAAAGTTGGTTCGAGATAGGATTTTTGAAGAACCTGAAGTGCCTATTGTGATAGCTTATCAGAACCAGAAGAGACAGACAATCAGGCAGTTTCTACATTGTTATCATGTCACAGAATAAGAATACCCAATAGAAGACAACCCGTGCAATATCCAAATAAAAAAAGTTGAAGGGGAAAGAGAAGTAGAAGGTCCACATTTAGATTCAGAATATTATGCTGCCCCAATGAAGATAAAGAAAGTAAATATTGGTGTTATCACTAAAATTTCGTCCGCAAATGGTTATAGGAATCCAACATCGTCAAACAGTTATGAGGTCACCCATGGACCAAAATTACAAAAAAACATTTCCAAAAGGTCCAAAAACTATACAACCAGTGATAAAATTAAGGTGCACTATGACTACACAGGGCGCATGCGCACATGCGCGAACCAGAAACACACGAAAAGCACACATGCGTACGATGCGCGACTGTGGTCGCTAAAAGATGCGCACACCTGATAACGACGCATTTATGAGATTGGTCAGCCTCCCACCCACTTCTGGTTCAGCTTCCAAGTTGATTTGACATCTAAATCTCGACTGGATCTAACTGGGTGGCTGGTCAAAGACCTAAAAATGCCCTAAATAGCCCCTTTTCACACTTAAAACTGGTTGCACAATACCTCAAAGTGGTGCTATAAAACAAGGCCATGGGTGCACTACATTTTCAAGGAATTCATTTGCAAGGTTATGCTACTGCTATTCTCTTGGGGAATCCTCTTTTCTCATCAAGAGTATACTAGCATTATTACATTGGGCAATCCATCTCACCTCTTGAGTGGATTAGCTTGGGATTCTTTCACCATTTCTTTCAAAGTTGTAAGAAGATCTTAGTTGTGGGGGTCCAAGAGCCCTCCCTTGGAGGAAGAAGGGACCCAAAGTCCTCTTTCTTCTTGGTGTTTTCTTTTCACTAATATAATCCTTGCCATTGGTGACATGAGTTTTATTGTTTTTCTGTTCTTATGTCCTTATGCTCAATAGTTTAGTTGTTCTTTCATTTCCTAGTTTAATTCTTAGCTTAGTTTTTTATGTTTCTTTCTCTAACCCTTTCCTTTACAGCTGTCTTTCTTAGCTAACCCAACTAAGCTTGTAAGCACCTCTGTTTTGATCATTTAGGTGAAAAAAGAGGCGCAACAGATTGGTGACTCCACTGGGGAAAGGTATCAATTTCCTACCCCATTTGGATTTTTCTAGCTCTTCTTTTGGTTTAATTAACCTGCAGGTACCTAAACCGGCCCAAGCCGACTTGCAAAACATCTAATTCAAAGCTGAATTGAGAGAATTACATTCAAAATTTTCTTCACGGCCATGTGTCATGTGTGTGCAGGTTTATTGGCCCACAGTCATGCATCGTGCACACGTGCACCAACGTTATTGTGTTTTCCAATGCCCTCCACGCACCTGCACCCAAAAGTTTGTTTCGGTCTGCGCATTGGCACTCAGTGCACCTCTGTCTACTCTGAGACTCGTGCACCTGTGAAGAAAAATACACATTGTAAGCCTTTTTGTGATTTGGGGAAGGCCCCTAGCCTTCTTAAAATTTATTTTATGCATGTTTTAATCTACACCACACTTAGTTGCCTCTCCATATAAAGGGATTAGTCAAAACACATAGGCACTTAGGGGGTTTAAAATCATTATTTCCTCTTTTTCTTTCATTTTGCCACATGGATGGCTTGCTTTGACTAAAAGTATAAGCTGGAATCATTTATAATCACATAAAACTTGCATTGGGACCAAAAGTTGGATAATAATCATTTAGTATGCTCTTCTCTCGCACTTCAAAGGGACCTTGAGAATCAGAAAAAGGTTGTAGGACAATTTCATCTCCCTTAAAAAAGACTAAAACCTTTAGGAGAGGACAACAACCCCCTCGGGACTCCTCTTAGTTTATTTTTCAAACACATCTTAAGATTGTAACTAGCCCATACATGCCCACATGCTACAAAGATAGGATAGTGTTGAAATTTACTTTCTTAGATTAAATCAATAGGGAAGTTTAAAGGTTTTGTAACAGGCCCATACATGCCCACATGATCACAATCTAGGATAGTTTCAAATCTTTCTTAGATTAAATTGCAATAGGGAGTTAAAGGAATAGTAAAGGACCCACATGTCCACATGTTGGTTTCCTAAGGACTTTTGAATTACGCAAGGTTGTACCAAATGAATTTAGTTAATTAGGTAATCAACACTTGTAAGGACCAAGCAAAGTCCACATGTAGCAAGGTGACACCTAATTCATTAAAAAATTGGCACACTTTCACTCATCACACACAAAAGTCACTTATCACTCACATAGTTTTCATTTCGAAACTCGGAGGTCAAAGTAAGTTTCCTCCAAAGGGATTTCGAAACACCCCACCCATTTCTTGATGAACCTATCCACTCCCATTTAATTTCAACGAGATTGGCTCACCCCCCCAATCTCTCAAACAACCACATCTAATTTTTTTCTAAAAGCTCACTAAGTTTTCCTCCACAAGAGGTGCCAAAAGAAATCTTTTAGTCTAGGTATTATTTCGGGGATAGGCATCCAAATAACTCCCCATTATCTAGTTCTCACATTTTCAAAACAATAGAAGTTGTCAAATAGGGAACTTTAAATCCTCCAAGTCAAGTGTTCCTAACACCATAAGGCAGGGAGATACCCGTGAAGGGTTGAAGGCTGAGGTCCGGTTGTTCTATGCATCCCCCCTTGAGGCACCCACCTCTTGGACGGGATCCAACCCGTGACCCATTTCTTAGGCCGAAAATATAAATGCCGCACTTTGACCGAGGTACCTAGTGACCAAATTTTAGGACATCTACCCAGGTGGCAATTGTGGGCTGCAATTGCACCTTGATCAGATTTTGTGTGTCTATTGGGAAATATTGCTATTTCTTTTGGGATATGCCCCCTTTACCCTTTATTATAACTGATTACTTCATCCTTCACTGGTTTCTCTTCCGGTGACTTCAGACCCCACTGTTGAATACTATTGGAAGGTACAATGCTATTTGAGAGGAAGGACGTTACGTCTTTTAGGACATGAGAATTTGTTTTCTTTGATCCCCCACACGGACAAAACCCACTTATCCACATATATGCTTCTTTATCAAAACACTTTATGTATGATGCACTTCTGATTACATTTTGATATAGATATATATATTGTGTAAAGTTCAAAAATTGTAGCAAAATCCTCTTGTTTATTTATCACTCTCACCACCATTTGCACACATCCACTCAGCTAGTTGAACATCATAGGGGACCCACAGAGTTCTCATCGTTCCAGACGCTTGCTGAACCTCCCTCCTATTTTAGGGGGAATTCCTAGTCTTGCCAACTCATCGACACCACCTTCACACACTCCAGTGAGTGCCACTATCTTAGGATTAGCTTTGCTTAGTTCCACCTTACTTGGGTCTAATTCCCAAGGTCCACCGTCCACTTGCTCTCCTTTACACGAAAGTGGGGGGCCAACTTCCTCTCACGAGGGAAGTACAAACCCACCTAGTCCCCCTCAAGGGTCAGGTTCACAAACCACTCACACCATGGCTGGAACTAATCCTCTGCCACCACTACAGATGCCATATTTGGCCTCTCTTAACATACCATATCTCATCAAACTCATGAATGATCCTATATTGCATGACCCCACATGGCCTGCAATGCCTACCAAACTACCTTCAGACATCCCCAGGTTTGAAGGAAAGGAAGGGGATGACCCTACCAACCATGTCATGAATTTCCACTTATGGTGCTCTTCCAACATCATTATGGATGATTCCATCCAACTATGATTATTTCAACGCACGCTCACTGGCCCATTAGCCAAATGGTATGTAGATGAAAAATCAGGTTCTAATGTGACTTTCGAGTCCTTGGCCAAAGAATTTTTGACCTTCTTCCAATTACCAATCTGCCATGACAATGGTCTTGAACTACTCTCTAATTTTAAACAAACCTCATCCACACATATCACTGATCACATTCATGAGTGGCGTCAATGACGTAGTTTGTGCAAAGCAGAAACCACCAAACAAAAATGTCTTGATTGGTTTTTCATATCACTTGTCTCTCTCCTCGGTAAAGATGTGGCTTCCACCTTCCCTCAATCGGAAGAAGAAGCGATTAGTAAGGCTCAACAATATGACCTCATCTATTCTCAATCAGGGTACTTGTACACAGTACTTCCTGATCTCCCAAAATCCATGCCATTCAGCCAAGATAAACCCAGAATGTCTCACTTGGCAGAAGGATTGATTGGTAACACCACACACCACAATCCACAACCCCAACAACCACCAATGTATGGCATACCCCAATATCCTTCGGCATATGGAGGAACCCCTTATTATCGTCCACCCCCTTATCAACAACCATACCCTATTGTCCTTCCCCCACCCATCAGTGGGCCACCGCCGGCACCCACAATACACCCACCTATCCAAACAAGTTCTGGTAATCCCTCTACCTCAGTTTATACTCTAAGTACTAGTGAAAGCACCACGCCTTCCTATGTACCTTACGGATAATTACCCCCACAGAATCCATACTTTCCATTTCCTGGTCCCCCACTGCCATGGCTCCTCCACAAGGAAACCCTCATGCTGGGGTGAATTTTTTTCAACCCTCTCCCCTTTAGCAATATCAAAATTTTGAACAGCTGAATACGACAAATCCGACCCATCATTCGAATAATTCCAAAAAGAAAGGAAAAAAATGGAACAATAACAACCCAGGTCAAGGCGGGAATCACCCCCAACAAAACCAACCTACTGGGGGCACTCAGAACCCCCAGGGGGGCAATAACAACAGACGTCAAGGGAGAAATAACAATAATCTTTGAACCAACTTCCCGTGTGCCCTTTGCGGTGATTTCGATCATTATACTCATCATTTCCCCCAAATCATTGATTTTAAACGGATGAAAGACTCAGGAAATAGACCACATCCTCTAGCACTGCCTGCCCCTCAGTAGGCCCCACAAAAATACGTGAAAAAACCACCCCCAGCTGTGCTTCAAAACCCCATTCTACACCAGGGTGTTATGAACACCCAACAGGACATCCATCCTACCCCATCGCAGTTGGGATAGTATCTCAATCCAAACAATCCGACAGATCGTAGTATCCTACTCACCAGTGAGGACGAAGTCCTTCTGCAAACACGTAGTCGTCAATACTGTGAACCCACTGAGTCTCCTCCCATTCCCCCAGAAACACTCCTAGCATCAATGTGACCCCCTTTGATGATCTCTCACCGTAACACAGAAACACCACTTCGCATCCCTCGCATCCCATTGCGCAGGAATGTCCACAACCTGCATGCTAGGGAAGCCCATAATTACAGTTTGGTCGATGACTTAGCACAATCCCCGACTGCCATGTTAGTCTTAGAAGTCCTCCAAAATTGTTCTACTCAGCGGAAATCATTGCTTTTCTCCTTGGGGGAAGTCAACCCAGTGGATACTCAACTCATCACATTTGATCTCAATAATGGAGAGCCTCGTCTCCCCACTCTAATCGCTTTTCAAATACCAGTGAAAATTCAGAACATCATAGATCATCGGTGCATCATCGATGAAGGCGCATCCGCATGCATCATGTTCAAGCCTGTATGGCAGAAAATTGGTTCCCCGAACTCATACCATCTGCCATTACCTTAAGAGATTATGACAGATGACCATGTTCCCCCGAAGGGATCTTCCAAAATGTCCCTGTAGAACTCAGGGGCAAGACCATTCTCATCAACATTGAAGTTATCGATTCCCCACTCAATTACAATATCTTGTTTGGTCGTAGCTACATGTACGCTATGAAGGCAGTTGCCTCTTCTATCTTTCAAACCATGATGTTCCCTCATAATGGGAAGATCATTACAATTGACCAAGTTTCACATTATGAGCCTAACCCTTCTGCCAACATCGATAACATTCTCCTCCTCGTCCATAGTAATTTTGAAGCATACCCACTCATCAAAATGGGTCCTGGAATTTTCAAAGACCCATCATTGTTAGGAACTTACCATGGGGCACCACCGCTCCTTCATCCTTCCAATCAGGTATGTGTCGTATCATCCAAAGGAACTGACTTTGAGAATACCCTTCCTCCTAGGGAGACTTCGCTCATATCTGATGTCCCACTAGTCGTAGAGCCCCTCCCTCACGTGCCTCCTATGAACTCATCGGCTCCACTAGTTCATGATTTCACCTCACCCCAAGTCCATATCCTAGTTTGGGAAACAATTCCCCAAGCCATTACTCAAATCCCCTTCTTTTACCCTTCACCAAGAATACAAGCTTTCCAAGTAGCCGCAACGCTTACCTTCCCTAATATGGTGTTGGCAATCCTAGTTTGGTATTTACATCCACCAAATATAGTTCCTCAACCATCCCTTCCCCCCCAAACAAAAGGAATCCCAATGACGATTCCCATACTCACTCCCACCATACCCTCTACACCCCCACTCACTAACCTCCCTGCCACAGCTGGGGGAAGTCGAAAGAAGAAGGAGCCCACAGCTCCACTTCCCCCATGCGTTCAACCTCCTTGCACGTTATGTGAGAGAGATGGACACCCAACCAACAAATGCCCATCTCTACCTGAGTTATGTAACCTAATTCAACTCAATCAAATACCATCACTGTTCGTCACTTTAGCAAGTACTGCTGCTACCTCCCCTAACGAAAGTAACAAAGGGTTGCGAACCAAATTTGCTTGCGCCATATGTTCAGAATATGGCCATTATACACACCATTGCCCAGCTCTACCTCACTTCTGACAGACATTAGTAATAGTATGCCAAAGCTTCCAGCACGAACCCAATCCAGCGACATCATCCCCACCAAACATCACTGACATCCATTATGTCACAACTTCAGTCAACGAACGTATGAGATGCCCTTTCTCTCTATGCAAATCCTTAGATCATTTTACATACCAATGTCCTATGATCATTGAATACAGGTAATGCCAATTGACCCTGATTCAAACCCCTGTGCCCCCTACAGACTCGATGATTGACCTTACCTCATCACTAGAGATTCTGCATGTTATTTCTCCTAAACCAGAAGCACTCCCTCTTCCTCCATGGTTCTTGGATGACTTACACAAGGATTTACCCCCAAATCCCCCCAATTCTCTCATTCATTTCCCCACGAAAATGTTACGTCCAACTACCGCTAGTACTCCACGTACCTCGATATTTGGTTTATGTCAAGCAAACCATCGCAACCTCATTGCATCATTCCCCTCTCTTCTGCATCATCAGAGGATAAACACTCGACGAGAGTCACCGATATCACTCTTTATGACCCCTTGTATTCCCGATAATTCTATTTTGACAAGGACATACTCGGGGAATTAACCACCCCCAACTACCCATGGGATGCACTACACCACATAATGCTCTTCTTTCCATAGGAAGCTTTCACGCCTCCTAACCAACACCCCATATACGCATTCGAAACCAAGGATTTCATCCCATCAGGGCATATCAACTGGTTCAACAACCCCATCCTTTCCCCTAATGCTTTTGAAGAAGGCAATATGGCCAACATCCCCCCTACCATCAAAATTGATATTTACATAAAAAATGGAGTCATCGAGGAAATCACTATTGGCGCCACATGCACTCCTCAAGAAATCACCGCCTATAAATCCCTCTTCCAAGAATACCGAGATATTTTTGCCTGGTCATACACAGAGATGCTTGGCCTCGATCCCTCTATTGTCAAACATCGCATAGACACCTGGCTTGATATCACATCGGTTCACCAAAAACAACGACTGCTACACCCATCCAAAGCAGTAGCCATTAAAGATGAGATTGACAAATTACGAGTGGTGGGGTTCATCTACCCCATCGCCTATACCTCATGGGTTTCCAACCCTGTACCCGTTCAAAAAAAATAGGGCACTATCCGTGTATGCACAGAATTTCATGATCTCAATCACGCCTGTCCCAAAAACAACTTTCCAATGCCTTTCATCGATCAAATTATCGATGACTGCACAGGCCATGAGGCTTTATCCTTCATGGACGATTTCTCTGGCTATAATCAAATCCAAATCCATCCAGCCGATCAATACAAAACTGCATTCACCATCCCTTGGGGTACTTTTTCATATCGGGTCATGCCTTTTGGCTTAAAAAACACTGGCACAACTTTCCAATGGGCTATGACATATATGTTTCATGATCTGGCTCATATCATCCTCGCATACTTGGATGATATCACAACTCGATCCAAAAAACACACCCAATATCTGGATGATTTACATATCATCTTTCAACGATGTCATCAGTATAACAACCGCTTGAACCCCCTCAAGTGTGTGTTCTGCGTCACTGCCGGGTGCCTCCTCAGATTCATCGTTTTCCAAAGTGGTATTACCGTAGACCCCCTCAAAGTTCAGGCCATCACAGAAATTCCACCCCCCTAGAATTTATGTCAACTCCAGAGCCTACAAGGAAAAGCTAACTTCCTACGATGATTTGTTCTAGACTATGCCACTCGAGCACATAGTTTCCTTCGCTTACTATGCCATGACATCCCATTTCACTGGGATGAACATGCCCAAAAAGCATTCGACGATCTTAAAATGGCACTCTCGAACGCCCCTTTAATTAGTTCACCAGACTATAATCGCGACTATATCCTCTACATATCAGCCTCAACTGTCTCAGTAGCAGGAGTTCTCATTCAAATTGACGATGATGATCATGAGCATGTCATTTACTACATTAGTAAAAACCTCTCAGGGCCACCCTTGAAGTATAAACACGAAGAGAAACTAGCCCTTGCAGTCATCCTCACAGTCCAGAAACTGCGCCATTACATTCTGCTTTGCACGACTAAAGTCATAGCAGATTCCAACCCCATGCAATACTTGCTTAGTCATCGACAAATTTATGGAAAATTTGCCCGATGGATCATTATCCTTCAGGAGTATGATCTTGAATTTTCAGCACCTAAGAGAAAGAAATCTCTCATCCTCTCCGAACTTGTCACAACCTTCACCTCTGATATTACCAGTAACCCCGTCAATACCGACTTCCCTGATGAACATCTATTTTATATCACTTCAGATGACCCTTGGTACGACGACCTCCTCGTCTACCTCTGAACCCAAAAGTTCGATAATCACCTCTCATGTAATGATCATTTTCATATTCACCACCAGGCCCCCTGCTATCTCCTCATCAGGGATATCTTATATCGACGAGGGGTCGACATCGTACTTCGTCAATGCTTGACTATTGATGAGGCCGATAGAGTTTTAAACGACTGCCATAGCGGTTCATGTGGGGGCCATCTTTCAGAGATGTCCACTGCTCAGAAAATCATCCGAGCCGATTATTTTTGGCCTACATTGTTTCACGATTGCATTCATACCGTGAAGCAATGCGATAAATGTCAGCTTTACGCCAACAAAGTACGAGCACCACTTTCTCTTCTCCACCCAGTCATTACTGCAAGCCCCTTTTGTAAATGGGGCATCGACTTCATGACTTGTAATCCCCCATCCAGCATCGAACACAAATACATTGTCATTGTAGTCGATTACTTCACAAAATGGGCTAAATCCATGCCCACCTTCAACAACACCACTTACACTTCAATGCATTTTTTCATTAATCACGTCATATCCTGCTTTGGAGTACCACTCCAACTAGTTTCCGATCATGGGAAACATTTCAAGAATGAGATTTTTGTTGAACTCTCATCACGGTTGGGATTCTCCCATGAGTTTGCCTCACCATATTACCCACAGTCTAATGGACAAGTACAAGTAGTTAACAAGGTCCTCAAGACCATGTTGTAGTGCGCGGTTAACAAACATAAGACCAATTGGCATCATATGTTATTTTCCGCACTATGGGCTTACCGTACGACCGTGAAAATGACCATTGGTTTCACACCATTTCATCTAGTCCATGGGGTCAAGGTCACTCCTATCGAGTGCAAAATTCCCACCTTATGCACCACAATTGAGCTATTACCCGACACTGCTTCAATAGAGCAGCGTTTGCTGAACTTAGAGTCCATGGATGAAGATCGTCGATCTTCATTATAGAACAATGAGGCAGCCAAAAAACGGTCAAAGGCCACCTTTGATTGCCATGTCAACCTTCGCTCATTTGACGAAGGTGATCTCGTCCTTGATTACGATATCTCTCATGATACCCTCGGTCATGGAAAATTCAAGCCACTATGGAATGGACCCTACATTATCCAACATTGCCTCACCAAAGGCGCATACATCCTGGCTTCTCTTGAGGGCCTCTCTCTCAAAGAACCCGTCAATGGGCTATACTTAAAGAAATTTTACACCTAAGCGTATCCATTCTACATTAGGTTATTTCTTTTATAGTGTTTTTAATATTTTTTCCATACCTCATGTCTAAAATTTCATTTTTGTTATTGACAGATGCTTCCTCCATCGACCTACCACATCAGTTACACCGATGATGCCAGCCGTTGGACACAAAATCTCACTTTGGCAACTTGGGCCCTCTATACCCCCTCAGATGAACTGCTCCACTCTAGTGGCATATGTTTGGGTTCAACAACCAACAACCAAGCTGAGTACACTTCCGTCATTGGCCTCCTCGCCAATGCCATCCATCATTGTATTTGTCACCTTCGAGTCTTACTTGAATCACAACTAGTCGTCCTCCAGCTCAACAGTGTGTACCATGTCAGTGATCCGTGCCTTTTTCGCAAATAACTGCAAATTAGACTTTTATCTCGACATTTTGATTTCATTACATTTACACGTATTCCAAGACAATTGAATCAAATCACAGATAACCTAGCTAACATTGTATTAGATTGGCATATTTTACATCAAGATACTTTTACACACACATAGAACATCAAGAACCTGTCACAACATATATAGATTAGACATCATAAATAACATTAAAAAACACACATGTGAACATCATAAAGACCCCAAAATGTATACTCATATATATATATATATATATACATATAAATTGGTCAATCGTGCCATCAAAATGTTCACATACACATAGAATACATCACATACAAAATCCGCAGGCCCGTGAAGCACCTCGGTACAAAGCTGGTGTCACTACACCAAAATGGGCTCACTCGCCTATATACAATATACAAAAATACACAGAGAGACACTCAAGGTGCCTCTAGAGCACCACCTCTTGCCCCTCCCTCAGGCAGTGGTTCCCCACCCACTATTGGTCCCTCCGGACCTAGAGGTAACCGCCCAGTCATCGCAACACTTGCTACTGTTGCTTGTCGAACCACGGTCAACACATCATTGGAACTCCCACACACTACTCCAGGACACCCTCATCTTGGATGCATGACCACATGCCCTCAGGCACTCCCTGTAGCACCATCTCCAAATGGTGGTGAATATCCTCAAAATCTCCCCTGGCCTCTGCTGGAGGAGCATGCGATGGCCCGTCACCAGGGTCATCAAAACAATGTCTCCTAGCTGCTCTCTCATTGCCGGCTAGTCTCGCCTCAACGTTCTCATGCTGACGTCTCTCTCCTGCCCGCGTCTCTCCCCACAATGGTCTCACTGGCTCCTGACGAGCCGACGCTCTCATCAACTCAACCTCATGCCCACCAGTTCCCACATCTGCACATACAAACAAACAAAGGATAGCATCAACATCCATCTATACAAAATACACATGTCATACTATCTCAAAAATCAACATACCAAAATAAAAAACATACCTCGGTGGTCGAACAACTCCCCTGGAGGTAACACCATATCCAGATCACCCCGGAAGTCAACCCCACAGTTACGATACTACAGTATGATCTACAACATCTGCCGCCACACCTGTGTAGCGTCGGCCGTGAAAAAATGGCCACCCTCACCACCACCATGGTGAATCAAAATCGTCGACCACTACCTCAGCTGTGGCTCTTGTGCACCTGGTGCACCCAATAAAAATCTAGGGCACAACATCGACACCCTCTCCAAAAACCAGGCCACTAAGATGGACCCAAAGGCAAAGTCCCCTGAGTCCGTAGTTTGACAGCTATCAAGCTGCCCTACCATCTTGGCATGCAACATCAAGCCCCAAGAAAAATTCTCTCCTGCCAATGCCCTCCCCATAATCCTTAGCTGACCACCACTGATCCTCTGAGTCATGAGGGACCCATATACCCTCACAATCATCGTTGCTAGACAACGATGAGCTAAAGCGTCCATAGCCCCGATACTCACTACGGAGCCTGACATAAAGTTCTCTCTAGAACAATACCTCTAGCCTAAGGTAGCCAAATGGCCGTCCCTAGGTAACATTGGCTCCTAGTAGGGGCGTCCCTTGAAAAGGGAGGCCAGTCAAAAAATACATGTCCTCCACCGCAGTGAAGGCTAGCTGCTCTCCCTGCACCATAAAACAATGCATATCTGAACTCCACATCCAGATAAAAAACTGCAGAAGATACTCCTAAGCCTGTATCGACAGGCACTCGAAGAACTTCAGTAGTCCACAGGCTGCCAAAGTGGCACGAACCCCCAGCTCCTCAATAGCCACGACATCCCTCAAATGTGACTAGTCTCGCTCTCGCCAGTGGACCGACATCGTACAAATGATCACCTACAACCACATAAATACAATCCTAGATCAGCCATATAGAACATAAACACATTAAAATCTCCAAAAAAGATCATTTTTGCACCCATCAGCCTTGCTCCCAAGGTGCGGATATTTAACCCACAGGTGCGCATATATGCGTGCTTGTTCACCCCTCAGGTGCGCACATATGCGCACCTGTTGACCCCACAGGCGCGCAGACATGCGCATTTGTTCATCCCATGGGCGTAGATGAGCACGTGCCTATCCTCCATATAGAGGCACCTCCATGTGCCCCTGTCACGAACACAGTTGCGCATCACATCGCACCTGTCCACTACACAGCCATGCACCCATGCACAACTGTGTAGAAAACAAGAGCACATACCATGCACGCCTTTTGCCCCCCTACAGGCGCACCCATGCACGACTATCTGGATAACAGGAACGCACTCGTGCGCACATATTTCCAGATCGCCTGCACACTAGGGGTCCCACACCCATAAAAACCGCTGTACAACCCTCCGTATAGGCCCTACCCACAAATTGAAAACCTACTTCTATGCCGGACAATAAGACTACGAACCTGAAGCTCGCTGGTCCTGAATCGGCTACCTCATTTCCCAGAATCTCCAAATCTCCTCTGAATACCTCTCATCCAATCACTCTGACAGCGAGTACAAATGAGGTGGCAATGTGGGCCCTACAACTATATATAGCCCTTTTTGCCAAATTTCCAAGCCCCATTCTGGGAGCTCCGGGTGTATGTTTTTCAATCCATCTTCAACCATGAGATCAACATCCCGTCATCTACATCAAGACTGTCCTCGATCCATTTTTTATCCTTATCTCCCAGGGCACCATTTTTTCATACCTCATCCAGGTACGCATGCTCATGTTCAAAATTATCAAATACATGTTTATATGTTCAATTCTCTTCAGATATTGTTCACGTCATGTATTTGGTTTTCATGTGTGCAGGTACTTGGCCATCATACTTCAACGCAACCCCTTCAGGTATATCATCAACATTGGCATGTAATCATTCCCTCTGAATATCAATTACATCTCCAGTCACACCCTCTGAACTTTTCCTTTAGGGTCTCCATATCCAGCTCTGCAGTACCGCCACCTCCATTGCATTTTGGGTACTGTCACCCAGTAGCACTCTCCCCTACATGATTTGTCCCATTCATAACACCCCTTGGTACTTTGACACTCATGTTGTTTTTCAACCCTTTAGGGATGGGAGTCCCAATAGTCTTACATCATGTCGTGAATCAACCACATACTCCTTCTCCTCATTTTTGCTAGCTTTCCCAATCGACTCCCAGGTTATCTCTTCAAGGTTCTATTTTGACTACACCTTCGCAGTATCATTAACCCTCCATTTCATCCACAATCAGTTTTCCCATCCGCAAATTTCCCTCCATTTCATCTACCTCATACAGAAAACCACCCATGGGGCCCCCACCCTCCACCAGTTTTCCAAGCAAATTGTGCCCTAACCGGCCCAACCATATGGAATTGGGGCACCCGTTTCTGTATTTGTACACTCATCCCAAATTATTCTTTATTCATTTGGTACTTGTAAAACGCCTTTGTTTCCAGCATTTACATACCTTTTTGTCGCCACTTTTGGCGACCTTCTTCCCTTTTTGGCAAACGCAACCCATGTCGCCCTTGGTTGGGGCACTACTTATCATATACTCTTGTTGACATCGTCCATATACTTTGAGTATCCCATAGTCCATCTACCTCTGCTCTCTGAGTTTGTTCACTTTGTCCTGCCTCTGGCGTAGATTATCCCTCGTCGTGTTGTCCCCCTGACACTTGATGTAGTTGAACGGTTACGACCACTTATCCTTCACATATATCCCCAACCAAGGGAGGTCTTGAGTCTCCACACATCTTGACTTCATTCATGTACCTCCTCAGTTCCTAACCTCACTTAGTAGATTCCCTGAAGCCCTTTTCTTCTTGGAGTCGCGTCCCCCTTTTGTCAACGTCAGCACAGTTTCCAAAAGGGCGACATTATCTTGACTCTCATTACCTTTCCAATGAGAGGTCTTGGATGGCACAGGGAGAACCATCATTGCTCCCTACTTTCATTGACCCCCATAACATTTGACTTCAACACTTTCTCATGTTATGGTGGGTCTTACTTTGCGACTATTGCAGTTGTTTCCTATATTCACCGAAGACCTCTGAACTTGGCTGGGCTATCAATGCCCACAACATCTATGATACTTCTTACAGGTATCCTTGCCTACTATTCAGAGTATGTTCCTCATTAGACTCATCCTTTGCCTTTATCAGAACTACCCCTGAGGTTGCTGCAGTGATCTACATCAACACACAGTTTCAGTTATGGAACAAACCCTTCTTTTTTGAGTTACATGACACGAGCATGGGGCATGCCCACCTCGTTTGTACACAATTTATTTTACACACCTTAGGGAAGGTTGGGTCCTACAGGTTCCCTTCTCCCTCCAACGGGTCACTCTTGATACTTTCACTATCGCTCTTTCTTACAACGACACTCTTAGTAGAAGAAACATTGATGAATTTCAGCTATACGTATGCTCCTAACCTCATCCATCAGAGGGCATCTGTTATTGCTAAAATTTCATCCGCAAATGGTTACAGGAATCCAACATTCTCAAACAGTTATGAGGTCACCCATGGACCAAAATTACCAAAAAGAATTTCCAAAAGGTCCAAAAACTATACAACCAGTGATAAAATTAAGGTGCGCTATGGCTACACAGGGCGTGCGTGCACATGCATGAACCAGAAACACATGAAAAGTGCACATGGGCACGATGCACAACTGTGGTCACTAAAAGCCACGCACACTTGAGAACGATGCATTTATGAGATTGGTCGGCCTGCCACCCACTTCTGGTTTAGCTTCCAAGTTGATTTGACATCCAAATATCAGCTGGATCCGACTGGGTGGTTGGTCAAAGACCTAAAAATGCCCTAAATATCCCCTTTTCACACTTAAAGCTGGTTGCACAATAGCTCAAAGTGGTGCTATAAAACAAGGCCATGAGTGCACTACATTTTTAAGGAATTCATTTGCAAGGTTTTGCTGCTGCTATTCTCTTGGGAAATCCTCCTTTCTCATCAAGAGTATACTAGCATCATTACATTGGGAAATCCATCTCACCTCTTGAGTGGATTAGCTTGGGATTCTTTCACCATTTCTTTCAAAGTTGTAAGAAGAGCTTAGTTATGGGTGTCCAAGATCCCTCCCTCTTTCTTCTTGGTGTTTTCTTTTCACTAATATAATTCTTGCCATTGGTGACATGAGTCTTATTGTTTTTTTGTTCTTATGTCGTTATGCTCAATAATTTAGTTGTTCTTTCATTTCCTAGTTTAATTCTTAGCTTAGTCTTTTATGTTTCCTTCTCTAACCCTTTCCTTTACATCTGTCTTGCTTAGATAACCCAACTAAGCTTGTAAGCACCTCTGTTTTGCTCATTTAGGTGAAAAAAGAGGCGCAACAATTGGAACAACAAAAAAAACAAAGATTGCAAGTATTGGAGACTATTGTAACAATCAGACAATAGAAAAAATAACCAAGTTACTATGCAAGTATAGTGATTTGTTTCTAGCGGTGTTTTCAAGGATGAAGGGAGTAGCATGAGAACTTGGAGTGATGGAGATCCCTTTGAAACCAAAAGTTAGACGAATAAGGAAGAGACCTTACATGTTGAATCCAATGTATAAGCAAAAAGTGAAGGAGAAAATTGACAAGATGTTAGAGGCTGGTGTCATATAACCTGTTGAATAATCCAAATGGATCAACCCTATGGTAGTACATGAAAATAAACAAGGGGGAATCAATATTTGTGTAGACTTAAGAAAGTTGAATGATGCATGTTTGCATGATTCCTTTCCTACCACATTTACAAATGAAGTATTGGAGAATGTAGGAGGGAAAGAAGCCTATTCATTTACTGATGGGTTTGCAGGGTATAACCAGATCATGATATCACCAAAATATCAACATAAGACAACATTTACTATAGAATGGGGATCATATCAGTATACAATAATTCCATTTGGGTTGAATAATTCCCTTGCAAGTTTTTCAAGAGTAGTAGTAGCTTCCTATAAGGATATACATAAGTTTTTTGAGGTTTACTTGGATGATTGGACAGTCTTTAGTTTACTGAAGGATCAAGTTGAATTATTAATATTAATGTCAGACATGTGTAGACGGTGTCGGATTTCATTGAATATTAAGAAATGCATTTTAAGTGCACCTTTTGGAATCTTCTTAGGGAATGTGGTGTGTAAACAACATCTGTTGGTTGATCCTACCAAAATTTCTATCATAGTTAATTTACCACCACCTAAGTCAGTGCACCAATTAAAAAGTACACTTGGTCATACAGTGTATTACATAAAGTTTATAAGGAGATATGTACATATTATTGCATCGATGGAGAAATTATTGGAAAAGGACATTAAGTATCCGTGCAATGAGGAGTGCCAATAGAGTTTGGATATTTTGAAGGAGAAAATGGTGACAACGCCAATTTTGGTATTTCCATACTGGTCAAAGGTATTTCATGTGCATGTGGATGCATATGCAATAAAACTTGGAGCAGTATTAACACAATCAAGAGAAGGTGATATAGATCACCCTATAACATTTGCAAGCAGGAAGCTGTAAAATTCAAAGCATAACTACAATACTACAGAAAGAGAAGGATTAGCTATGTTATATGCATTGTAGAAATTCAAACATTATTCGTTAGGACAACATTTTAAGATGTTTACATATCACTCTTCTGTTAGATATTTTGTCAATAAGCTAGTGTTTTGGGGAAGAATATGCAAATGATTACAATTGTTTCAGGAGTTTGACTTTGAAGTTGTGGTAAATCCTGGAATATTAAATGCAGGGCCAGATCATCTGTTAAGGATAACTAATGGAGAAGAGCCAAGCAATTTGGAGGAAAATTTCCCATATGCACAACTCTTTTCAGTACAAATTGTCGATGAATATTTTGCTGAAACTATTGAATTTTTGAGTACAAGATTTTCCCCAAAGAAATTTAATACCACGTAGAAGAAAAAATTGGTAGTTAGAGTTGAAAAGTACCAACTGATTGTAGTTCACTTGTACAAACTTGGTGCAAACACCATTTTGAGATGTGTTATGGAGCATTAAAGACATATCAGTTTCGCAGAAGCATATGAAGGAATAACTGGAGGACATTATGCAGGGAAGGATATTGCGTAGAATATATTTCACGTAGGATTATGGTGGAAAACAGTTCACAAGGATGCAAATGTGTTTTTTCAGAATTGTGATGTCTACCAGAAGGTTGGAAATCCATCCAAGAATAATGAGATGCCATTAAGACCTCAAGTAACTTTGAAAATGTTTAACAAGTGGGCGGTAGATTTTGGAGGACCAATTAATCCACCATCCAGAAGATGAAGAGAAAGGTATATAATTACAATGACAAAGTATTTAACCAAATGGGATGAAGCAACAATACTAAAGGATTGTAGCACATAAACTAAAACACACTTTTGATTTAAACATGTAGTCACAAGATTTTGATGCCCTAGAATTCTGATGAGTGATCAGGGGACTCATTTTATAAATAGTACCATCTAGGAAATGAATGAACAATTTGAGATACATCATCAGAGGAGCATTCCTTAACATCCCCAAGATAATGGAACATTGGAAACATTTAACAAGATATGGGAGAATTCCTTAACCAATATTTGTAATGTGAACAGGGATGACTAGGATTTGAAGGTACCAAAAATATTATGGGCTTATAGAACTAGATGAAAGAAGCTTACATAGTAGAAACCTTTCATATTGGTGTATGGAAAGGATGAAGTGGTACCCTTAGAGTATTTGATACCTAGTCTATGCATTGTAGCTATTACAAACATGAAAGAAAGAGGTGCAGTGCAGGAAATGTTAACTCAACTGATGGAATTGGAATAAAACAGGATTATAGCTGGTTTCCATCAGGAAGTACATAAAGCAAAGGAAAAATCTTGTCATGACATACATATTAAGAAGAATAAATTCAAGGAAGGAGATATGGTTCTCCTCTATGACAATAAGTATTTGCAACACTTAGGGAAGTTAAGGATGCATTGGTTAGGGCCATACGAGATAAGGTTTGTCATAGATGGAAGTGTTGTGCAACTGCAATATTTAAAAAGCAAGGAGATTCAAGGAATGGTGAAAGGTAGTCGATTAAAACTGTACTGCTATAGTCGACCTACTAACTCTCAGTAGTTGAAGCGCAGAAAGTAGACTTGTACATATTGTATATAGTAGGAGTTAAAAGAAGAAAAAGGAAGAAAAAAGTAGAAAAATGAGAAAAATCCAAAAATAAGTATGTAGATGGACAAGTGGTAGATAGAGAGTTGAAGGATAAAATGTGTAGAAAAATTTAGAAAGAGGTATGACAGAACTTGAAGACACTACATGACAGAAAAAGTGAACACAACACGACGAAACAAAAAGTGGTCAGAAAAAGAAAAAAGTCAATGAACGGAAAAGTGGGATACGACAAAGAATTTATGACAGGCCTTATAAAAGAAGGAAAATTGAAAGGTAAGCCTCATTGTGACTTGGATCAGACGAGGACTAAGGAAAGAAAACCGAGAAAACACACAGAGTGATCAAGTGCCCTTAGAGTTTTCAACAACAATTCAAAGTAGTAGGTTCAATATTTTACAGTATGGCACCACCAAAGGTTGGAGAACCCATTTGAATGACAAGGAAAGACCACAGTAACATAAGATCGCCACAAGATCAAGTACCAGAAGTTGAAAACCCTACTCAACAATTGGGATTTGTAGATGTGGACGTGATTCCATCACCTAAACCAGTGAGCCCAACACTTATTGAAGAACATGAACCAGTCACGAAGCAGATGGATGTGGATCCAAAGGACGAAGGCCACAACATTATCGAAGAACAAAACCCCACATAGCACTTGGGTATGGGAGCATTGCAGAATACAAATGACAAAAAAAATGAAATAATAGAGTCAGATGAGCCTAGGGCAGAGGCCAAACCAGTATAGAAACTTGTCGCAAAGATAGTATAACAAACAAAAGAACATGTGCAAGTGGAAGATGTTACATGTGAACCAAATTCTGACATAGAGGAAGAAGAGGATGTGCACTAGGAAGCAGGGCCATTCACTGTGATATAAAATTGGAAGGGGAAACAACCAATATAGAGGTCTTTGTATAGGAAGACGAAAGTCACAATAACACTCCCGCGCATATAAGAAGGAGTAAACATTCTTCCTAACATCTTAGGATGTGTAGAAAAACTGAGATATGCAGACCATGACATAGCAGACAGAGATAAATTCCCTTAATTTGAGTCGCAGGTATACATGAAGAGAAAAGGGATCAATGCGTCAGGAGTTCTAATATTGGAACCAAAGCAGTGGATCACAGGGTTGTACAACGCATGGATAATGAACCTACTGGAAATCCCTCATTTTGGACATAGCAAGGATGTGGATAACTGTGTCAAAAAATTGTTGGCATTAGTACATGGGGATATTCTGTGGATAAAAAGGATGATATCAATTGATGTTGATCTAATTGAAACAATCAAAGGTCTTCCAAATAATGGTGAGAAGCCTTAACAATACCTAAATGATAAAACTAAGGAGAAGACCCTGGAAAAGGAGATGAATAAAACATATGGAAGAATAAGAGGGTCTCGAGGAATTATGATCAATAGGATAAAAAAACCTATGAAAATACTGGAAACAATGTTAAAGGCATGCAAATTGTTGAGTAATTGTCGAAAGAAAGAAGCACCAATAGGGGTGATATCAGCATCCACGTAGTGGGCAAAGGGGACTTTACTTAGTTGGAGTTCGTACTTATTGAACTTATTTTTGGATGATTGAAAATATGCACAAGACTTAGGCACATAATTTCATTACTAGTGGATGATCATACTTATATCATTGGTAGGTTGGAGACACCCCAAATAAAACATATTTTGTCAAAGGATAGGAAAGTATCGCATAGCACAATATGCAACATTGTGGCACACTTCAGCTGCAAAATAAAGGAAGGGAAACTCTAGTATATTTGTGATGTATTTAGAGGAAATACAAGAAAAGGTGGCTGATACATGGACGATACCACCAAAAGTGGTGGAGGAACACATAGATATAGAAAATTTTGGTATACGATCTTTGTTTGGGGTGCACGATAGCTCGTTGGAAAGGTATGGTCGAGGAGATTCATTTTAGGGGATCAATAAAAAACTTTCGGTATTATTGATGTGATATATCCCAAAAACCTTAATTTAGGCCCTCAAAATGGCCCCAAAAGTTTAGGAACTGAAAAGCTGCTAAAAATAATAAATTTCTAGAATCTTGTTTGGAGCTAGTTGGGATAGGTGGGTGGCCACCAATATCCACCTAGATCATCCATCCCATGGTTTGTTTAGGTTAAGGGGAAGAGATCTGGTGGACTGAAATTTGATGTGAGAATTGAGTATTGAGAGGGGGACATTAGGTAGCCTTAGGGACCATCGTCTCTTGTGGATTCATATCCCTATCTTGGGAGTGGCTTGTTGTTGAGATATGGAAAAAAAAGTCTATGTTTGGGAGGAATGTTTGTTCTTTACAGTGGGTTGCACATTTGATAAGATAAGTTTTATATTTTCTATTATTACTCATGTATAATGTTGATATAGTTGTTGTGCAATTTACTCTAAGATATATTTGGTTATTATTGGTTGATGTGAGCAAGATGATGCATTCAAGTATCCATTTTAGTGGTTGAATAATGTTGTATGCATTTATTTTTTTCACTGTATAGTTGCAAAATTACATTTACGCTTTTAATTAACATGGTCCATTATGTAAGCTAGAATGTCATGATGTATATGTTGTTTCTACATTTAGAATTGGTATCATAAATTTTTGTTTGGTTCATTTTAGCAAGTGACGTGATGTAGTTGGGGGATGGGTATGTTACAAAATCCCTATTTTCAAACCCCAAACTAGTGATGTATATTTTAAATGTAATGTATGGCTTGTTGGATTACTGAGAGGGGGGGTGAATCAATAATAGAGAAATCTAGTCCTTTTTAACCATATAATCCAAGTATTATATCAATGTAGCATTACCGTCCAATAACTATAGAGTAAATAAGCAATGAACAAATGAACAATCATACACATACACAGTACACCAGTGTTTTACATGGAAACCCAAAGTGGGAGAAAACCACATAATTCTTTTTCTTATATGTCTTGAAGAATTACATTCATTGGAAGCACCAACTTCCTTTGTTTTCCAACTGCAGCTGGAAGGAGGCTACAACCCCCTTGTTTCTTAGGCTACAACCTGAGGGAAGCTCCAACTCCCTTATTCTCTAGTTACAACCAGAAGGAGGCTACAACCCCCTATGTTCTCCAGCTACAACTGGAAGGTGGCTACAACCACCCGTCCTTGCCTCGTCCAACCGCCCTGAAGTAGAAGTAGAATGATGGAACCATTATCACACTATACTATGAGATATATCACTGTAAAATTGTACCAATAAAATTGAACCATGCATCAACCATGCATCAATCTGGACCTCAACCTGTAATCAACCTGTACCATAAACGAGTGCATCAACCATGCACCAACCTGTACCAAACAACCTATAATCAAATTGTACCATAAAAAAGTGCATCCAACCATGTACCAAGTATTTAGAAATCATGTGTCAACTACTCATCACCTATGACTCATCAATATGTACCAACATCATCAACTATACACCTCATGTATGTGCCAACTCATCAACTATTTGTCTCAACCATGTACCCAACATGTACCTTACCAAAAGCCCTCATCAATTTAATAATCCAAATATAATTTGTAACTATGTAATAGACCTAGTGTATATGATCACATACCTGCAAACCTTAACTTTCACAACGATAGACTAGAATTTTCATCAAACTTTTCTTTAGTCTCACATGACTAGTTTGGGATTAGTCAACAACCCTAACTTGAAATAATCAAAACTATGTACCTGTGTTGTCCCTTGACCAAGTTTTGAGGAACACTTGGTCATATTTGACTGTTTTTGGGACTTCGATAGCCTGCCAAAGATGGAGCGCAAGGCGAAGCAGAGATCATGGAAGCTAGATCCCCTTTTTGGGTCCTTTTTGGGTTTTTGGGGATAATGTAATGGGACCGGGATGTCGGCGCATGGGTTTACCAATGTTTAGGCCCCTTTTTGTAATGTATAAGTAGAATTATAGGCTATGTAAGAAGGGACCTTTTTGAGGACACTTGAGAAGTGGCTTAGTGCTAAGAGCTGATCTGTGTGATATACTTGCAGAGCTGAGTCCAAGTATTGTAAGTGCTGAGTGCACAGATTGTAAGAAGGTTTTATGCTTAGAGATACTCAGGGAAGGAGGATCTAGTGAGCTGCACAGATCTCCTATCCCACACGGAGTAGGTTTTGAGGCTCTGTGCTTGTAACCGATCAGCTAGAAATAATAGAGAAAAAGAGTTGGTGGACATAGCCCCAGGGTGGGGGTGAACCACGTAAATTTGTGTGTCATGCTTTGTGTTGTTACTTACATGTGTTTTCCCTCTCTTGTGAAGTGATATGACATGTTTAGATAGATTTACTTATGCTTTGTTCTTATTAGATGTGTATAGATGATAGATTTGATGTGTATGAAGTTGCTAAGTGCTTGGTCTACCAGATATGGTTTGTTGTATGCTGCTAAGTGCTAATCATCTTAGATATAAGTATATACTGCAATGCTCTGTGTTATCTCCGGAGTGAGATAAGGGTTAATTCTAGGTGAACTATTGATTCTAAGTTCTTTTTTAAGTGTGTAATTACATATCTGTATCCCAACTAAGGTTGCAGACACCTGAGTCCTACAACTACCTCTGCCTCTACCTTGAGTGAGAATTCATTTGCTTCATAGCTGTTTTCGAAAGGGCCAGTAGTTAGGGTTTTGTTGGTGCGCTATTGTAGCGTTGAACCCTAGGTCTACCTCTGTACCAACAAATGGCTCCGTTGTCGGGACCTGAAATTGTGATTGCTGGGAACTAAGGAAGAAGAAGCTTTGTGCAAATATTCACCCCTAACTTGTGGAAACTCTGTGCGTAGATCTATCGCTCTGATGCGCAGTACTCTACTTGACCTACGAAGATTTGTGCTAAAGAAAAGAATCCAGATCTAAAGAAAAGAGGTAAGATCTGTAAGCTTTGTGCTCTGATAAAGGTAACAATAGTGAAAGGTTTTAGATCTGGAAGCTTTGTGCTCAATAATTGAAAGTTTTTGTTTATGAAGCATGAATTTAGGTATGCTTGATAGATTTTTTCCTAGCTTGAAAACTAGGGCATTGTTAGATGAAATAATGTTTGATATGAATAGATCTAATAAGAACAATGAAATATATGTTATACCTATGCATAGAAAGAATGTTTGGATTAACAAGTGGATGCAGGATCCTAGAAATAAATTTTTGCAGGCTAGCCATTATGATCCTAGCGCACAGTACATGAAAAGTTGGGGATCATTGAATATAAAGAGAGGATTAACTCTTTGTTACAATTGTAGAAGACCAGGACATATTGCTAAGGAATGCCCTGGGAGAAAACCTAGTTTCCTCAGTTGTAAGGATATGGAACATGAAGTACTGGATTGCCCTAGAATGATTTCTAGGCTTGAAAAGCTTAATATGGAGTAAGCAAACCCTGAAGGAGATCAAGAGACTAAGATTATAGAACAACCCAGGAAAGAATCAGAGATTATGTTACTGAAAATGAAAGAACCCTGAATGAACATAAAGATGCCAGTTTGTCAGAGATCTTCAAAGAAAAGGAGAAAATCGAAGTAAGAATAGGAGACTTCGACATTGACTGTGCTCTAGATGAGGAAACACAGATGAACATTATGACAGAAAGCACTTGGGAAACCCTAGGAAGGCCTACTATGGTTCCTTCACAAGGAAAAATAGGGTTGTTTAAAGGAAAAATGGTAACCCTATGTGGTAGGATTACCCAGATAGCTATGAGTACCCATGGAGCTTCGACAGAGGAAGAATTCAAAGTTATTAAATTTGTTGAGGACCGTGCCCCATCTCCATATTTTTTAGGCAAGATCTGGATTGAAAAAGACCAGATCTGAAGAAAAGAAGAAAAGGAAGCCCTGGAACAGAAGAAGCAAGAACTCATGGAATTTATGACTAGAAGGATCGCTTACTTGATGGAAGAACAAGAGAACAGATCTAAGCTATTGGACACCAGGGACTTGGACATCAAAGCTATAAGAGAATTAGAGGAACCACAGAAGACTGAAATACCTAATCCATTTGTTGAGGGAGTATTATATGTTGAGGGAGTATTACCCTCGAATCTAAAGAAAGAATCTCAGCAGTGTGAAGTGACTATGTCGAGAGAAGATAGGAATCAGAACGGGAAAAGATAGACCGAGTTGAAGACTACTGGGAAGAAGGCTAGAAAATTAAGAAAGAAAAAGGAGAAGATTGAAAAGTTACAAGAAATCCCAGGTGGAACATTGTAGAAGGAAAAATCACAAGAATTGAACTTAGTCGAGATATCAGAATAGCGACATATGGCACTTCGCCGTG
Source organism: Picea mariana (assembly GCA_032191745.1). Taxonomy (NCBI): domain Eukaryota; kingdom Viridiplantae; phylum Streptophyta; class Pinopsida; order Pinales; family Pinaceae; genus Picea; species Picea mariana. The sequence continues at coordinate 979,527 of JASDQU010099746.1, forward strand.
GTGATGAATCTAGCCATTGGACTGATATACCTGTTCGACTTCCACCCCAAGCGAATAGAAAAGCATTAAAGGATCACCACCAAACTGTTGGACCTCACCATAACGGATAAATTTATGATAATGGAAGCTTCATACTTGTTGCAAGCAGACCGTTGACGAATTTCCTATTTATCTCATCGCACCGTGCCTGAAGAACACTTTTTCCAACTGAAAATTCAAAGCCCGCAGAACTAGTGATTGTATACAATGATCATTGCAAGAAGATTGTTCATCCTAGTGCAGTATCTGGTATCATCATGCCCCGATTATATTTTCCAAGTGTGTATGTACGACAATCTCACCGTAGTTGAGGAATCCGTCATAGAGGTCCTTCTCAATTTAATGACTGAGAGAGTCATGCCGGAAAGAGGAAATTCCACTAGAGTCCAAGCATCATCGATGAGAGGAAGGCAAGCCTCCTCGTCAACTTCTTGAGCAGGAACATCTCGAGCCGGCGTGGAAAGGAGAACTAAGCATAAAGATGACATAGCCAATGTGAAGTTAGTGCCATCCATCCTACTAGTTTACATACCCCCTCTGAGAGGTGCGATTAATATGGATATTGTCCCTAGAGACTTTGAATACACCCTAGTCATTGCATATCTACCGAAATGAGTACGCACCTACCACGCAGATCAATACAAGTTTACAACGTTGAAGTTTTGCGACTTCAACCTGAGGGACCGTAAAATTTACAGCATGCTCGCCTCGATAAGTACTTGACAAGAACTAAGAGAAATAATTTGAAGATCATCCCTCAACAATTGATGATGAACCTCGCACAGTCTACTTTGCTCAACATTATGAAAATACCACTTCGATAGACACCAGAAGTTGAATGCTTGTGTAAAATTGCTACTAGCAAGTTACCACGGAGGATACCCGTGGTTAAACTATTGCATAACTGTTGATCCAGCGCTGATCAATAGGATCTCCGGGCTTGGCATGCAGGGCCCTGATCCCTAGGATTACTACCTTAGAAATACCATGGACCATGCTCTTTCAAAGAAGATTAAAGAAGCTTATGGAAATGTCGAGAAGGGCGCGCGAGGCTACAAGGTAGCCTCTATTGAAAGTGGCATAGTGCACCTCACATTTCAACTGATCGCAGGAAAGATGGTACGTAAGAATCGACCTACACAAGAATCAAGCTTCATATCTAACCTCACAGGAAAATGCATAGAGGGACTACAGATGAACTGGGTGAAGTACCTGGTAAACCAGCTAGAGATTGGCTATAGAGAAGCCCAGGATCAGGGGCATGAATTCCATTTTAGATGGCTTCTAATGCTGATCTCTTTTGTTGCATGGGAGCTACCGGAAGGTGCAAGCTTCCCCGACCTCGACCCCTTTGAGCCACTAGCCGCGAAGTTCAGTACAATGTGGTACTCGACTGACATGAACAAGAAATGGAAATCAAATGCTGTTTTCCACACGTATTATAACCAATTGAAAGTAGCCATAGGGGGTGAAACTCGCATAAACCCGAACACTTTACAAAGGTTCCAAACTTTGATAAAGTTCAGTGCGAACCGCCACTTTATATACCTAACTCCATGCACTGATGAGCACCAAGAAAAAATTTAGTCCTATTATAAGTTGACAGAAGAAGACCTAGAAGAGATCCCCAAGTAATGGTCGAAGGACCTCCTTGTTGCAGCAGATCCTGCAGACGTTTCAGACATCAACATCCCAAAAGCTACACAGGACACACCTGGGCCCAACAAGACAAATAAGATGAAGAAGCCTGAAGAGGTTCAGGATGTAGATAGCAGATCTGTAAGGATGACTTCCATCACACCAGATCAAGGAGGTAATGGCAAAGACCTAGAGGAAGTTGAACAGAGACCGGAAGATGAAGTCAAAGTTATAAAGAAGAGAAAAGGGTCACCTCTGAAGTCTCCCTCCCGGAAGAAATCGAAAGCAACCGTAACTAAGATGCAAACCATGCTCACTTCGGATGACTTCAGTTTCCTCCTCACAACTATGAATGAAGCCATAGAAGAGATAAAATAAAATAAGGAAGCGAAGCAGGAGAAGATATATAACAGGATTGAAATTGGGCTCCAAGAAGTGTCGTAGGAACTCCAGTCTAGCTGCATAATCTCTACCGCGCCTCTGCTAGAAGGAACAACATAAGTGGGAGATGAATTAGTTCAACTCTGCAAGATTGCTGATACAGTCGAAGTACGCATTCAACACGTACAGGTAGAAAAAGGGCAGGTTAATCAAGCCTTAAAGAAAGTACAAGAGGAAATCATAAAAGAATGTTGAGCCACACAATACGAGAAGGATGCTCTCCAAGGAAAATTTGAAGAATATAGAGTGAAGATCCAAAAGGAGAAAGAGAAACTTCTCACAAAGCAGATCATGATGGAAGAAGGAGTTAATTGAGCATTTTTCTCCATCACTGGCTTAGAACAAAAGAGAGAAGAACCCTTCGAATGCCAAGTGATGAATCTTGCTGAAGTTATTCAGCAGGTTCAACAAAGGGTCATGGAATTAGAGATTCAAACTATACCAAGTACCCCACAAGAAGTGCACGACCAGCGAGAATTGAGTGCTCAAAGCATAGTCGAGAGGATTAAAACACTTTCTGCAGAATGAAAACACTTAAGTAGTAGAAGTGCACAGATATATGAACAACTATCCGAAGACCCAGAGTTGAAGAAATTGGATTCCCAACTCTAGGAAGCAAAGAAACAAGCAAATACAATACAGGCGTAGCTCAAGCTCCTGCCACCTATTGTAAGGATGAAGAGATCCCAGGAACAACGCACTGCCCAAAAACTTGTTCTCACCATGTAGAACAGAGTGATGGAAGTCACCCAAAAACTCCAGCCGAGCCAAGAGGCGACCTATCTACTGTTTAAACAAATTGAAGGCCAAGGAACAATACTAGAACAAGTAGTTGTTACAGTCGAGCAACAATTAGAAGGACCTATCAGTGAAACGGTTATTCAGGAATTTGCTGAGAAAGAAGCAATAGCACAGAGACAAGTCGATGTAGCTCAACCAAGCTCAAGACCTTTGTGGAAAATTTACCCAGACCTGAGTGACTCGGGACGAGTCACAAGTGAGTGTTGGGGGCCTGTTATCCCTTGACCAAGTTTAGAGGAACACTTGGTCATATTTGACCATTTTTGGGACTTTGACAGCCTGTCAAAGATGGAGCAAAAGGAGAAGCGAAGATCATGGAAGCTAGACTCCCTTTTTGGGTTTTTGGAGATAATGTAACGGGACCGAGATGTCGACCCATGGGTTTACCCATGTTTAGGCTCCTTTTTGTAATGTATAAGTAGAAGTCTAGGCTATGTACGAAGGGACCTTTTTGAGGACACTTGAGAAGTGGCTTAGTGCTAAGAGCTGATCTATGTGATATACTTGCAGAGCTGAGTGCAAGTATTGAAAGTGTTAGGTGCATGAATTGTAAGAAGGTTTTATGCTTAGAGATACTCGGGGAAGGAGGATCTAGCGAGTTGCACAGATCTCCTGTCCTGCGTGGAGTAGGTTTGAGGCTCTGTGCTTGTAACCAATTGGCCAATAATAATAGAGAAGAGGATTTGGTGGACGTAGCCACAGGGTGGGGGTGAACCACGTAAATCTGTGTGTCATGCTTTGTGCTGTTACTTACATGTGTTTTACCTCTCTTGCTAAGTGCTATGACATGTTTAGATAGATTTACTTATGATTTGTTCTTATTAGATGTGTATAGATGATAGATTTGATGTGTATGAAGTTTCTAAGTTCTTGGTATACCATATCCGGTCTGTTGTATGCTGCTAAGTGCTGAATCATCTTAGATCTAAGTATATACTGCAATGCTTCGTGTTATCTGTAGAGTGAGATAAGGGTTAATTCTAGGTGAACTATTGATGCTAAGTGCTTTGTTAAGTGTGTAATCACAGATCTGTATCCTAGCTAAGGTTGCAACCACCTGAGTCCTACAACCACCCCCACCTCTACCTCGGGTGAGACTTCATCTTCTTCGCAGGAGTTGCCGAAAGGGCCGGTAGTTAGGGTTTTGTTAGTGCGTTGTTGTAGCATTGAACCTTGGGTTTGCCCCTGTGCCAACAACCTGTAATGAATAAAGATTTGAAAATAGTACACAATGTTCTTTAGATTGTTTTATTCAATTCCTCCATGTGTCACTACTTGGAACCTCTCAGAAAAGGATTTATAGAAAAAACAACATACCTTGTTGAATTCTGGCTTATTCTAGAGAGAGGCCTTGTAGAGCGTTCCCCGCACGGAATATTTGTTGAATGGATATGAAAATTTTACAAAGAATACTATAGACTGTACTCTAACCAAAAAATTTGGTCTTACTTAATTTGGATCTGTTATGAAGAAGTTATGACATTTTTACTCGAAACACCTTAGAAAGCATCATCAAAAGAATTTATCCTCCTTTGAATTCCGACCTTTTTTTCTTCACCTTCCCTCTGAAATTTGGCTTAGATGTCCTTTGGTTACGTCATTGACCTATAAATATTCAATATTCTCAAGTGTGATGTAAAATGAGAGAGCCTTGCCTCTTATTTATACTCTCCAAGTAGCTTCCTTAGAAGCATCTTCTAGGTCACTTTGCCCACTTTCCTTATTTTAGGGTTAACCCACTTCTAATTTCTCCATTAAATTTATTATTTAAATAATTTATTTTGTATTAACTTTAAATTATAGTACAATCATCATTCACTTTATTATTTACCTTCTAAAATCTCTTAAACCACTTTGACTACTTTGACCTTTTGGGGCTTCTAGATGACATATGAGGGTCCTCCAACTTCGTAAGGCCATAACTCTCAAACCGTGGGGATTTATGTGACATTCCATATACCACCAGAAATGGCATGATATGTACTATCCATATAGAATAGTCGTACATGAAAATATATAAAAAATTATACCATTATCCATCAAACAAAATTGGTTCCATTACCCAAACCTGGGTTCTCCAACTTCTCATGGCCATAACTCTCTAACCATGACGAGTTATGTGACATTCCACATACCACCGAAAATTGAATGACATGTACTATCCATATAGAATAGTATTACCTTCAAATATATTAAAACTCATACAATTATACATGAAACAAACTTGGGTCCATTACCCAAACCTTTGTGCTACCAGAATTTCTTCAAAGGTTGACATTAATGACAACCAACCTTAATCAACAATATCCCCTTTTGACATTGATGGAAACACTATGATGCAATACTAAAATAATTTCATGCAATATTGAAGTCACATCACTCATGCTCCCCTTAGAACCATGCCTCTGTCCTCTACATATTTGTGACCATTTCTCCCCCTGGAATCATGCCTTTGTCCTTTGCATATGATAAATATCCCCCCCTTTGTCATCAATGGAAAATGTATATTTCCATCCGAGGCTGCTCCCCCTAACTGAACTGTCCTCTTTATGATGCATCCTCATGTACATCTACGACATATAAGATACACATTCAAAAGCATTCATTTTGGAGTAGAAATAACTCTGAGTCTCTGGCGAAGATACTCAAAGGCTTCCTGTGGATGTGGTTTTGTAAAGATGTCTTCCATTTTTTCTTTTGTGCCCACATACTCAACTTTGATGTTCTTTTCTGCAATTTTTTCCTGTAGAAAGTGATACTTTATTGGAATGTGTTTTGTCTTGGAGTGCATCACCGGGATCTTTGAGATACTGATGGTGCTTGTATTATCACAATAGATTGGAATGGGCTCATCATACTCAACATGTATATATGTCAGAGTTTGTTTCATCCAAAGAACCCATGTACAACATGCTGCTGCTGTAATATACTCTACCTTAGCTATAGATAGAGATACTGATGATTGTTTCTTTCTTAGACATGATACTAAACACTCACCCAAGTAGAATGTTGCTCCACTGGTGCTTCGTCAGTCATTAATACAACCTACCCAATTTGCATCTGTGTAGGCAATAAGAGATAGATCCTTTCCTTTTGGATACCATAATCCAAAATCTTCGGTTCCTTTGAGATATCTGAAAATCCTCTTCACTACTAACACATGTGATTCCTTTGGTGCTGCTTGAAATTGTGACACCTATCCAACTATTTGCATTACATCTGGTCTGGATGATGTCATATATAGTAGGCTACCAACCATTGACCTGTATTTCCTCTAATCTGTAGACTTTGAATCATCATCTGTAAGGTACCTAGAGAGGTAGTGGGGGGGCCCAGAGGGACCATAGTGATAATATTGGAGGTCATTCAATGTAAGGTGGACTAGGTCCACTATATTATTAAATAAGGCCCGCTATCGTAGTTAGATATAATAAATGGGTAATTAGATATAATAAATGTAAGAGGACTTCTTAGAAGGTTCTACTTCTAGAAGATTCCTCCTCTAGAATGTTCTTAGGTGATGATAGCACTATATAAAGGGGTTCAAACAATGTAATGAGACATGAAGAGAATTAGTGTATTTGGAGCGGTAGCTCAATAGGAGGATGCCCCCTTGAAGAGACAAGTGAATAGGAGAGGATCTCTTCCATAATAGGATCCATTGTATGGTGTTGCCCTACCTCAAGGGTTTGATATAATAAAGTTGTGTTTTTCTATATTGTTCTTCTATATCTATTGTGTTTCTTTTGTATTCAGTATTGGGTTCTTAACAAGTGGTATCAGAGCACTTTCCTTGACAGACATTATGGACAAATATTTTTTATTTTTGCAGATTTTTTTTCGGAGAAGAAAAAAAGAAGGCCACGACATTCAAAAACTTTTCGATATATTTCTGTGAAAAATTTGTAGAAAAAAGTTGTATATATGATTTCCCCCCAGAAAAACACCCAATTTGAAAAAAACAATCGTCTGAAACGGAGTCCGAAAGGTCAGGATATTGAAGTTTTAAAATCTGCAATTTTTCAGGGTTTTTTCCGCGGACGGCGACGCGATTTGTTTTTATTTCTCTAGCAGATGGAGGCCGAATTTTCTCAAAAAAATTATAGATATGAGTTCGTCTCACAATTTCACCCAATTTCATAAAAAAAATCAGCCGAAACGGAGTCCGGGAAGTGAAGTTATGAGCATTTTAAATTCAACTGTTTTTTAGGGTTTTTTTAGAAAAAACTGCGATTTTCTGTTGTAACTTATTGTTCTATTTTTTTTGGGTTTTTTCGTGACGGCTGTGGGACCGAAGGATTCATAGGGTGCTCAAATGGATATTTCTTCTCAAAACCTCAAAGAAATTCTTGAAGCATTCAAATCTCAATTGTATGACACATTGTGTGACACATTGCATGACAAATTTCATGACCTTGCAGATGGCCTCAATAATAGTTTTCATAGTTCATTGGATAGCATGCATGAGAGATTTCTTATGGCAGACATCAGGGATGAATATAATCAAGAAATATATGTTTGGTATGATTTTGAGGACGATTGTGATGATTGGTATATGGATAGTTGTCATTTCTGGGATGACAACCACTTCCATATTTTATTTGATGACTCTACTCCACCTTCTGTAGAGAACATCAATGTCCCACATCAGAAGCTAGTTACCAGCGTTCAGTCTACATATTCTACAGTGGTATTATTCCTTTCAGATTCTTCTATGACCCTTTTCCACTATGTGGATGGATCTTCTTATTTGGATCCACATGATAGGTGTTAGTCTTTGGAGCATCATTTGGAGTTGGTTATTGGGTTCCAAAATCTTCCACAGGGAGTTCACATGAGCACTTGGACATGGGACCCGGGCTTACAATGGTGGTTGGACTACTTCATCATGGTGGATTTCCTTTCTACATGGGACCTTGGTTCTTCAGTCTTCTTCAGCATTATGGTCCACAATTATCCATGGGACCCTGGTATATGGTTG
>JASDQU010099746.1:992312-1002564 GCA_032191745.1 Picea mariana
GGGGGGGGGGTGTAAATCAGTAATAGAGAAATCTAGTCCCTTTTAACCATATAATCCAAGTGTTATATCAATACAACATTATCATCCAATAATTGTAGAGTAAATAAGCAATGAAAAAATGAACAATCATACACATACACAGTACACCAGTGTTTTACGTGGAAACCCAAAGTGGGAGAAAACCACAATTTTTTTTTTTCTTATATGCCTTGAAAAATTATATTCATTGGAAGCACCAACTTCCTTTGTTTTCCAGCTGCAACTGGAAGGAGGCTCCAAACCCCTTGTTTTTCAAGCTACAACTTGAGGGAATCTCCAACTCCCATATTCTCTGGCTACAACCAAAAGGAGGCTACAACCCCCTATGTTCTCCAGCTACACCCAAAAGGTGGCTACAACTACCAGTCTTTGCCCCATCCAATCGCCCTGAAGTAGAAGTAGAATAATGGAACCACTGTCACACTATGACTATGAGATATATCGTTGTAAACATGTACAAATAAAACTGAACCATGCATCGACTTGTAATCAACCTGTACCATAAAAAAGTGCATCAACCATGCACCAACCTGTACCAAACAACCTGTAATCAACCTGTATCATAAGCAAGTGCATCCAACCATGTACCAAGTATGTAGAAATCATGTGTCAACTAATCATCAACTATGACTCATCAATATGTACCAACATCATCAACTATACACCTCATGTATGTGCCAACTCATCAACTACTTGTCTCAACCATGTACCCAACATGTACCTTAACCAAAATCCCTCATCAATTTCATCATCAAAATATGATTTGTAACTTTGTAATAGACCTGGTGTATATGATCACATACCTGCAAACCTTCCTTAACTGTCACAACAAGAGACTAGCATTTTCATCAAACTTTTCTTTAGTCTCACATGAATAGTTTGGGATTTGTCAACAACCCTAACTTGAAATAATCAAAACTATGTACCTGTAATGAATAAAAATATTAAAATAGTACACAATGTTCTTCATTTTTTTTATGCAATTCCTCCAGGTGTCACTACTTGGAACCTCTCATAATAGGAGTTATAGCAAAAATGGCATACCTTGCTGAATTCTGACTTATTCTAGAGAGAGACCTTGTAGAGCACGCCTCACACAGAATATTTGTTGAATGGATCTGAAAATGTTACATAGAATAATATAGACTGTACTCTAACCAACACCTTTGGTATTACTAAATTTATATATGTTATGAAGAAGTTATGATATTTTACCCAAAACACCTTAGAAAGCATCATCAAAAGAATTTATCCTCTCTTGAATTCTGACCTTCTTTTCTTCACCTTCCCTCTGAAATTCAACTTAGATATCCTTTGGTTACCTTAGTAACCTATAGATATTCAATATGATCAAGTTTGATGTAAAAAGAGAGATCATTTTATCTTATTTATACTCTCCAAGTATCTTCCTTCGAAGCATCTTCCAGGTCACTTTGCCCACTTTCCTTATTTTAGGGTTAACCCACTTCTAATTTCTCCATTAAATTTATTATTTAAATAATTTATTTTGTATTAATTTTGAATTATAGTACACTCATCACTTCACTTTATTATTTACCTTCTAAAATCTCTTAAACCACTTTGACTACTTTGACCTTTTGGGGCTTCTAGATGACATATAAGGGTCCTCCAACTTCGTAAGGCCATAACTCTCAAATTGTGAGGAGTTATGTGACGTTCCACATACCAAAAGAAATGGAATGACATGTACTATCCATATAGAATAGTATTACCTGAAAATATATCAAAACTCATACCATTAATATCAAAACTCATACCATTATCCATCGAATAAACTTGGGTCCATTACCCAAACCTGGGTTCTCCAACTTCTCATGGCCATAACTTTTTAACCGTGAGGAGTTATGTGATGTTCCACATACCACCGGAAATGGAATGACATGTACTATCCATATAGAATAGTATTACCTTAAAATATATTAAAACTCATACCATTATACATGAGACGACCTTGGGTCTATTACCCAAACCTTTGTGCTACCGAAATTCGCTACCGAACTTTCTTCAAGTGTTGTCATCAATGACAACCAACCTTAATCAACATGGATGAGAACCAAAATGATGTAATATGTAAATGAGGTAAGTTGAATATAATGAATAAAATGTATTGCTAGTTGTAGATGGATATAGATGGAGATTTGGGGGATAAGTATACATAAGAGAGAGAAGGGGTCCAATGGGGGGGGATTTTATCCATGTATATTAAACCAAAAACCATTTCTTGTTTCTTTCTAATTTATCCTTACCATGATCCAGGTGGATATCGGTGGCCACCCATATTTTCCAGTTGGCTCAAGACAATTTTCTGGCAATTTTGGTAATTTACTACTTTTAACAGTTTTAACTTCTGGGGCCATTTTGAGGGCCTAAATGAAGGTTTTTTGGGATCGACCCAACTCAATGATAGCCTACAACATTATTGAGGCCCCAAAATGAATCTCCTCGATGATACCTTTCAAATGGGCTATCATACACCTAAAACAGAGATCGTATGCAAAAGTTACGACTCTGAGAAGTTAAGGTACTAACTTACCCAAATGGGGCCCACATGACTTTTGGTGCTTCATCTCCTAGGGTTAGTTTTTTGGATGTCTAGGGTTTTTGGAATTCCTATTGATTGTAAAATTTCCTTCAGAGCCTCATTGTAATCTTCTTCTTGTGAATGAGTGTTTCCGTCACATCTCTTCTTAGAGATAAGCCTCCACCATTCCAACAAACTTGTTTCCGCTGCATTTTATAGTTTCAGCTTATTTTTTTATTGAATAGAAAACCAATTTTACTGTATCTTTGTTATTTTATGTTAAGCACCTGTTAATAATCTGTATTTATTTTGTTCTTCTCATAAAATCCAGAAAAGTGGTATCAGAGCGGTCTGCTCCTTGTCGTCTTAATGCATGTCCCCAATGAGGTCGGAGTACAAAGAGTTGGGTCTCGAGCTTGTTTCTCTTGAAGACAAAATATCTCGCATGCCCAAGCAACCTCTCATGGCAGGAGAAAATAAATATGCCAGAACACAAGATCCTTTCAAACTGTTGATTGAGGAAGCCCTCACGCAACAGAGGAACGAGATGATGGATACTTTCACGCAAATCCTTCGATGACTACCAACAAGCGACACATCTTCTTCGAGTGGAGGCGACACCCCCTTCAAGGTACAAATAAACTTTTATATTCCTATATTTTAAGGTCAAATAGACGCAGATGTTGTAGACAAATGGTTGAATCTACTAGAAGGGTATTTTTCTGTCCATAACTTTTCAGATAAAGAAAAGATTACTTTTGCGCTCCTTAAATCCATTCCCCATGTCTAAGATTGGTCGAAAACTTTCTTTGAGCAAAAGGAAATAGAGGAACCCTCATTATTTATAGTCATGGACACCTGGGAATCCTTCAGGAATGCTATTAAGGAACAATACTACCTTGTCGAAAGTTATGACGACCTGTATACCAAATGGACTACACTGCGGCAAGAAAGGGACCAAGCAGTGTCAGATTTCACAAATATCTTCCATACCTTGCGCACCAATATAGGTATCAAATATTCAGAGTGACATCTGGTGCTGAAGTAATGTGGTGCTCTGCATAGATACATCCATACTGAAATGGAATTTCTGGACATCTCATCCTTGGGTGCGGCCTACCAATACGCCGTCAAAATCGAGCAGAAGCTCAAACAAAAGACGTGGCAATTTGGGCCTGGGAACCCCTCACAATAAAACCTAGTAAAGGGTGGAACCAATCCACAAAACAAAGGGCAAAGCAAATATGGAAAATATCAGGACAACCAGTCAGAGCCGAAAGCAAAGAAGGACACCAGAAAGACAAAGAAATATACTGGGAAGTGGTGTGACTTCCATAAGAGGCCTTGGCATAACACTATTGATTGCCGCTCAAAGCAGTCGTTGGTGGCCGAAGTGAAAGCCTCTGAATTAGATGAAAATTCTAACTTTGAGCCAGAACCAGAAAGGGGAAGATGAATTATTGACACGGAACCCAGTGCCACCGTTGCTACCACCAAGCTCCAGCATGGTGAACCATATGAGCTAGAAGAAGGAGAGCGCCTCTTCCATTCACAGATGTGGGTAAAAGGAACCCTACTGCACTTCATTGTTGATAGCAGTAGCCAGAAGAACCTCATCTTAGTAGAGGTCATCAAGCGGCTGGCCCTGCCGACAACACCACACCCACAACCCTACAGCATTGGATGGCTCCGCCAAGGAAGCGATCTCCGCGTCAACCAATAGTGTCGATTGTCATATGACATCAAACCCTTCAAAGATGAGGTATTGTGTGCTATTGCTCCTCTCAAAGTTTGTGATGTTATTTTGGGCCAAAATTATTTATGGAAACGTCATGCCGTATACGAGTCTAGGCCTCGTAGTGTTATTATTACTTTAAACTGAAAATTGTATAAGATACCCGAGGCAGTCCCACCTAGTGCTATTTCCTTGATCTCTATTAAGAAATGCAGGAAGGTCATCTCTCAGATGGGGAAGTTTGTCTTCTTCATGATTCGATCTCAGAATAAGAGAAATATCACAGCCACATCCAGGGTCTCTACGACTGACCTCTCCACACAACAAAAGTATGTAGACAAGGTCGTGGAAGAATACTTGGATATCTTCTCCTCAACTACCAGGGTACGTCTACACTACCAGGTCAAGCACCCCATTGATCTAACCCTTGAGAGACCACTGCCCAATGGACCAATCTATCATCGCTCTCTGTTACATAATGAGGAGATCAAGCGATAGATCCAAGAGCTTCTCCAAAAGGGGCACATCCATCCCAACGCATCACCTTGTGGGAGCCAAATCATGCTAGTACAGAAGAAAGATGGAACCTGGTGACTTTGCATTGATTATCGGGTCTGAATAAAATCACAGTCAGAAATTGGTACCCGATTTCCTGAATTGACGACCTCCTTGATCAACTCAGGGGGGTCAAATACTTCAGTAAGATTGATCTGAAGTCTGGCTACCACCAGGTCCCGATAGAACATACAAATGTATGGAAGACCGCCTTCAAGTCAAAGGAAGGCCTTTTTCAATGGTTGGTCATGCCCTTTGGTTTGAAAAATGCGCTAGCCACTTTCATGAGGTTGATGGATGATATCCTGTGACCATTCACCAATAATTTTGTAGTGGTGTATCTTGATGACATTCTCATTTACAACAAGACTTGGGTCGGACACTTACAACATATTCAATAGGTTTTTCACACCCTACGATAGCATGAGCTATACGCCAACTTTGACAAATGATCCTTCGGCATGGACAGGGTCCATCACCTGGGCTACATCATTGATCAGGATGGCGTAAATGTGGATCCAGACAAGATCCAAGTCATCCGTGAATTACCAGCCCTAGACACACTCACCGATCTCCAGAGCTTCTTGGGCCTTGCCAATTTCTACTGTAGGTTCGTGTTGGGATTCTCCCATATTGCATGGGCCCTTAGCCAAATAACCAGGGTTGGTGGTAAGGAAAAATTTGTGTGGGGGTGGTCCCAACAAGAAGCATTCGATGATTTGAAGCAGTGCTTGTACTCATCCCCAGTACTTTCACTCCCAAACCTACATCATCCCTTTGAGATCGAGACATATGCTTCTAACTATGCTATGGGTATCGTTCTCACTCATCACGACCACCCTATGGCCTATCATAGTGAGACACTATCAGATGTTGTCCGTAAGTACCCTAATGACAACAAAGAAATGTAATCCATTGTGCAAGCTTGCCTCCAGTGGAGACACTACATTCTTGGGAAGGAGATAGTCATCCACACTGATCATAAGCCACTGCAGTTCATGTATACATAAGGAAAATTACAGAATGACCACCATCAAAAGTGGTCCACATAGTTGCAGCAAGTCCACCTCAACATCAAGTATAAAATAGGAATCACCAATTGCGTCGCTGATTGCCTCAACAGACTACAAGTCGCGGCACTCACCACGATGCTAGACTCTTGCAGTCATGAGATCTTTGGATGGCCCTAACTCTACGAGATAGACCTAGACTTCGCCACCACCTACCAAATGTTGGGGGAAAACATAGTTGTCGATAATTTCTATATTCAGGATGTGTTGTTGTGTTGTCTGGGCCATATCTATGTTCCATCAAGTGAGTGATCGAAGATGATATGGGAAGCCCACTACAATCGGGTGGCTGGATACTTCGGCGTCGAAAAGACAGTGATGATGCTACATAAAAATTTCTACTAGTCGAAACTTCGAGAAGAGGTCAACAAGTATATCAGGTCCTGCACTGCCTGTGCGATTGCGAAATTGACCACTAAGAAACATGGCCTATACACCCCTCTTCCTATTCTTGAAAGGCCATGGGAATCAATCTCAATGGAGTACATGTCGGGCCTCCCGTCCACCAAGCGGGGAAATGACTATGTTTTTGTGGTTGTTGATAGCTTTTCTAAGATGGCGATTTTGGTTTCCTACAAGAAGAACATCACAACAGAGGCCACTACCAAGATCTTCTTTGAATGATTCTGGGTACATTTTGGAATCCCACAAACCATTGTCTCAGATCGAGATAGTTTATTTCTCAGCACATTCTGGTTGAGCCTCTGGTCATTGCTGGACACCAAGCTCACCAAATCCATAGCCTTCCACCCGCAGACAGATGGCCAAGCCAATATCGTAAATCGAATGATTGTGCATATCCTCTGCATGTATAATTCACAACACCCTCGCACATGGGATGGGAGTCTTCCCTATGTCCAACATAGCTACAACTGAGCCCTGCATAGCTCAACCAGACACAACCCCTTTCAGGTGGGGTTGGGATTCCAACCATTGGGTCCCATAGATGTTTCACTTCCCCTTGCGGTCACCTTAAATGACTCATCTCCTGGTCCAACTGAAGATGAAAAAGGCACCCGGTTCATTGACCAGATCCAACACATCTACCAACAGGTTCAGGATATACTACAAAAGTCTAATGACAAGTAGAAACAACACCATGATAAACATCGGGTGCCACATAAGCTTTAGGTGGGCGACAAAGTTTGGTTGCAATTGTAGAAAGAATTCCTTACAGGACCCCATCGAAAGATTCAACCACTCCGTTATGGACTATAAACCATCACTAAGGCCGTGGGGGATAATTCTTTTCAGCTCAACATTCCTCCTTTCCTTGGCATACACCCAGTGTTCAACGTGGATCTCCTTCACCCTTATTTCCCACCATTATTGGACACCTCAGAAGTAGCAGAACAACTGACACCAACTGATCTCAACCCCGACTGCATACAATAGGCATCCAATGATCATATCATGGACAGACAGTAAGGGGCACTTGACAACAAAGTATCCATCTTTATCGAGTCGTCAAAGCATGGTAGCTCCTGCACCAAGGCAAGTGGCTCACCCGGGGCTAGATTCAACAAAAATTTCGTCATCTGATGGGGGACCTCAATGAAATGGAGAAAATTGCTTCCTAATGAGGGAGGATTGATTTAGGTGGATACCGGTGGCCACCCACTTTTTCCAACTGGCTCAAAACAATTTTCTGGCAATTTACTATTTTTAGTAGTTTTAAATTCCAGGGCCATTTTGAGGGCCTAAATGAAGGTTTTTTGGGATCAACCCAAAAAGGATTAAGGCCCCAAAAATGAATCTCCTCGACAATACCTTTCCAACTGGCTATCATACTCTTAAAAAGGAGATCGCATGCAAAATTTACGACCCCGAGAAGTTAGGTATTAACTTACCCAAACGGGGCCCACATGACTTTTGGCGCTTCATCTACTAGGGTTAGGTTTTTGGATGTCTGTGGTTTTTGGCATTCTTGTTTATTGTAAAAGGGCCTTCAAAGCCTCATTGTAATCTTCTTATTATGAATGAGCACTGTTGTCACATTTCTTCTCAGAGATAAGCCGCCACCATTCCAACAAGATTGTTTCCGCTGCATTTTACAGTTTCATCTTATTTCGTTATTGAATAGAAAACAAGTTTTATTGTATCTCTGTTATTTTATGTTAAGCACCTGTTAATAATATGTACTCATTTCGTTATACTATTCATTTAGTTTTTGAGTGTTCTAGAGCCCAATCATTGAATTCAAGGTGGGTGTGAGAGTCACATCCCATAGTTATTGAGAGAATGGGGTATGAGTACAATTATCTTGGGGAAGAGTGAAAGTCAATTAAACAAGACAAATAAGGGAAATTTGTATGGGTAGGAGACCAGATTTTCACATTCACGTTTTCACGTGGAGAGCCGTTTTTACATAAGTTTTTCTGACCAAAAATGGAGTTTTGAGTGTTGAATCTTGAAGGTAGCTATTGTAGGCAAGTTTGGTAGCTGATTTGAGTTGAAAATTCATGGAGAAAGATGATTTGTGCATGGGAGTAACATGTTTTTCAAAATTCACCAAGGAAGCACATGTTTTGCTACTGGGTGAATTCGTGTTTGCAGTTGTAGAATTCCTGAGGTGCCAAAAAATATATTTCCTATACAACCTATGTTGGAAGCCTTGGAGGGGAGTGGAAAGGACAAAGAAACTTTGAGCAGTGAAGGGGGATTTCATCCATTGTGTTGTGCAAGTTGAGGGGAAGAGAGATGGTGGACTGAAATTTGTTGTGAGAATTGACTATTGAGAGGGGTACTTTAACTAGCTTTAATGACCACCATCTCTTATGGATTCATAGCCCTAGATAAAGGGTGGATTTCTATTGAGATATGGAAAAAAAAATCTCTGGTTGGGAGGAACATATGTCCTCTTCAGTGGGTTGCACATTTTATAAGATACATGTACTATTTGATATGTTTACTCATGTATATTGTTGATATACTTTTTGTGTGATCTACTCCGAGATATATTTGGTTATTATTTCTTGTTTTGAGAAAAATGATGAATTCAAATATCTATTTAAGTAGTTGAATAATGTTGTATGCATTTATTTTTTTCACTTTATAGTTAAACAATTTCATTTACATTTTTAGTTAGCATGGCCCATTGTGTAATTTGGGATCTCATGTTGTGTATGTTGTTTCCACATTTAGAATTGGTATTAGAAACTCAGTTTGGGTCATTTTAGCATGTGATGTGATCCATCTAGGGGATGGGTACATTACAGAGTGGTATCCAAGATTTTGGTTCACCAATGGACCCTATGGTCCAAGAACTAGTGCGAATTTGGGAAAATTCATTGTAACAGATTTGCGATATGTGACGAATTTAGGAAAAAATGGTGACAATCAGAGAGAAATCCCTAAATTTGTGAGAGCAATGTGAGATATAAATGCCTCAAAGTTTTTTGATATGATTAATGGCATCAATCAACTTAATTATAGAGTAATATTCAACTTGCAAGGTTGAAATTCACATTTTAATGGAGGCCAACAGAGCTAGAAAGATTTTCAAGAATTGATGGTTGAGATTGCATTTGATATTGAGATCGACGACCTAGATTCATTTTGATAAATTTAAAAATTTATAAGGATTTCATAGGTTTCTTGTAAATGTGTTGAACCTAGATAGAATAGATCTAGCTAGAAAATACTACACACATGTGCAGAGAGAAATTGAGAAAGAAGAAGC
The DNA here is from genome assembly GCA_032191745.1 of Picea mariana. Taxonomy (NCBI): domain Eukaryota; kingdom Viridiplantae; phylum Streptophyta; class Pinopsida; order Pinales; family Pinaceae; genus Picea; species Picea mariana. The sequence goes on from JASDQU010099746.1 coordinate 1,001,936, forward strand.
AAGAGAGAAAGAACGAAAGAATTATCAATAATCGTAATGAATAATGAATAATTTGTATAACTCAATGAATGTGCACTAGAGGAGAACCAATGCACTATAGTGGTGGTACAGAGTGATCTAGACACACACCAGTAGTTACAAGAGTGAATTACCACCTAGTCTAGTCTCTCAGGAAGTTACGGGAGTGAACTACCACCCAACTGAGTTAACTAGGCAACCAATCTTCAACTAGTTGACTGAACAGAGTGTAGTGAGGAGTAGATCAAGGAATCAAGGGTAATGTGTCAATATGGTTATGATCCCAAGGAAAGTGCACATTATCATGGTGATGATGCCAATGTTGAATGGTGACAAAATGAATGCAGCATCTAGACTCAACTCAACTAGTCAAATTGAAGTATCAACTAAAGAGAATATTCTCTAGGTGGAATATTCTCCCCTAAAATATAGGAGACTGAATAATGAATAATAAACAAGGAAAAACCTCAAGAAAAATAAATCCTAGGTGTGTGTGAAGTAACTCCAACACCCCCCCTAAACATCACTATGGTGAAAATAAAGAATGGGTCCCGACAACGAGGCCATTTTAGGTACCCAAATACAAAAGATACACTGAAATAAAGTGAGGA
>JASDQU010099746.1:1002652-1019235 GCA_032191745.1 Picea mariana
ATGTAAAAATAAGAACTACAGTTTCTAGGAAACTGTGTCCTTCACTCCAAGATGACTTTGCAGAGAATGGAACTTATTCTTAGTGAAGGTCTTGGTGAAGATGTCTGCCATCTGTTATGATGAAGGACATAACTATAGGTCGATGATACCCTCATGTACTAAGTCCTGGATGTAGTGCATGTGGATATCGATGTGCTTCATCCGCTGCCTCTGAACTAGATCTCCGCAGAACTTCAGAGTGATCTCTTTGTCACACTAGATGACGATCGACTGATGAAACAAAATTCCCAACTCAATGAGAAAATGTTTTAGCCACATAGCCTGAATGGTTATGTTAACTACCCCTATGTACTCTACCTCAACTGAAGATAGAGAAATGAAATATTACTTCTTGCTCGACCAATAGATAGGCCTAGAACCAATACTAAGTGAGTAACCAGATGTGGAATTGTGATCCGTGCTATTTCCAAGCTAGTTAGAATCAGTAAAACCAATGAGATATAATGTAGAGTCTATTGAATAATGAATCCCAAAGGTGATGGTGCCCTGTATGTATTGAAGGATACACTTTGCAACCTTCCAATGTAGCTCATGTGGCTCCTGCATGAACCTAGAAACTACGCCAACTGCATATGAGAGGTATGGTCTGGAGTGTGTGAGATACAACAAGCTCCCCACTAGCTGTCTGTACAATGTGTTTTCAACCAATGGAGTGTCCCCGACATCCTCAAGTTTGACTCCTGATAGGAAATAATTTGGAGAAGACTTGCAGTCTACCATGTGAAATATCTCAAGGATATCTCATGCATACTTGTCCTGAGATAGTTTGATGCCTAATGCATCCTGACCAATCTCGAGTTCAAGGAAGAAATGTAGTGGACCCATGTCCATCATCAAAAACCTGTCATGTAGAATCCTCTTGATTGCAACAATCACTGAAGTCGAGCAACTAATGATCATAAAATCATAAATGTACTAAACTAAGAGTAGAAGTGAATCAAAAGTCCTGAGAATGTAGACATTTGGGTTTGATTTACAACGTACAAAGTTCTATGAAAATAGGTAGGAGTCCATCTTGGCATACCATTCCCTCAGAGCCTTCTTGAGGCCATAAAGGGACTTCTTCAGTCGACATAACAAAGATGAGTCCTGCATAAATCCCAGGGGTTTCTCGATATATATATCCTCAGAGAGATCACTGTGAAGAAATGAAGTATTCACATCCATCTGATGGAATTCCTATCCCTTGGCTACCGCAATGGCAAGTTCCAATCATATGGAATCCATCATCTCTACTGGAGTGAAGGTGTCATCATAGTCAATGCCATGCACCTGCTGAAATTCATTGGCAACAAGCCTAGATTTGTATTTTCTAATCTGTCTATCCATTATGCTCTTGTTCCTGTAGATCGATCTGCATATGACATGTTTCCTCCCAGAAGGAAGGGGAACCATATCCCAAGTCTGGTTCTCAAGGAAGGAGTTGTACTCCTCCTGCATGGTGGATTCCCAAAAGGGATTTCCAGCAACCTCGCCATAAGACTGTGGATCTGAAGACTGAACCAAGAAAATATGCATGAAGGGCAATGGTCCAGTGGCAGTGAGTGCAACACGAGGCTCCTTAAAATCATATCGATTCTTCCTAGTATCGGTTGGATCACCAACAAGATCCCTTGCATCCTAAAGAGTAGTTTGTGCCCACTTGGGCCTCTGCTCTGGCTCTGCAACTACATCTGGATGGTCTGACTCTGCATATGACTATATTGAATCTATATGTGAATCATTTGAGTCCTCTGAATCATAACTCTCATCTGAAGAAGAGTCAACATGTGCATGCTCATCATCTCAAACAGGGAAAAGAATTAAGGTGTCTGCATGCGGCTACTGAGGTACATGCGAGACACTTACCTTGAATTGAACACTTCCCTCAATGATGCTACGGTCCAAGGAAATATAAATAAGTATATATCCTTTCACACCGTCGGGGTATCCAAAAATACACTCAGTGCTCTGTGGATCAAGTTCCTTCCTCTTTTCAGTGGGAATTTGGGCCCATGCACATGAACCGAAAATACTAAAGTGGGTCACTTCCGGTTTGAGGCCACTCCAAGCCTCGTAGGGGGTCTTATCCTTAACAAATCTATGGGGAGATCAGTTTTGGATGTATTTTGCATAATTAAGTGCTATGTCCCATATTCTCTGTGGTAGTGACTTTGCATGCAGCCTGCAAGATGCCATCTCTTTTAGAGATCTATTTTTCCTCTCAACAACTCTGTTTTGCTGCCAAGTATAGGGAACTATGTGTTGCAACAGAATCCCTCCCTCATGAAAAATAATATGGATCTCATTATTGACATACTCTCCCCCATTATCAGTTTGGAGGAATTTTATTTTCTTTCCGGACCATGTCTCAACCAGGGCTTTCAAATATTTGAGGTGTTGAAAGGCCTCAATTTTTTTCCTGAGAAAGAAAATCCATGTAAAACATGAGAAATCATCAATAAAAATGATAAAAAAACTTGCTTTGATGATACATGGATGTAGAAAACAACCCATAAGGTCACTATGGATCAGATCTAAAGGTGCAGAAGCTCTCTGAGACTTTCCTTTGTCAAATTTCTCTCGAGGGTGTTTTCCAAGAACACATCCCTCACATAATCCCTTGGAGAAATCGATGTTTGGAAGACCATCAACCAATATTTTCTTGCTAATTTGTTTCATATATATAAATTTCAAATGTCCAAACCTTTCGTGCCATATCCTACTACTTTCATCAGCATGGGTAAGCAGTAAAGCAGAGTCTGGTTCAATAAATTCAAAAAATGTATACAATCTAGATTGATGATTTACCTCACTGATAGCAACCCTGGAGTTGGTTTGTATGTCATAGATGTCCATAGAATTTGGTGTGAATATGCATTTATTTCCGGTGTTGAAATTCATCATCTGATACATGGAGAGAAGTTTGACAGAAAATTTGGGAACTTGCAACACATTCTCGATCTTCCGTTGGTGAGTTCAATTCTTCCTTTGCCTTTGACTTTGACTGAAGAGTTGTCACCCATATGAATAGGAGGACCTTTGCATGCATACAATGAATAATAGAATACTCTTGAGGCATCCATGTGATGTGATGCTCATGAATGCATGATCAAAGCATCGAGAGAGGAGTTGATGGCAATCAAGGCATGGCTAGAATTGACTTTCTTGGGATTTTGATCTTCTTTTTCTTGGCACCCTCAGGGATGTGATATCCAAGTTTGTTTTTATGAAGTATTTGTGTCATTAGATATATTTTCTTTTGCATGGATTCATATCCTAGATGGAATCCTTTATGACAATATGTGCATTTCTCCCCTTTTCTTCTCTTTTCCCCTTTGGATCCGGAGGCATCAGTGAAGAGTTTTGAGTACCCTTACTTATTCATATTTGCATGAGCTTTCCTTTTTCATTTATATTTATATTTATAATATTGATGGCTGCCATATTTCACAGTAAGTGCATGCACCTTTGGGCCTTTGATTTTCCCCATATTAATGAGCTTGGTTTGCTCTTGTGTCAGGGATTCGATAAAGTGCTCAAGAGAAAGAATCTTCCAGGAAGCTCTAGAGGAAAATCTGAATGAATGGAACGTGGACACAAACACATAGAATTCAGAACCAAGTTTGGAGAGAATTGTGAGAAGCATTTGTTTCTCCTCAGATTTATCAACCTTGCAAGCTTTGAGTTGCGATAGTAAATACTTGAAATTTGTAAAGAAATCTTGGATATTGTCGAAGATTTTTGGATCCAATGTGATCAATTCCACCTATATCATGTGTCCCCTCATCTCATCCTATTTTCCAAATATCCCTTCCAAGGTGGTCCAGGATTCATTGGGATTCTTACAGGAAGATATGCGAAAAAGGAGATTGAGAGAAATAAGATTGTAAATTGTTTCGAATGCTTCATCCATTCGATTTAAGTACTTGGATTTTTCTATGGTTGATGTCGATTCTGTGTCTGTATTCAAGGTTAACCTATACAATCCTTTGGTTCAGAGATGTATGACTATTTTCTCCTTCCATGCAAAGTATTTGTAAGGTGTAAGAATTAATTCTTTTGGGAAATCCATCTTTCCACTGTCTTCAATCTTTTGTACTCGCAAAACATTTTGGTGTAGCTTTTGCTTAGCATTCTATCATCTTTAATACCATGTAAATGTTTTGAACCTTCATAGAATATATCTATATATAAAATACTACACATATTTGCAGATAGAAATTGATAAAGAAGAGGCAAGAGAGAAAGAATGGAATAATTCTCATTAACTGTAATGAATAATGAATAATTTACACATGATATACTCTGTATAACTCAATGAATTCTCACTGGAGGAGAACCAATGAGCCATAGTGGTGGTATAGAGTGATGTGGACACACACCAACAGTTACAGGAGTGAACTCCCACCTAGTCTATTATCCTAGGCAGTCACAGGAGTGAACTGCCACCTAGTTGAGTTAGCTAGTCAACCGGTCTTCAGTTAACTGACTGAATATAGTGTAGTGAGGATTAGATCAAGGAATCAAGGGTAATGTTCCATTATGGTTATGATGCCAAGGAAAGTGCACATTATCATGGTGATGATCGCAATGTTTCATGGTGACAAAACTAATGCAACATATAGACTCAACTCAACTAGTTAAACTGAAGTGTCAACTGAAGAGAATATTCTCTAGGTGGAATATTCTCCCCTAAAATATAGGAGACTAAATAATGACTAATAAACAAGGAAAAACCTTAGGAAAAAGAAATCCTAACTGTGTGTGAAGTAACTCCAACATTGCTAAGGTTTGGGAAATCAACAACCATGATTCATTTTTGTTCATTTGGAAAAAGGATCAATCTGACAGTAGAGATTCATTTTTTGTTGTTTCAAAGTGGATCAAATTGATGGTCTGAATTCATTTTTGGCTATTGGGAGGTTGGGACAAATCAATGAATAAGATTTTATTTAGAGTTTTTTGAAATGGAGCATAATGATGGTCGATATCATCAAGAATAATAGATCGTTAACCCATATTAATCAGATATTGGATGAAAAATTTCTAACTGTTGGAGTTGGCCAAAGAAACACTTCGACTACCGATGGTCAGGTCATCCATATAAAAAAGTATTTTGGTTACCTATGGAATTCATTAATGGCCGATGAAAAATGGTCAGGTCAGTTGGATTGGAAAATTATTTTGGTTGCCAACAGAAGTCACCAATGATTGGTGGTTGATGGTCGGTTCGGTCGGATTGGAAAAGTGTTTTGGTCGCTAATGAGAGTCGTTGACAGTCAATGGTCGATGGTCGGGTCGATTGGATTGGTGAAGTGATTTGTTTGCCAACAAAAAATCTACAATGGGGGGATGGCCGATGGTTAGGTTATCTGATTAGGAGAAATGTTTTGTTCTCCAAATAAAATCGTCGAAGGGATAATGGGTTGATGCTTAGGTGTCATCCTATTTGGTGAAATGTTTCAATCGAGAAAAAAGAAAGCGCCCATCATCGATGGACCAATGGTTGGATGAAAATTGATTAAGTGAGGTGTTCAGGTCATCCAAGAAAAAATATCGATGGTTGATGAAGAAAAGAGGAGGATGACATGCCATTGCATTTGATCATCCACGTGGTAGGCCACATCAACAGTTTCCACATCAGTCAAGTTGATACCTGAGGATGATGTGTGATGCCATGTCAACATCCACATAGTAGGCCACATCGACAGTTTCCACATCATCCAAGTTTATTCCTTAGGATGATGAGTCATGTCACATCAACATCAACATTTCATGCCACGTTAGTAGCTTCCATGTTAGCCAAAGAAATGGTCGATGACTGATGGTTGGGTCAGCTGAATTGGTGAAGTGTTTCTTCAGTCAACAAAAACTGTCGATGAATGATGAGCCAACGGTTGGATTAGTCGAAATAGTTAAGTTTTTTGTTAGTCGATGAGGATCACTAACGAATGATGGATGATGGTTGGGTTGGCCAATTTAACAAGGCATTGTAATTGTTTTCCAAGAGAAATGACTAATAGTTGATGGCCGATGATCGAGCATTGAGGAGATTCATAGACAAGTTTGGTTTGATAGTGAGAATCATCAATCGAACGATTTTTGATGGATCTCATATCAACAAATCATATTTAACCTGATCTGATATCAACAACTAATATTTAAAAGACTGTTATAACAACAAAACAATTAATTTTATATGAAAACTTCCAAATTGTTAAGGTTTTTGAAGGTCATGAAATTGCGGGGCAATTTTGAGGCCCTAAACAATGTTTTTAGGAAATCAAAACCCACAAGAAAAGAACGTATGAAGGTACACTTGTATTTTTATTTGAAATAAAATAACTCAAAGAGAGATATCTAGTAAGCTACTTCAAGCATAAAACAAATCTCGTATGAGATAGTTACAGTTGAAATAGTTAAGGTGAAATTTCAGCACCAGTTTACTTCCATAGGGAATAACGCCTTTCTCAAAAGTATGTTTGAGCCACAAGAGTAGTCTATGGAAATCTTATGAACCATATAAGACAACCATGAAACTATATTTAGGATTTGTGTATGTGAAAATGTGCAGGAAAATAAATAAGACACCTATAGCATACAAGGATTAAACGAAAAATACAATCAAAACTTCTCTAAACCATAAATTTCATATCATAGATTAGAATTGAGAAAACGAATAGTTGTTTGAAAGGTATTGAGGAGGATAAGACATGTATTTACCTAGAATTTTGAATTGTGTAGTGAAAATTTCTCAGAAGTAATAAATAGATTTATGTAGCAGTAAGAAAGTGGAAATTACAACATGTGAATGTTGTAACTTTCCACTCAGAACTCAAAATGAGGCATGTGTATAGCCATTGGAGAGATATGTCGGAGAAGAATGTGTTTAAGGAGTCATATTTTGACTTAGTGCATTGTGTTATTCATCAATTATTGTGAATAATAATATGTAATCTAATCAATAAATAATTTTCAATATGCTTAGTTTTAACAACGATTATTCCATGCACATTCTTGCAGAATTAGAGATACAGAAAAGTAGAATTTAGTTCCTATATGAGAACTAGAGATATGGAGGATGATCAAAGGGTCGTAAATCCATGAAGAATAAAACATAGGTGTGCATTTAAACATGGGTAATGTTGAGACCTATTGTAATGGAAGAAGAGATAGACAAAATAATGCAAAGAGAGGTGTAGATATATAGGTCCGATAATGAAAAGATCATGAAATCTCAAGAGGAGATACTAAAAATCTTGAATATGTTGTAGAATAAAATCAAAAAATATTCAAGAACAAAGTAGGAAGCTATTGCAAGGAAAGTCGAAGTATCTAGATCTCATGATAGGAAGGATGATCATGGAGGATATAGAAGGTCATGGAGTGTTATTAGGCATCAACATCATCATTCCCCATGGCACTCGACAAAATTAGAATATGCATGTTCAAGGTGGGAAAGAAGCCCAAGTATATTTCACGTCATGCATCAAAGAAAGATACATGGGATAGACAACTTGCAATGGGAGATTAGGAAGATCAGGCCACCACCTTTTGATGAAGAAAATAAGAATGGAGAAGATGTAGAGGTATGGTTTTTGGGAATGGGGAAATATTTCTAGTTACACGATTACTCATCGAATGCAGAAGCCATAATTGCAGTCTACCACCTTCAAGAAAATGCATCTATTTTGTGGGATCGACTTAAGCAAGTTAAGCATCTTGAAGAGAAAATAAAATTATTGGAAGTAGTTCAAGAAATATTTCCAGCAACAATACTTGTTAGAGCAATATTAAGACAATAATATGCAAGTGTTCTTTGAAATCAAGCTTGGGAACATGACTATGGATGAATATGAGAAACTTTTATTGTAACTTCTCAGGTATGTGAGCTTCATAAGAGATGAGAATGTCAAATTTTAGAGGTTCTTGAGTGGATTTTCATCCTTCTACAAGAATTAAATTTAGTTTTATGAGCCTAAGAAATTAGAAGAAGCCATAAGTGTAACTTCCCCATTCGCCACTGGGCTGGGCAATGCTACCAAAACACCCTTAACTCAGCAATTTTTTGCCAATAGGCTGCTGGGCCATTGCTACAATTCAGAGTCTTACTTAACCCTGATACCAAACTGTAACATTCCCCAGGCCTCAACCCATGGTCGGGGCAACGCTACTGCAGAATAACACTTATATAGTATGCATTCTCTTTTCCAGGAACTTAGGATAAAAATATACCTTTCTCACCACTTTGGAATAATAAAAAATTATTATCTCAAGGACCTAATCACTCAAGCTTAGTCCCTCTTCCAACCTTTCAACTCCCTCTCCCTTACCTAGCCTTGTGGAAGCTTAGTCCCCCATCACTCTTTCTTCGTGGTTGATCTACACGCAACAATGTTTATATTTTATTAATGATCTGCATGATTACATATACAAAATTAGGCTCCTGGACTTGGCATTTGGCTCACCAACCTAATAAACACATAAGCCTCTCAACTTATAACCACTCGGCTCACCATCCTATAGAAAAATTTTAAATTTAGCAGGGGATCGGTCTTGGGGTATTACAATCCCCTCCCCTTAGCAATAGTTCCATCTAGATTTCTGGACCATTGGTGGATCAAAATATCCATGTCACATTTCATATTGCATGGTAACTCCGTAAGATGAACAATTTCTTCAACCACAGGATCATACACATGCTGATGAAGAAAGTTTAAAAATTCTTTTTTTGAATTTTTCTTCATACAGTAGTGGAACATAAATACCACCGTACTTCAGATGCTTGATGACATTGCACGCTTAGATTCTTTATCATATTTTATTGGAAGAAATCTCCCATCAAAGATAAGTATAGGTTTAACACTGTAAATATGCAAGAGATTTACCTTATGCATATAATAATCAATGTGCCTCTGAGTCGAGAACCCATGGCAGAACTATGCTGACATGTTTTCTGGCTCTTTCCACTGTAAGCAACACCTCCATTATACACATTTGGATTATTTGAATTCTAGTGTGTGTATCGAGCATTGGATTTCACTTAAATCGACTTACAACTGTCAAAAACCCTTGATACCTGTATTTTGTTTTAAGCACCTGGCGGCTTGGGTTTTTATTTTTTAACTTTGGGGAATAATCCCGTATGAAGGAGGAAACACTATACATTAGTGTTTACATACCCCAAAGGTTACATTTCATTCTCTATGATATGAGCCAAAGGCTAGTGTTGGCATAGGGGTAGACCCAAGGTTCAATGCTCAAGAGTGCACCAACAAAGCCCTAACTACCGACCCTTTCGATAACACTTGCGAAGTAGATGAAGTCTCACCCGAGGTAGAGGCAGGGGTGGTTGTAGGACTTAGGTGTCTGTAACCTTAACTAGGACACATATATGTGATTATCTTGCTTACAACACACTTAGCATCAGTTATTTCCTAATATAGATTCATTAATACACTTCGCAGAAAGCACAGAGCACCGTAATAATTACTCATATCTAGCACTTAGAAATGATAATCAAGCTATAATAAATAGATTAAGCACTTAGCATCTTATGTATCATATCTAGCATGCATTCATATCTCATAAGTACAAAGCATCAATAGATCTATCTAAACATATCAGAGCACTTAGCAAGAGAGAGACAAACACATCAACACAGTACACAGAGTTACTGTGGTTCACCCCCACCCTGGGGATACGTCCACAAAGTCTTCTTTATATTATCTTGGTCAAGCAGTTACAACACTAAGTATCCAAGATCCTACCTCGCATAGGACAAGAGATCTACGCAGCTCACTAGATCCTCTTTTCCTGGGTAGATCCAAGCACTAAGCCTTCTCACACTCTGGCACTCAACACTTATTACAACACACACAGAGCTCTTACAGTGACAGAAACTTCTGATCATATAGATCCAACTTATGCACTAAGCCATCAACTAGACAGGGACCCCTTTTCTTACATGGCCTAGACCTCTATTTATACATAGAAAAAGGCCCAAACAAGGGCCTACATCCCTTTCCCGTTACAATATTCACAAAAACGCCCAAAAAGGTTCCACAAAAGATGGTGAGATCCCGTGATCTTCGCTTCGCTATGCACTCCATCTTCGACAGGAAGTCGAAGTACCAAACGATCAACTATGACAAAGTATTCCTCGAAACTTTGTCAAGGGTCAACAAGCCCCCAACACACACCTGTGACTTGTCCCGGGTCACTGTAACTCTACCTCGAAGGCCTCGAGCTTTGCTCGAGCTGCTTTGACCTATTTCTTTTCTACTGCATCTTGCTTAACAAACTACTGAATGAGTGCGTTACTAATTGGTACTTCTAAGCACTGCTCTGCTGTGTTCATGACCTGTTCTAGGTCTGTCCCTTGGATCTCAATATCTAAGAATAGTTGACATGCCCTATCCTGCAAAGGTTGAATTTGCTGTGTCACTTCCATTACCTTTATTTGGATCATATAAATCTGCTGCTACATGACACGCTGTTCGTGGGACCTCTTCATTTTCTCTATGGTCGGTAGGGCCTTCAGCTGTACCTATAACTTCTCATCTTGGTACTTCGCCTCTTGGAGGTGTGACTCCAATTCAGGGTTCTTGGATAGGTTCTCATGTATCTGCGCACTTCTACTACTTAATTTCTTACATTCTTCAGTGAGTGCCTTAATCCTTTCTAATGTATTTCAGGCATTCACTTCTCATTGGTCACGTTCTTCTTGTGAAGTACTTGGTATGGCTTGGAGCTCTAGTTCTACTACTCTTTGTTGCAGTTGCTGAATGAATTCAACAAGCTTTATTTCTTGGCATTCTATGGGTTCTTTTGCCTTCTGGTCTAAGCCATTCATAGAGCAAAATGATCTATTGACTACTTCTTCGATCTTAATCTGCTTCGCGAGAAGTTTCTCCTTCTCCTTTTGGACCTTTGCGCGTTCTTTATCAAACTTATCTTGGATGGCCTCCTTCTCTTGCTGTGCAACTTGGAACTACTCTATGATTTCCTCGTGTGCGTGATTTAGGGTTGGGGACCTATTGGCCCTCGACCAAGTTTTGAGGAATACTTGGTCATAGTTGACCATTTGATTCTTCGAGTGCCAGTCGAAGAAAGAGTGCATAGTGAATCGGAGATCATGGGATCTCGCCACCTTTTGTCAAACCTTTTTGGGTTTTTTTGGGAATATTGTAATGGGAAAGGGATATCAACCCTTGTTTAAGCCTTTTTATATGTATAAATAGAGGTCTAGGCCATGTAAGAAAAGGGGGCCCTGTCTAGTCGATGTCTTAGTGCATAAGTTGGATCCATGTGATCAGAAGTCTGTGTGACTATAAGAGCTCTGTGCGTGCTGTAATAAGTGCTGAGTGCCAGAGTGTGAGAAGGCTTAGTGCTTGGATCTACCTGGGGAAAGAGGATCAAGCGAGATGCACAGATCTCTTGTCCTATGCGGGGTAGGATCTTGGAGGCTTAGTGCTATAACTGCTTGACTAAGATAATATAAAGAAGACTTTGTGGACATAGCCCCAGGGTGGGGGTGAACCATGGTAACTCTGTGTATTATGCTGATGTGTTTGTCTCTCTCTTGCTAAGTGATCTGATATGTTTAGATAGATCTATTGATGGTTTGTTCTTATGAGATATGAATGCATGCTAGATATGATACATAAGATGCTAAGTGCTTAATCTATTGAGTATAACCTGATTATCATTGCTAAGTGCTAGATCTGAGTAATTACTGCGGTGCTCTGTGCTTTCTGCGAAGTGTATTAATTAATTTAGGTTAGGAAATAACTGATTCTAAGTGTGATGTAATAAATATAATCACAGATCTATGTCCCAACTAAGGTTGCAGACACCTAAGTCCTGCAACCACCCCCACCTCTACCTCGGGTGAGACTTCATCTGCTTTCAGAAGGTGTACTTCGACTAGGTCGGTAATCCTGTGAAGTTGAAATGACTCATCTCCTACTTTGGGTGTTCCTTCTGGCATAGGTGCAGTGGAGACTGGGCAGTTAGACTGGAGGGATCGTTGTACTCCTTGGAGCTCGGCTTTGATTCTATCGTACATCGTCTGTTGCTTGGCCTCCTACTTTTTTGTAATTTCTTCTATGGCTTCATTCAAAGTTGCAAGGAGAAAGCTGAAGTCATCGAGGTTGAGTGTGGTCTTCATCTTGGTCATGGTTGCTTTTTCTTTCTTATTAACAAAAGACTTCGAAGGTGACTCTTTTCTTTTCTTCAGAACTTCGACTTCATCTTCTGTTTGTTGTTCAACTTCTGCTAGGTCTTCATCGTTACCTTCTTCATCTGGTGTGATGGAAGTTGTCCTTATAGAGCAGCTATCCACATCTTGAACCTCTTCAGTTTCCTTCATCTCCTTTGTCTTCTTTGTTTTCTACATCTTACTGGGCCCAAGCATGTCCTATGCAACTTCTGGGTTGCTGATATCTAAAATATTCACTGGATCTTCTGCAACAAGGAGGTCCACCAACCATTCCTTGGTGATCTCTTCAAGGTCTTCTTCTGTCAATTTATAATAGGACTGCAGTTGTTCTTGGTGCTCATTAGTGTATGGAGTCAGGTATATGAAGTAGCAGTCTGCGGTGAACTTCATTAAGGGTATGAATCTGTGGAGTGTGTTCGGAGTAATGTGAGGTGTGGCTTGTATCGCGGTCTTAAACTGGATGTAGTATCTATGAAAGAGGGTATTCAACTTCCATTTCCTGTTCATATCTGCTATGTACCATAATGTACTAAACTATGCAGACAATGGTACAAACGGTAGGGTTTCAGGAAAAATGACATCTTCCGACATCTCCCATGCTATGAAGGCGATCAGGATGAGAAACCAGCTGAAGTGGAACTCATTTCCTTGGTCTTGCACTTCTCTACAATCCAATTCGAGTTGATCCGCTAAGTACTTTGACCAGTTCATTTGGACTCCTTCTACGCATTTTCCTGCAAGATCAACTACAAACCCAGATACTTGCGTCGTTCTGTTGTTGTAGACTAACTTTCCAGCGATCATCTGACAGGCGAGGCACACTACGCCACTGTCAATAGAGGTTACATTGTAACCTCGCGCGCCTTTTTCAACATTTTCATAGGCACTTTTAACCTTCTGTGAAAGAGAACGATCCACGATCTTTCTAGGGTAATAGTCTTGCGGGTCAGGGCCCTACATTCTCAGCCCAGTGATCTGATTGATCAACATCGGATCAATCGTTATACACAGTTCAACCGGAGATATCATCCATGGTAGCTCACCAGTAGCAATTTTATGCAAGAGTTCACCTCCCAGTGCCTACCAAAGTGTGGAATATTCATTACATTAAGTAAGGTGGACTACGTGAGGTTCATCGTCCATTGCTGAGGGACGATCTTGGAACTATTCCCCTTTGTCATCATCAGATACTTGTGCAGGGAAAGAATACTATGGGATTTTCGATCACCAAGGTTGAAGTCACAAAACTTCAATGCTTCGAGCTTGGTCTGCTCAGTGCGAACTGCGCGCACACCCTTCGGTAGGTACACAATGATCATAGGATAGTCGTAATCTTGGGGCACACTGTCACGGTTGATTTCACCTTTTAGAGGAGGTATGTAAGAGGGAAAGATGCTTGGGATTAGTTTGACGTTCATGATGTCATCTCTATGTTTAGTACATTTCTTGGCGGTCTTTTAGGATGGTCCAACTCGATCAGTGGATGGAGAAGCTGCTACTCCTCTTGACGATGAGGCTTGGACTCCGATGGACATTCCTCTTTTCGACATAACTCTTTCAGTTCTTAAGTTAGTGAGTACTTCTCTCACCGAGTCTTCTGCTGCGCTAAGCTTGTTGGACATGTAAGCTCATGATCTTTTTCTCAGGTTGTCAGTGGGATGAAGGTACCGTAATCGAGTAGAGAGCAAGGTGGGGTAGTCACTATTCCACAATGCGGGTATTCTATGAGCTCAAGTTCTCAATTGGCAAAAGTGTCTTTGTTAAGAACCAAATATCAACCAAATATCAATATAGCATAGAAAAAGCTCAGAAAAAGTACTCAACGCCTTGAAAAAGAGATAATTTCAGATAATCAGCCTCTTCAAGAGGGCAACCTCCTTTTACCCCACTTAAATGTTCAAGTACAAGATGATTCAAAATGAAAATGTCTCCTTGGTATATATAGGAGACTAGGAGGTATAATTACAACTAATGGCCTAAAGCCGACATAAATAAAATAACATTAATAATATAATATGCCCCAATTAAGGGTGAATGAGCATATATTAGGGCTTAACATGCCCCTCCCCTTGAGACAAGTGTTGTCCTCAACACTTGAGTAACTCTAGATGCTTCTGTATAAAAGACTAATCGTCCCAAGTGGAATTTTCAGCCGATAGTTTCCTCCATTTAATGAGATACTCTGAAAAGGATCTATTCCTTAGCTGGAAAGTTCTTGTGTCAGTGATGGCTTCAGGCTCTAATATTATTTTTTCCTTCCTCGTCAAGTTCTAGAAATATAGTTTGAAATGGGATCTTGTCACCTATAACCTTGTTTAAGCATGAAACATGGAAAACTGGGTGTACTCATGAAGATGCAGGCAGCTCCAATTTGTATGCCATAGTACCAATCTTTTGCAACACCTTATAAGGGCCATAGTTCTTTGGTGATAATTTATTATCCTTCTTGGATTTCTTGAGGGACATCTGTTTGTATGGTTGTAGTCTTAAAAATACCCAATCCCCTACTTCAAAACTTCTTTCACTATGATGTTGATCTGCTTGTTGTTTCATGCGATTCTGTGCCATGGTCAGGTTGTCCTTTAATATTTGGAGAACTTGTTGTTGGTTCTCGATGTGATCTTCCACTACTTGAACCTTAGATTTTTATTTTAGAGAAGAAGTGATGGAAGGAGGGTGGTATCCATAAAGTGCCATAAATGGTGTCATTTTTGTTGCAGTATGAAAGGAAGTGTTATACCACCATACTGCCAAGGGTAACCATTTGAATCATTGTGTTTGCTTATCAGAGACAAAGCAATGAAGGTAGCCTTCAAGACATTTGTTCACTATCTCGGTTTGTCCATGAGATTGAGGATGATAGGATGAGCTATGAGCCAATTGAGTACCCAAACAAGAAAAAAATTCTATCCAAAAATGTCCAGTGAAGATGAGATCTCTGTCACTTATAATAATCTTTGGGCTACCATGTAGCTTTTGAACTGTCTCCATGAATGCGGTGGCAACTGTACTAGCTTTGAAGGGATGAGAGAGTGCACAAAAGTGTGTGTACTTGGTCAGTCTATCAACAATCACCATGATGACACTATTTCCTTTAGACTTTGGTAAACCTGTGATGAAATCCATGGAAAGCTCCTCCCAGTGCTGACTTGGGATGGATAATGGTTGTAAAAGACCTGGTGTCTTAATTGTTTCCACCTTATTTTGTTGGAAAACCAAACATTGTTCCACAAACCTTTGAACATTAGTTTTAAGGTCATCCAAAAAACAATCCTTCTTGACTCTATGGTAGGTTTTCAAAAATCCCGAGTGCCCTCCTACTGGAGAGGTGTGCAATTCCAATAGTATATTTTGTTTGAGTTGGGAGTTCTTACATAAATATAAGTGATCTTTGGACCATAGTGAATCATTGTTACATGTAAATGTATCTGATGCATTGGAATCCTATTGCAACCTTTGAATGAGAGTCCACACATTTTCGTCATTCTTCCATTCATCCCTTGCTTCTATTATCCAATCGGGTTGGATGATCGAGATAGCACAGAGAAAGGCCTCAAGATCTTCATCCTTTCTTGAGAGTGCATCTGTCACAACATTTTGCTTCCCCTTTTTATAGACGATTTCAAAATCATAACCCAATATCTTGGTTACCCATTTTTGTTGTTCTTCTGAAGATAGTCTTTGTTCCAAGAAGTATTTAAGACTATCATGATCTGTTTTGACCTTGAAGTGCCTAGCTATTAGGTAAGGAAGCTATTTATTCAATGCATGTAGTATTTCCATCATTTCCTTCTCATAAATGGGTTTGTGTAAGTCCTTTCCCTTGAGTGGTCGACTTTCAAAAGCTAGGGGCCTTCCTTCTTGCATTAGGACAACACCAATTCCATTTCCTGAGGCATCACATTCCACAATAAAGGTTTTTTTGAAGTCTGGAGTGGTCAAGACAGGAGCTTTACAAATCACCTCTTTAAGTTGTTCAAAATCTTTAGTTGCCTCTGGAGTCCATGAAAATGCATCCTTCTTAGTTAGTGCCATTAAAGGTGCTGCTATTCTTCCATAGTTCCGAACAAACTTGCGGTAGTAACCTGTCAAACCCAAAAATCCTCTAAGATTCTTTAATGTTTTTGGAATTGGCCAGTCCATCACGGCCTTAATCTTGTTAGGGTATACCTTGACACCTTCATGAGATACAATATGACCCAAATACTCTACCTCCCTTACTCCAAAGAAACATTTGGATGGTTTGGCATATAGTTGTTGCTCCTTCAGTAGTTGTAGCACCTTGTCAACATGCTGCACATGATCCTCCCAAGACTTT
>JASDQU010099746.1:1019616-1057543 GCA_032191745.1 Picea mariana
ATGAAAAGTTCTTGAAAATTAAAAGCCACTGTTCCTAATGATTGTAACCATTGGATTCCTAGTACAACATCTGCACCACCCATGGGTATAGAAATCATTGGACTATTCATTACATATTCCCCCATAGTAAGATTGATCTTATTGCATTTTCCTGAACAATTGATAGTTCCTCCATATGAAATCATTACTTGAAACTCTGGCACTGGATATACAAAGCAATTGAGATCTTTGGCTAATTTATAGTGAATGAAATTATGAGTACTACCAGAATAAATTAGGACTATTACCTTTTTCTTTTTGATGCATCCTTTGATCTTGATGTTTTGAGGAGTGATAATTCCAGCCAATGCATTACACAATATCATGGTAGTCAACTCTTCAGATGAAATTGCTTCTACGTTTTCATCTTGATATGGTTCTTGTTCTTGTTCTTCTTCCTCTTCACAATCTATGTAGAATAATTTATTCTCACCACACTTATGTCCCTTACTGTACTTACTGTCACGATTAAAGCATAAACCTTTTTCTTTTCCTTTTCCTTCCTCCAATTGTTAAGGTGTCAACCTTGTAGGTTGAGGTGTTTTAGGAGAAGGAGCATTGTTCTCTCTATAGATGTTAGGATTGGTCCTTCTAGTAGCCATAGCCATATTTTTACTTTCAACATTTCTTGCCACCTTAAGTGCATTCTCCAATGATTTGGGTTCCCAAAGGCGAACCTCATGTTGAATGTTATCCTTTAAAGTTCCTATGAATACATCAGTCAAGTGCTCATATGGAATATTGGTTACCTTTATATTCAATCTTTGTAAGTTCACAATGTGCTCGGTAACTAAACCCTTTTGCTTGAGATTTATCAATTGGCTAAAGAAGGTATTTCTCCTTGTATCTTGATAGTGTGCTATCATTTCTTCCATGAAAATTGTCCAAGTGACGAGTGATTTACGAGAAAAAATCCATCGATACCATACAAATTGATTAGGTTCTAAATGTAAAGAAGCAATTCGTACCTTTTGTGTATGTGGTACATTATGGAGATCAAAGAATTGCTCCAACTGAAGTATCCATGTGATTGGGTCGTTGCCATCAAACTTCCTCATATCAATCTTAGGAACATGGTTGGTCTTCAAACCAAAGTTGGAGTTTCTCCATTCTTGATTCAGCTTCCTTGTGTCCTTATCATGAATTTCATAGGATTCATTTTCACTTTCAGGTGTTTTCTCTGTTACGAAATGTTTCAATACTTCCATGATCTCCCCTTTTAAACCATCCATCTTAGTATCCAACTTAGCTTCCATTGAATCCATCTTAGTATCCAACTTAGCTTCCATTGAATCCATCTTAGTATCCAACTTAGCTTCCATTGAATCCATCTTCTTTTGTAGTTCATTTATGTCCCTACGCATTTCTTCACCTTCATCAAGAGTCCAAGTAGGATTTTTTGGAGGCTTATTTGGTGTATAAGTTCCATTTTTTGGTGGCATGTTGGCTAAGTATCACTTTTGAACCTTGATTTTGAGGTGGTTCTGCTAGACAATATTTATTTTGTTGTATCTCCCAAGTTTCAAGCCTTCTGGGTATGAAACTTTATTTTATGTAGTTCTCTGATATTTCTTCTCTACAATGCCATAGGTCTGATCAAAATTGGATGTGCCAAGTGGAATTTACGGTAAATTCCCCACAACTTGCCGATTTTTGTCCTTTCTAGGAGATCTCAATTGTATAACGTTCCCCGCACAAAATAATTGATATAAAATTCTGAAACTCACACTCGAAATACTACAGACTGTACACGATCCAACCAAACTAGTCTTACTCAATTTGGATACTCTAGGAAGAAGTTATGATTGTTTTACCTAGAACACCTTCTTGAGACTAGTCAATAGGTCTAGTCATATACCCTATATTACACAGGGTATAGATACAAATTTAAGATGACCCAGATGCTGAAATTTTTACCACAGATACCTTACTAATTTATGTAAATATCCTCCATATTTTAGGGTCTGAAACATTACAGAAAATCTTTTATAGTGAAAATTCCGCAATGACTCGCTTCAGGATGATTCCAGAACCCTATCTTGTACAGGATGTATCTATGAAAGCATAATGCCTCAGGAGCTTAATTTTGAACCCAACATACCTTGATCCATCTACTAAATATCCTCCAAGCCGTTCCTTCTGAAACATTGTAGAAAAAAAGTTATAGTGAAAATTCCAAGGTGTCTCAGATGTAGTAGCGAAACCCCAAGACCTTGAGCTCTGATACCATATGTTAAGAACCAAATATCAATATAGAATAGAAAAACCTCAAAAAAATTTCTCAACATCTTGAAAAAGAGATAATTTTAGATAATAAGCCTCTTCGAGGGGGCAACCTCCTTTTACCCCACTTAAATGTTCAAGTACAGGATGATTCAAAATGAAAATGTCTCCTTGGTATATATAGGAGACTAGGAGGTATAATTAAAACTAATGGCCTAAAGCCGACATAAATAAAATAACATTACTAATATAATATGCCCCAATTAAGGGGTAATGAACCAATATTAGGGCTTAACAGTCTTCCGGGCATGGCGCGACAAAACAAGTAAGTAAAGATGTAACAGTCTGCTTGCAACGGATAGGAGGGTCCATTAACTCTTGATTTGTCTATTATGGCATAGTCTAACGGTCATGTAGCAGGTCATAACTTTCTTTCGAGTTGTTTGGGCCATCAAAGGAATGGGTATATCGTCTTCTAACGACTATATTACTTCGACATGGCGAAGTGCCATATGTCGTTGTTTTTCTATCCCGACGAAGCTCAAATTCTGCATGTTTTCCTTCTGTGGGGTTTCTTCTAGAACGTTCTGTAATTTCTCCAACTTCGCTTTCTTTTTCATGAGTTTTCTAGCCTTCTTCCCAGTGAGCTTCGTCTCAGTCATCCTTTTTTCATTCTGATTCTTTTCTTCTCTTGGCATGGTAACTTTGCAGTGCTGAGATTATTTCTTCAGATCCACGGGTACTACTTGTCTAACATATTTTTTCGGTCCTCTATGGTTCTTCTAGTGTTCTGTCAACTTCATCATCCAAGTTCCTGGGGTCAAGAACCCTTGATCTATTCTCCCATTCTTCAATCAACTGCATGATCCTTCTAGTCACGAAGTCTCTTAACTCTTGTCTCTGTTGTTCTAGGTCCTTTTCTGCTTCCTGTTTTCTGGCTTGATCTTTCTCGATCCAAGGTTTACCAAGTAACATAGTAAATGGGGCGTTGTTCTCCACGAACTTAACAATCTCAAAATCTTCTTCTATCAAAGCTCCATGAGCATTCATAGATATCTGAGTGAGATTTCCACATAGGTTTATGATCTTTCCTCTGAATAACCCTATTCCTCCTAATGAAGGGGTCATGTCAGGTCTTCCTATAGCCTTCCAGGTTCCTTCGGTCATAATGTTCACCGGTGTTTCTTCATCCAAAACACAGTCAATGTTGAAGTCTCATATTCTCACTTTGATCTGTTCTTTCTTCTTGAAGATCTCTAATAGCCTAACATGTCGGTGATCATTCAAGGTATCTCTCATCTATAGCAATATCTTTTCTGATTCATTTTGAGTTTCTGCTATAATCTTGGTTTCTTGATCTCCTGCTTGCTCTATTCAACTTTTCAATCCTAGAAATCATTCTAGGGCAATCCAATACTTCATGGTCCATAGCCTTACAACAAAGACAACTGGGTCTTTGCCCAGGGCATTCCTTAGCAAGATGTTCGGGCCTTCTACAATTGTAACAAAGAGTTAATCCTCTCTTTCTCTTCAATGATCCCCAACTTTTCATGTACTGTGTGCTAGGATCATAACGGTTAGCCGACAAAAAATATTTTCTAGTATCCTGCATCCATTGCTTAGTCCCAAAATTCTTTCTATGCATAGGTATAACATATCTATCACTATAGTTATCAGATCTATTCATATCAAACTTTATTTCATCTATTAATGCCCTATTTTTGAAACTAGGATAAAATCTATCAAACATACCTAGATCCGTGCTTTAGAAACAAAAAATTTCACTTATCTTACTTCTACAGAGCACAACGCTTCCATATCTAAGACTTTTAACTATTCTTACCTTTATCAAAGAACAAATCTTATAGATATTACCTTTTTATTGTAGATCTGACATCTTTTTCTTCAGATATGACCTCTCTTCTTCAGATCTGACCTTTCTTTCTTGGCACAAAGCTTCACAGGTCAAACAGAACACTGCGCACTAGGGAAACAGATCTACGCGCAAAGCTTATTTCACACAAAGCTTGTTCCTCTTCAGTTCCCAGCAATCACAGTTCCAGGTCCTAGCAACAGAACCATTTGTTGGCATAGGGGTAGACCCAGGGTTCAATGCTCAAGAGTGCACCAATAAATCCCTAACTACCATCCCTTTCGACAATACCTACGAAGCAGATAAAGTCTCACCCGAGGTAGAGGCAGGGGTGGTTGCAGGACACAGATGTCTGCAACCTTAGCTGGGACACAGATCTGTGATTATATTTCTTACAACGTACTTAGCATCAGTTATTTCCTAACATACATTCATTAATACACTTCGCAGAAAACACAGAGCACCATAGTAATTACTTAGATCTAGTACTTAGCAATGATAATTAGGTTATACTCAATAGATTAATCACTTAGCATCTTATGTATCATATCTAGCATGCATTCATATCTCATAAGCACAAAGCATCAATAGATCTATCTAAACATATCAGAGCACTTAGCAAGAGAGAGACAAACACATCAACACAGTACACAGAGTTACTGTGGTTCACCCCCACCCTGGGGATATGTCCATAAAGTCTTATTTATATTATCTTGGTCAAGCAGTTACAACACTAAGCCTCCAAGATCCTACCCCGCATAGGACATGAGATCTGCGCAACTCTCTAGATCCTCTTTCCCCGGGTAGATCCAAGCACTAAGCCTTCTCAGACTCTGGAACTCAACACTTATTACAGCACACACAAAGCTCTTACAGTCACATAGACTTCTAATCACATAGATCCAACTTATTCACTAAGCCATCGACTAGACAGGGCCCCCTTTTATTACATGGCCTAGACCTCTATTTATACATAGAAAAAGGCCTAAACAAGGGCCGACATCCCTTTCCCGTAACAATATTCCCAAAAAAACCCAAAAAGGTTCCACAAAAAGGTGGTGAGATCCTATGATCTCCACTTCACTATGCACTTCATCTTCGATAGGCAGCTAAAGTACCAAACGGTCAACTATGACCAAGTATTCCTCAAAACTTAGTCGAGGGCCAACAACTAGCCACTTGGAAGTTTGGCGCTTGTGTGTTGTTTCTTTGGTAAATAAGATATGTTGTTTTTGATGACTATAGGTGCGTGGCTCAAGGACTGAAGATTGGCCTTCGGTCCCAACTTTTGGCAGAAATTTAAATTAAATAAAAGCCTGTTATAAAGCCCAAGAGCCAAACTTGGGCTAAAAAAAACTAAAATTTAGTCAAAATTACAATTTTTTTAAACTTTCTTTGAATATAAAAGCTACCACTACACCATGCTTTTAACCTTTTGTCCAAATAACCTACGAAACCAAAGGTCATTCCAAAACCAATTTTATGTCGAGATTGTAAAAAATAGCATGTGATAACAGCTGATATGTATTGAGAGCTTTCTGTCGGAAATAGATATCAGTGAAAATACTGATTTCCGTATAAATTATAGGGGTCCTAACATAGGATCCATCTGGGGATGAAAACTCCTTGGGAGGTGTCAAGAATTCATAAAAATCCAAGTTTCATAGACCAATTGACCATTGGGCTATCCCCAGACTGTAAAATGAAATCCTGTACTCATTTCTTCTACCTGTTCCAAATCTGAGGTTTACAAACCAAACTGAAAATATAACTATGGAAATATGAACTGAAAAAGTGCTCATCGTGTTGAGATTATTGGCACACTCCTACCTACTCTAATCTACTAATAATTTCATTGTTCTAAATGATACAATAGTGCCAGTGAAACCAGTCAAGCAACTGATTATATACATTGACTTCTTGATTGTTTATTAAAAACATTAGAGAAAAAATTTGACCCTCTATCCAAAAAACCCAAGGTGTGCAGTGTAATGGAAACTATAGATGGATCTGTAGACAATGATCAATTTGGAGAAGTATCAATCTCAAGTGAAACAGGGCAAGGTAGACATACTATTGGATCCGGTAAATTTGAATGAAGTGAAATAGAAGAAAAAATAAAAGATTAATCTAGCAACAGAGCAATGAAGAATTCTGCCATTAAATATTAGAAGAAAACATTTATATTATCCCTAGTGAGAATTAGAGTGTATCTTTCAAAAAATTCTGTTCTTAAAACTTCTTCAAGATAATAAGTAAAGGAAAAACATATGGAAACAGAGAGACAATTTATAGGAGAAGCACTTCACCAATAGCCATGGCACATGAATCCTGAAACAATATGATCTTGTACCCCTGTAGATTTGAAAGAAGAGAGGCTCTATGAGCTTATTACAATAAATGGGAAATTATCCCTTCAACAGGTTCCAACCCCTCAACTATTACAAAGCATTGTTTAAATAGTAAAAATAATTCCTAAATTATTTTATGGAAAAAATCAATTCAAACAAACTTAAACTAAAGTAGTTGCAATAGGTTTCGAATTTCTTAAAGACAAATATGCATTTGACTGTCACTTAGTTTCCATCTGTTCATTTTTTGCCTTGATATCTACACTAACCTACCAACAAATCCTGAATTTTCTCATTGGATTTCTTGAAGATAACCTTTTGACCCAAAATATCTTCTATTGCCAAGTACTCTTTAGATTGAAGGTTATCCTCTTAGAATGTTGAAGCTGCCAAATGATTTACTGTAAATTTGATGATGCCACCTCTTCCTCAACTACTTCCTCAAATCTTGGATCTGCCTCATTTGCACTGACTTAATTGGTGCCTTGACTGCTAGTTGTATTCGAAAGGATGCCTAAAAAATAAGGATACTCTACCACATAATCTGGAAGAAATCTCCTTCAATCGTTACTTCAAATTGTGGACAATTATCTCATCCCTAAAGGTTCGAAAGCTATCTCATTACTTGTGTAATACTTAACAACAATGCCAATGATCATCAATCACAGTCTTGATTTTAAACTATATCAGTTGCAAACATAGTTGTGTTTAAGCAAGCAAAGATACTCATAGAACAAGAGTAGACAATAATTCCTCATCATCGGGAAGAAGGTTTTCTATAGTATGTGATTCTAACTTCTTAAGTGATTGAAAAACTCATCCTCTTCCATTCGAACTAGACCTTCCTGTAACAGATTCCAAAATCCACTCTTCCTATCTGTAACAAAGAAAAATTCTCCTTAAGATGATAACTTTGGTTCAGTCAGAGATTCTATCATTTTTGGATTATTTCCAGTAATGCAATATAGTATAAACCAACATCAAGATCACTCTAATAGTCCATAGCTCGATGATGATGGTGAGTAGAATATATACCATGACATTTAATCTCATGGGCTAGATGTTCTAGTACTCCATGTACAATTGTCTATGCATATGAAGTGGTATTTCAAATGACAATATAGATGTTGTCTCTAAGAGTTCAACCAAAAAAATATTTTTCCTAGCCATAATATGATATTTTTCTTCTAGTAGCTCGAAACAATGACCCTGAGCCAAACATAAACCATTTCTTCTTGAGTGGTGACATCTACCTTTGACACACAGGGATAAAGAGTTGTTCTTCCATGTATTTCCTGGTGTGCTTTCTTCCCTTGCCAAAAATATTGAAGATATCCTATCAGGTAAGCAAATGGAAACAATTTGCAATATAAAACTTCTAGAGCCAATTTGGCAAGCCTGGCATGTATTCACCAACCTCATACTTTTCTGCAAGGTCCTTGTATTTATTGGCAATCACAACATATTTATCCAATTTGAAAGCTGTTGCAACCTTTTCATATGTAGGAGCCAAATATTTGTAGTGACCACATCACAGAGCATAAAACTCAACTAGAACATCATTTGATTCATCAAGAACAACCGAAACAAATGTTTATGATATTAACACCACTACCTCAGATATAGGAACAATCACTTTCACATGAGTTCCTCCTTCAGTATTTACAAAGTTAGTAAGGTCTTCTATAGCGAAACCACCATTATATTCTTTTGGCTCTAGTGATCCTTTAGGGAACCACTTAAGAGTTGGAAAACCATAAACACCATACTTGCTGCAAATTCTTTTATGTTCATCACATTCAACCTTTTCTATCAACACAGAATTGACCTTGTTGTGTCTTGCCCCAAGTTTCTTATATTTAGGTGCAAGTTTTTTTCAATGCCCATACCATGGGGCATAAAATTCTACGAGAGCACCCTTGTATTTGCAAGGTTCCCTCCACACAATCCCTGTTTCCCAGCTAGACAAATACACAACCCTTACTGACAGGTATTTTTATAGAGACAAGATCTCCATACTGGCCAAATACTTGTCTAAGATCTTAATCTGTCATATTTGGGTCTAGCCGGCCTACAAATATAGCTGTATTGTTTAAATAATTGTCTGAAGAGGATCTTTGAGCATGAGATCCACCATTGCCTCTTCCAGGATAGTGTTGTTGAACCCCTGCAAACTTCCTGAAATGGTGTTTTTGTGATTGGATCTATTTCACCAACAACAATAGTTTCGTCTAGATTTCTGGACCATTGGTGGATCAAAATAATCCATGTCACAGTTCATATTTCATGGTAACTCCGTAAGATGAACAATTTATTCAACCACATGACCATACACGTGCTGATGAAGAAAGTTTCAAAATGCTTTTTCTGAATATTTCTTCATACAATAGTGTAACAAAAATGCCACTGTACTTTAGATGCTTGATGACCTTGCACACTTAGCTTCTTTCTCATATTTCATTGGAAGAAATCTCCCATCATAGATAAGTATAGGTTTAACACTGTAAATATGGAAGAGATTTACCTTATGCATATAATAATCAATGTGCCTCTGAGTCGAGAAACCATGGCAGAACTATGTTGACATGTTTTCTAGCTCTTTCCATTGCAAACGACACCTCCATTGTACACATGCAGATTATTTGAATGTTGGTATGTGTATCAAGCTTTGGCTTTCACTTGATTAGACTTTCATCTGTCAAAAACCCTTGATACCTGTATTTTGTTTTAAGCACCTGGAGGCCTGCGTTTTTATTTTTTAACTTTGGGGAATAATCTTGCATGAAGGAGGAAACTCTATACATTAGTGTTTACATACCCCAAAGGTTACATTTCATTCTCGATGATATGAGCCAAAGGCTAGCCACTTGGAAGTTTGGTGCTTGTGCATTGGGCTTGTGTGTTGCTTTGGTAAATAAGATGTGTTGTTGTTGATGACTGCAGGTGCGTGGCTCAAGGACTGAATATTGATCTTTGGGTCCAAACTTTTGGTAGAAATTTAAATCAAATAAAACCCTGTTATAAAGCCCTAGAGCCAAACTTGGGCTAAAAAAAACCAAAATTAGTAAAAATTACAAATTTTTTAAACTTGCTCTGAATATAAAAGCTACCACTACACCATGCTTTTAACCTTTTGTCTGAATAATCTGCGAAACCAAAGGTCATTCCAAAACCAATTTTATGTCGAGATTGTAAAAATTAGCATGTGATAATAGCTGATATGTATTGAGAGCTTTCTGCCAGAAATAGATATTAGTCACAATACTGATTTCCCTATAAACTATAGGGGTCCTAACATACAGATCTCAATTTATCATTTATGTGGGGGAAATATCTATACCTATGGTTCCCTTTACAACCCCAACATTCCATAGGTGGTGGTCTTGGAATTTTCCCACCCACCTTAGCCTTCCTAGGCTCTCTAAAAGATGGTTGTCCCTGAGGTCTGTTTCTGAAAAAGGAAGGTTTGTTTCCCTTCTGCCTCTGCTATTTCTTGAACTTCTTCTTGTCTTCCCAAGCCTTCTAGAAGATAGGATTTTCTCTTTGTTGTTCATATAAGCATTTCTCCTTCCTTATCATTTCTTCCATACTATTAGGGTCATCATATTGAATCGTTTCACCAATGGAAGGTGGAAATCCACTTAGATACCTCTTAGTCTTGACAGTATCATCCTTGATGAACATAACATACTTCAACAATTCCAAAAATCTTCTCTCGTATTCATCAATGGTCATGCTGACCAACTTGAGTTCAAAGAATTCTTTCATCTTTCTATCATAATATATTTTAGTCAAATATTTATTTTCAAAATATTTCTTGAATTCTTTACAAGTGATATCCTTCTCTCTAATGTGTTGCACCTGCACAAGTTGACCCCCCCACATGGATGCCTTCCCTTTCAGTTGATACATTGCAATTCTTCCTTCTGCATGAGAGGAATAATTCTGCAGTTGGAAGTATTTCCTCATGCCAAGCAACCATGTATCGATATATTCATCCTTCTAGTGCTCTCCACCGAATGTGGGAGGCTTAATCTTGTTCATATCTCCCTTTAGTTCATTTACTCCAAATATGCTATGTTTTCTGGTAGGAAATGGGCTTGAACTTATGCGTACCTCCTTATTGGAATGTTTTGGGGAGTGACAATGATGCTTGCTAACACTTCTTGATCTTCTTTTATTCTCAGGGATCCTCCGACTCCTTGTTTTTCTTAAGTCACTCTCCCTATCCAATTTATTTTCGATCCTTTCCAGGTTCCACATCAACTTCAAGTTGAATTCATGCTATTGTTCCTTAGCTTTCATGAGCTTTCTGTTATCATCTCGGTGAGCCTGGGCATCTTTCTGTAATCTTTCAATGATTTTCATCATATGCCCTTCCTTATCTATATCTTCTCCATGTCCATTGGAGTTCTACCCTTCAAATCCCAAGTTGAAATCCATTCCTTTTGCTTCATTCTCAGAACTAGAAGAATTTCGTGCCTCTTCCATTTATTTGCATTTAGTAGCAAATATTATCGGTTATGGAACTTGCTAAACTTCTGAAAACACATGTGCAGACAACCTTAATTTGTCAGGCCATCATTCCTTAACAAATCCCTCAGCATTCATAAAAAATCCGATTACAAAAAACATTCAGATTTCACTTCCTTTCGGGGCTCTTCTCTACGATTTTTTTGGGCACTAGCCCCTTTCTCTTAGTCCCCCAATCCACGCGACCATGGGTCATGACCAAGTGCTAGATCAATAAGCTCTTACTCATGGCCTTCGACCTCAGAAAGTTTAAAAGCGCAATAGGATAATCTCTCGAAGTTCAGATTACCGAACTCGCAAAGTAAGGAAGATCAAATGTCCACGTCTACCCAACATCCTACGATGAACATAAACTATGGAACTTTAGGCATCTGAGTTCCGGGACTTCGGGTCTTCAGAACTTCGGGACTTTGGAAGTTCAAATCTTTGGGACTTCGAAAGTTCTCACACTTGCTTCCTTTCTATCATTCTAATTATTAAATTTTGAACCCTGGGTCCACATGGTACTGATGTCACCAACTCAGGTGGTGGCACATAGCATGTCTAGGAAGGTCCACGTCACCTCTGGTGACATCATCTGGCCAGGGATGATTTTAAGGATGGAAAATTATTTTAAAATGTAGAAACCTTGGCGAATCTTAGTATTCCTTCATTTTCCAACTATAAATGTTTGGCGATATTTTTGTAAAAATATTCAAATTTCTAAGGATTCTATATAGTTTGTATAAAATTTTGGCGATTTTTAAGGTAAAATAATTATATCCTATAGAATTTGAGAGAATCATTTTTAGAATAACGAATCATTTTTTGGGAAAAACCATGGAAAATTAGCCCATGAGTGAAATTTATCCCCTAAAATCATCCATGCATTTGGCCCCACCACACCTACTCTTTCTTCAGAACTTCAGACTTCGGAAGTTCTCCCCTCAACATACTTTAATTCACTCGAACACCGAAATTATGATTTTCTCTTTTTCTTGATCTAACGGTCAAGCTCTCCCCTTATATCTATGACGTATATCTCTTCCGGGACCTCGAAGCGTCGGACTTCGAAAGTTTTTTCCTTAGCACACCCTGCTTCTCCTGATTGCTGAACTCCGAAATCACAACTTGCCGTGATATCCAATGGTAGGGTTTCTCCCTAGATCTATGCTGTAGATATTTTTCAGACTTTAGAGCTTTGAGACTTTGGCCTTTCACTTAACTTTTCATTAAGCTTCTCTGACATCGTGAAGTCCGAAGTGCTTCCAAGTTAGCCATTTTGCACTTTCTCTAGATATGATGGTCGAAAAAAAAAGGTTTCCATTCCTTCCAAACAGATCCTATAGCCCACACCCCAAGTGTTGAGCTCTCTTTTTCTCTATGGCCAAATACCACGCTCGCTGCGGTTTTATTCTACCGCTACTCCTCCTGAGATTCGTAACATGACCAAGTAACCCCTTGTCACTCATAAACATTCAAAGGTTCGAAATTGGTTCCTCCAAACACCATTTCCACTAGAAACCTTGGGTCGAAAGACCACTGATCCGGATCATCGAGGCTCAACGTTGAAACCTTGGCTCTAATACCAGAATGTAATGTCCCCAGCTGCCACTGGGCTAGGTAACGCTGCCAAAAAACCCTTAACTCAACCATTTTTCTGCCCAACCACCAGTAGGCTGCTGGGCGAATGCCACGATTTAGAGTCTTACTTAACCTCAATACCAAACTGTAACATTCCCCGAGCCTCAACCCATGGCCGAGGAAAAGTTACTGCACAATAAAACTTATATAGTATGCATTTAAATGAATTTAAATGACTTAACACAGAGTAAACACATAATTACTGCTACCGTACAAAATTAATGGAACTAACAATAATTCATCTACACAATGGAATTCATGATAACATGCAAGCATTACAGACATGCAAAACATATAAATTAAGCACAATCTAATACTTATATTTTATAATGATGGGTAACACCACCAACTGCGTGCAGACCTTCCATGAACCTCCCAGCCTTAGACCATGCTGCTCATCACTCTCAGCAGTAGGTCACCCCCGAGCTGGGACTAAGCTCCATCGACAAGGGATTCCTAGGCTAGGAAAGGTCAATAGGGAAGTCACATAGTTACATAGGAAGGATTCTCTCCCAAGAGTCACTTACGCCCACTTCTCACAGAATCTCATTCCCCACATGCTCGTCCCACCCTAGGAGTATACACCTTCACTGTCCTATAGTCCATCGACCGCTTCACCTCCCTTGCCTTGGGCTTCAGTAACAGGCAGGACTAGAATTCTTAGAATTCTGTAGTAGCTACATGACCCCTTATAGGAGATCTCACTTCCTCAACACACTCTCTCACCTGGAGAGAGTTGCTCACAGTCCTAACAACCTTTCTCTTCTACTCAGTTCCAGCACAGTGAGGACACAACAACAAGGCTCAGTAAGGAACGGACAACGAGAGCAAGCCACACTCATTCAAGGATCGACGTGACCACCACAGACAACTGGGAAAATGGGTAGGGACTCCCAAAATGGTCATAGTGAGATGATAATACGCGACACACTCAGGCGACTACCCAGGTGCGTCGGGTTCCACAAAAGGCACAGGACGCTCCACTGATTTTCCACTGGTTTCCTCGTGCGCGACAAGGAAATTAAATAGGTTGACGATGGACACCCATAAGCTTACATGGAGGATGGAAAAATGGGAGGTTGAACCTCCCTCACGGCTCAATTCTTGGGTTAAATTGCAGTGCCTGGGCTGACACATGTCTCCCATGAAGTTGCATGCATTCCATCAAGTATGCGCTCCCTTTTCCAGGAACTTAGGATAAAAATATACCTTTCACACCACTTTGGAATAATAAAAAAATATTATCTCAAGGACTTAAGCCCTCAAGCTTATCCCCTCTTCAACCCTTTCAACCCCCTCTCCCTTACCTAGCCTTGTGGAAGCTTAGTCCCCCATCACTCTTTCTTCGTGGCCGGTCTACACGCATCAATGTTTATATTTTATTAACAATTTGCATGATTACATATACAAAATCAAGCTCATGTCCTTCACATATGGCTCAACAACCTAATAAACACATAAGCCTCTCAGCTTATAACCACTCAACTCACAAGCCTATAGAAAATTTTACAATTCAGTAGGGGCTCGGTCTTGGGGTATTACAATAAGAAAGGCCAATTATTTGTATGAGCATAACATAGGAAGGTCATCTTTCCAAATGGGTTGGGATGAAAAGAAGAAAGGAAAGATGGGTCAAAGGAAGAAAGGATTCAAGGCTCCTTCCATAAGGAATAATTCTCAAGCACATTTGTAATACCCCTAGGCCGAATCCCAATTGTAAAGTAAACATAAATGAACACATAAGCTGGTGAGACAACAACTTTTGGGCCAAAGTGCGTTGTATATATGTGTTTTTAGGAAAGAGTGCCCATGTGGTACTTAAGAGGCCAGAAAAATATAAAATCTACAATGGGGCCAATGATCCATCTTGTATTATGTAATTACACTCTGAATTTAATGAAAATCATCACTACTATAGACCATCCTGATAGAAAGAGTATGGGGGGATAACCTCCACTAGAAGGGAAAGGGGGATAAAAGTCTAGGAAGGGGATAATCCATATGGGGGTTAATACAAGGAATATTTTTAAAATATTCCTAAGGTCAAAAGGGAATAGATATGGATTTATCCTAGGTCTTTAAGAGATGGGAAACAAATCAGCAAGTGGTTCAAAAGGGAGTTTAAGAAGTGATAAGTGGCACTTCATGAGCATGAAAATAAAATAGCATAACTTAGTGCATTTTGGGGGAGGAGGAAATCATTCAATCATTTTGGGTCCTGCAGTCCATCACAGGAACCATATCCCTTCTACTATTGATCGTACCTACTACCATCTCCATACTTTTGTTAAAGGATTTTTGGGGCATTTTTTTTGTGAATTAAGTTGAAGAGATGGTTTGTCAGGCCTGTTGGCATTCTCTATGGGTAAGATAAATATTGGGAATTGGTTTCAAGTGGTTCTAATGTGGGCTACAAGGATCTAAGTTTCATGTTCATTTTTTTGTTGAAGCCTTGGAAAGGAAGTGTGGTAGTCGAAGGACTATTGAGCATAAAAGGGGCACACTTTAGGAGGTGGGATAAACATGTGGGGAAAGAGGTTGTAAGTTTTCTACTTAAAATTTGACACCTGAGTTGAGAATTTATGTTGATGTGAGACCTTATCCTGGGTTAGGAATTCCTTTTCCTAAGTGGAGTTTAAGTCCTATCTTGGGGGTGATCCGTTGTTGAGCTTATGAGCAATATAGTCTAAGGATAGGGGGAAATTCATAGGTTTTCATGTAGTTTGTGACTTATTAATATCAGATAAGTGTCTACCATGTGTTTTTTAAAATTATTGTTGTTGGGTTCCTTTTTTCACTTGGGTGAGAAAAAATAGGACCATTGATTGCTTAGTTGGACTAGCTAAACAACATCGAACAATTGTTAGTAGGTTAGTGAACTTGGAAGTAGAAAATCATATAATAGAACAAGAAAATAATAACTAACAAAGAAAACTAATTTTTTATCAAATATCAACACATGATGCATGACATTGAACACAAAGAGTGGTTACCCAATAGAGAATGGTCTTTTGAAATTGAGAACATGTTATAGCAAGATTTTCCTCACCCTATGCAATCTTGCATAGAAGGCGATTTTCCATTTCCCCATGCAGACTTATCATCCCTGTTTGTAAATCCCAGTGATAAAAATACATATTTTTCCCCATGTATGCATCTTGCCTACTATACAACATGCGTATATACAGGATGCACCACTGCAACCAATGTACATGGGGATTTGTGCCAAGAAATGAAAATTAATGTCGGGTTTCCATGTCACGACAAGATATCTATGATCTTTTGCCTTCCATATGATGGAAACATTCTGACTCGGCCCTTCAGTTCCATTTGAAGGCTATAAATGGGCCAATTCCAAGCTATGGAAAAGGAGAGAAAGAATTCAACTTTGAGAGAAAAGTTACTTTGGAGAAATTATTTACTTCATATTGAGTCTGCATCCCTTTTTCCTTTAAGTTTGAACATAGTGTTCATCCCCCAAGATCTTACCTTATTGATTGAGAACCTCATTTTTTCTCTTTTATGAGCTTTCTTTTGGTGGAGGATTGAAGTGGTGGAGGCTCAGCTGGAAGGAACTTAGTTTCTCGGTTCCGAACCATGCCAAAACAGAAGTTTGTAACATTTTCACTACTGTTGATCATATATTAATAGAAATACTCTTTTCCCATCCAATTGATATCTTGCAAATATTTGAATTATTATTCCATGGGTGTATTTGTCATGTTTATTAATGTATTATGCTATCAAATGTGATAACATCATTTATTATCACCATATGCTTGCTTTGCTTGGTTGTTGAGGACTAGTTGCAGGTATATTGATTTGGGTCAAGTTCTCAACGGCGGACTTCATCAAATGTCTGGACGAGGTAGGCCTTTTATCTTAGCTTGCTAGCATATTTATTTATATAGCATACTTGAGAAGAGAGTTGATTTTTGCAGTCATTTCCTTCTGTTGTGATTTACCCTAGCCATAGAGAGATTTTCCTCATAACATAATTGGAGACCATTATGGGGATTAAATCTTCTTTCTTATGGTTTGGAGTACTTTTCTCCTTAGATTTCTCTTGTTCCTATTGCGTTTCTTGTCATATCATTGCTTGAAAGCCTCTGTTCACTATGGGTATGCATTTTTCAGCTTTCTCCCTTGCCCGACCTTGTTTTGAAACATATACGTGGTTTTTGGTTTGACAATCACATATATATGTACGTTGTCCCTCTGCAAGATGCGTACATATACTCTGTTTTCCTAAACAATCACGTACATCAACATTCTTTGCTTATTTGTTGGGTGGGATTTGATGCTTGCTGAGTCCTCTTGGCTCTCTGTAGTGACTGTTAAGTGCCTGTGGGATGGTAGGAAACATGTTCGCGGTTGAATTTTTGGGTGGAGTCTTTATCATCACCTTTTCATTTTGATTGTCCTTGTACATTGGGCTAGGTGTCTTGCTTCTTGGTATCCTACTTGAGTTGTTTGTTTCTATACACAATAGAGTTTCATATATCAAGTTGTTACTAGGCATTTTGCATTGCTTGGAATTTTGATCTTTTGACTCTCGGTCATTAGCTTAGTGCATGTAATGAAAGATTGCATTTTTACTTCAAAATTGCAAAGTTGAAATCGAAAATTGCATTTGTTTTAAGAAGAATATCATTCATTGAAAATTGAAGTTAGGACTTTGCATTATTTTCATATTTACTTTTCTTGTTGAGTCATAACATCATGAGTTTCACTACCATACCTTTTTGAGTAATCAGGACCACTAAAATTAACACTATAATTTAAAATTGATTAGTCACAATTTTATTTTCTAGGGTGCACAAAGTAGCTTAGGATTTAGTGCCTTGGAATATGATTTTGTGAATAAAATTCTCCAAGGAAATTAAATCAACATATGTGTCTGACAAAGGGAGTGGATAAATTCATTGTATAATTGGTAATATCATGAGGCTCCTCTCACACCAGAGTTAATCACAAGGTCGCACGAGGTTGGTTGAAGTGATATCCCTCTGATACCTTCTTAGCGTCAGAGATATTTCTCGAGATATATTTTTATCTAGGGATCTTACTAGTGCCTTTACCTCTGTGAGAGGCAGTACTTTCAAGGTTTTGGGCTTTTCTACCCTACCCATATGGTGGATATGACTTACAACTACTCGCATGTGCATTGGTTACACATTGGTTTCTTAGTTGCTTGACTTAGGTGCCACATAGGTTACTTGCAAGGGTTATTCTGTAGTTACCTTGGGTCAGATAAGGGTCGGACATCAAACATCCTTTATGGAGGATTACCTCTCTGGGGGGATATGACTGGCTAGTTGTTAAGCCCATGAGGGCCCTTATAAATAATTATGTTACCTATGATATTTAGCAGGGAGTCTCAGGCCCCTCCTGGGCAAGACATACCTTCTTTAGGGAGGGAGGCCACTTTCAACCCCTTTACCCCGTTTGTGTGCATATTGGCCATTTGACTTTTGGATTTCTCTTTGATTACTAGTTGTCCTTAGGATTTGTTTTTTGTCTTTAGATTCTTAAGTCATCGTGGAGTCGGACCAATGTGCTCGTTGGTCCCGTCGCTTGTTACAGTTACCACCATATTTTGATTCTTTTCTTTCTAAAAAGCGTAGAGTTATTAGACGTGGTATACACACCTCCACTATTCAGACTTGTGATTCTACAAGGATGAGAACTGAACCTAGTCTTCAGAACACTGGAATCCGTTCCTCTCCCACACCCACTATAGTTAATGGTACCCCTTTGAATCCTACAACCACAATTGTTGTAGTGCTGGAGGAACCTATCATTACTATGGCTCGGCCTATAGTAAATGCGTAATATCTTGCCTCGAACCCTTTTGGGTCTCTTGGTCACTCACCAAGTTATAATGTTTAGTCCATCCCTATGGCCTCTAGTCATTTTTCCTACGGTATGCCGAAATTTACTTCACAGTTTTCAATTGCCATCCCAACTGCTGGACCTAATGCTAACATTGGGCTTGGGGGAACTACACCTCCTTATACCCCATTTTCATTTTGTGGTTCTCAAATCCCTCAAATGACTCTTAATATGGGAGGCATTCTTGCTTTTAACCCTGGGTCTAATCCTCTTGCTTCTGGGTGGAACAACTAACCTGGTGGATAAGATTCTGCTCAAGTTTCATCCTATACCTCTACCTCCTCGGTGTTGATTCTGACCAACACGTTTGGCATGAAAAATCCACCTCTATCCTCCAGATTCAGACCCAGAGGATGTCAGTTTCACGCTTTTGGAAAACCCCAATCCAGATCCAATCTAGTTGGGGGAAACTTTTATAACCCCCATCAGAACATTCCTACTGGAATGGTGTCCAACCAACCTTTTATGAATCAACCCAGAGGAGGGTCTTACAATCTCGGATAAGGCCATTGTGCTTACCATAACTCTGGATGGGCTACAGTTCCTCAAATACAATATGTCCAGGAAGCTTGGGGCTAGATGCTGCAACCCGATCTCGTTTTTCTGGCCATGCTTAATCTACCAAACTTGTCTAAGTTGATGAATGAACCAGTGATTCATGATCCTACATGCCCCCCCGTCCCCACCAAGCTTCCTTCATGGATTTATAAATTTGAAGGTAAGAATGGTGAGGATCCTGGTGATCACGTTACCACCTTTCACCTATGGTGCTCCTTGAATTACCTAAATGACGATTTTATTCGGTTATTATTATTTCAATGCACCCTCATTAGAGTTGCTTTGAAATGGTATATCGAGCTACCTAGGGGGGCATATGGGACCTTTAGTCAGATGGTATTGGTATTCCTTAACCACTTCCAATTGTTGGTTCGTTATGATGATGGCCTTCAAGGACTTTACGCCAGGACATCGCCACTCATATATTGGATCATATCCAATAGTGGCATAGATGAAAGAGGTTGATTAAGATCTCCATATCCCTGACCTTTCTTTTAGAATGGTTCCTTAAGTGTTTGCACCCTCCTATCTCAAAGGATGTTGCTACATCTGGGGTTACCACTGAGGAAGAAGCAATCTTTAAATCCCAACATTTAGATCTTATATATGCTCAGTCTAAGATGTTATACCACATTCTCTCGGATGCACTGCGGTCAACTTATAACCCTAGACAAAAGCTTGGACCTCATGTCGATGGCATTGTAGGCTCCACCAATGTAAAATCCATTGACTTGGTGACAAGCCATTTGAAAGAGTTGTCTCTAAGCCAATCTGCAAGAGTTCCAGCTTCGTCTATGTCTTCCAATTCCAGTCAGTCGATAGATGTACATTCCGTGCAGTCATCGGCTGAACCAAATGGTAACCAACAACCAGGTAGGAATAAGAAGAAAGGACGTAATAATCGTAAGGGTGGGAAAAATAATAATAAACCCAAGGACAATGGTAATAACGAGAAGACGAATAATAATGATGAATAGGGAAAGAGAGAAAGACGTAAGGTGAATTTTCCCTATAGGCTTTGCAAAAACGATCACCTTACTCATTTATGCCCAAAACTTGCGGAAGCTACGAGGCTATTATCTCTACTAACCGCTGTGATGACAAATCCATTTCCACATAACATACACATGGCCTCAAGCTCCTCAAATGCTGAAAATGTGGCTGGTGGGAGTCAAAACCCACCGTTTCAAGATGGTGACCATTTGTGTATCAATATGGTTGATGCGAAAGTTAATGTACCCACTCGATCTTGAGATTATAGCTCTTCACAGGCTATACCTATTCTAGAATATCCTCCTCCTCCTCCTCTGGAAATGACTTTACAGATTGAAAAACGAGAGCCAATGCCTCGTATTCTAAAAGGAGTACTCAAGATCTCTTTCGACAATCCAAATGATAGAGTCACCTATAACTAATCTATTCACTACTATATTGGGCACAAATTACGTTGAAATATTACGATGGTTTAAAATTTCGTCATATGTTTTTTGCTTTTTTTGGACTAAATATACGTTTTTTTTTCGGGGTCCAAATGTTGGTCACTCTAGTGACCAACCTTCCAAGTTGGTCATTTTAACGACAAAAGTTGGTCGGTAGAGCGACCAACCCCCAGTTAGTCGCTATAGCGACCAACAACGGAATGTGTGAGAATCAATAGTCATTTACGACAAATCAATCCTATATATATCTCAGTTACAACAAATTTGCTATAGTTGCAACAATCATTTTCTATAGTTGCGGAAATCATTTTGGTGTTCTGATGCAAGGCTGTTCTGGTTTTTTATGAAATCTTGATTTCAATTCTCTTTCAAGAAGAGAAACATTGAATTGATCAGACTCTACATAGCTGAGATTTTGAAGGTTAGTACATACAAATTTTCTGTGTGATTTAGTAATTTGGTGCTATTGAACTATTTTATGGTTTATTTTCACTCCTTAAATCAAATTTTATGGTTTATTTTAACTCCTTAGAAATATTTTATGGTTTGTCCACTTTTGATAGAGTAAAACGATTACCGATTCAGCTACAATCACTCTAATTAGATTCAATCACTCTAATTTTGTTCTTATATTTCATGGAACTTCCTGAATATCTAAGTATCCTTGCCTTAGTAAATTTACATTTAGGGTTTCCTCCTTGAGTTGGAAAAGAACCAACTAGAAGTGAAGAGCAGTGGCTTTTTTGTTGATATTGGGCATCAATACTCTTGTGTATACCTAAAGCTACCCTAATTTCTATTAGGGACTTAATATTATATAGTGTGATTTTGGTTGATAATAGATCCACCTCCTCTTATTAATGTTTCATGATTTTAGGATTCATGCTTTGTCCCTTATTTTTTCTGAACATGTTGTATAATTTTCATTACAAATATCTAAATATATGCCAATTATTTGAATAGATTTGTATAATGTACTTATAATGTTTCAATGTATTTTTTGTAATAGGTAATTATAATGTCAACTCTAGATGAGAAAATACAACTTGTTATGTTAAAGCGACACATGGTGATTCATGGTGATGGGAAATGTTATTGGCCTTGTTGTGAATGCAGGGGTTTTAATGGAAGAAGACTACCTTTAAAAATAGTTGAAAAACATTGTAGGGAGAATGGGCACGTTGAAGGGGGCAATGAATATCGTCCCATGGTAAGTAATTAGTTATTATAGATCTTCAAGGGTATTATACATTAATTGGTTTTTTTTAATTTATCTTTCAAAATAATATTTTTGATATACTCTAACTGTATTTTATTGCTTCCATTGTTTTTATTAAATAAAAATCATCCTAAGAATGTGATGCTGCCTAGCAGGAGACATTTTCATAGAGATAATACTGAAGAACAAGATGAAATTAATCGTGTGGATAATGGTGATCACGTTATTCCTATGGAAAATGATGATATTAATAATACAGTTGATGATGATGGGATAAATAGATTGATCCAAGACATTTATAATGCTCCAATGGATGATGATGTCAACATGGAGGAGGACAACTTGCAGGATCGTAATGATGACAATGATGAGGACAATGATGATGAATATATTTTTGATAAACCTATCCTTCAAAATGCCACTGAATCCCTATATGAAGGCACAAAAAAAAGTGTTCTCTCTGCTATAATGTTGTTGGTCAACTTGAAGGTATCAAATGGTTTGTCAAACACATGTATGACATAGATCCTAAGGTAAGCAACGTAATTTTACATTTTTATGCAATTTTCAACTTTTATTTATTTTATTTTCAGTGTCAATTGATGTCTAAATTAAGGATGCAATATTTATAATGATTAATATAATTTTCATTATTGATTTATTTTTTGTATATTGTTGTCGTAGGTTGATAGGTGAATATTTCTTACCATCAACAAATAAGTTACCTCGCACATACCGAGAATTATCTGCCATTCTAAAAGAAATTGGAATGGAGTATCAGGCTATTGATGCATGCCCCAATGATCACATA
This sequence comes from Picea mariana, assembly GCA_032191745.1. Classification (NCBI taxonomy): domain Eukaryota; kingdom Viridiplantae; phylum Streptophyta; class Pinopsida; order Pinales; family Pinaceae; genus Picea; species Picea mariana. The sequence continues at coordinate 1,042,181 of JASDQU010099746.1, forward strand.
ATATATTATGGACAATATGTATCTAAATCGAATTGCCCAAAATTTCAAATCAGTAGATATCAAACTGATCAGTTAACAAAAAAGGTGCCTCACAAGGTTCTTCATTATATTTCCATAATTCCATGCCTGCAGCGACTATTTAGATGTTGGAACATAGTACAGTTTATGGATTACCATGCATGGAATAGAAGTGAAGATGATGTTCCTCGAATGCCTGCAGATGGTTCTTTATATAAAAATATCGAAGAAATATGGCCAATTTTTAAAGAAGAACCTCGTAATGTTAGGATTTCATTGGCAGATGATGGTGTAAATTTGTTTGGTGAGCTCAGGTCTATCTACTTGGTGTGGCCTATTTTTGTTATAAACAATAACCTTCCTCCTTGGATGTCAATAAAGAGAGAGAACACAATGTTGGAAATGATTGTTCTAGGTATATTTTTATAACGATATTGTTTTTTTAACGTTTAACATTTCATTTGTCTTTTTCATTGCACAATTTCATATATGTATACAAGGTGTAGTAATTATGTGTATTTTTTAACCATTTAGGTAAGTATCAAGTGAAAGATATGAATGTATATATTGAGCCTCTTGTCGATGAGTTGTTAAAGTTATGGGATTACATCACTATGTACGGCATCTCTAGACCAATAGGTCAAAGAGGATTTCAATTCCATGGGATTCTTACATGGACAATTCACGATGCATCGGGACTAACACATTTTTGTGGTATGTAACACACTATTGCACTTAAATAAGTAAGATGTTGATGAGATTATAATGTTTGTTTTTTAAATAATTTTTTGTTATATAACTAATCCTGCCATTGATGCGTATCTTCTAGGTTTGCAAACAAAGGGTAAATTTGCATGTCTAGTTTGTGGTCCTAGGATGAGATATTGTCGTTCAAGAAGTTTAGGAAAGGAGGTGTTTGATGAATATAGGCACTTTCTCCCTAAGAACCATAGGTATCGAAATGACGATAAACATATTTTCAATGGTAAAGAGGAGAGTGGGATAAAACCACGAGGAATGACACCACACCTATGGAAGTTGGAATATGACAGATCAAATCGTCAATGTAATTCAATCTTCATCATCATATGCAATATATTACATTTTTTAATTGTGTTGAATTCTCATGTCTACTGTGTATAATCTAACAATTGTTGTGTTAATTTCATTTATGTAACATATAGTTGGTCGTCAAGGCATTGATTTGCTTCCACGAGGAATGAAAAGTTTCCCCAAACAATTCAATAGGCTTCCCTACCATGAGCAACTATAAATAACTCATTTGTTCAACACAATGTATATTGGGAAGAATGTAACATAAATGTTGTGGAGAATCTTAGTGGAAGGCGTGAAAAAGAAAAATTGTCTAAAATTTATAGTGACATTCAAGAGGCCAATCATGCAATGCTAAATATTATTGATTTAAATAGGACTAATGGAGTCGATCGAAATAGCCTCCCATGGTTATTTAAAGAAGATGAAAGCAATGTTGTAAAAGAGCTCATTTGAAAAATTAGATTTCCAATAGGATTTGCTTCAAACATCAAGAATATATTAACAAAGAAAGGTGAATTTGGTGGGTTAAAAACTCATGACTGGCATACCTTCATCAAGGTAATTTCTTTCGTATATTTGTTATGTATTGGTAAGAATCGATGTAATATTTTTAAATTTTGTAAATATATTGTTAATATGAAATCGTAAATTTATTAATGTGCCATTGTTTTGTTACAATATGTGCTGCCTCTATGTTTGCACAACAGCTTTGACAACAACATAAAACAAGTTATATACGACCTTGGAAAATACATGAGGTAAATAACGATAGATGAATTACATATTATTATTTATATGTAATAAAAATGTTGTAGAAGTTTTTGATGACATGTGTTTTACTTGTAATATTCATGTATACAATATTGTCTTTGTTGAAACATATTTTGTTCTCATAACATTTCTAGGTGTTTGTCATCTAAAGAAATCCATAAGGAAGATATAAAATATTGGAAGAGAGAAATTCCTCGTTTAATGTGTGCAATGAAAAAGTATCTACCTCCAACATTTTTCAATGCGCAAGAACACTACCTCATACACCAGGTCGAGGATATTGAATTGTGTGGACCTGTACACACAAGGTCAATGTGGATGGTGGAGACACTTGAAGTCATTGAAGGCTTTATTTAGACAAATATCATGTCCCAAGGGCTCTATGGTGGAGGCGTATATGGTATATCAAACGTTAGTGTATATTAGCGATTATCTTCCTGATTTAGGGAGGATAATTAATATGCATTGCATTTGGGGTGTCTATAATGTTAAAATATCTGAAGTGGAGGTCTTGGTCGAGAATGGTAAAATGAGGAAAGTGAAAGGTATTATATTATTTTATTTTTATCTATATTGTATTTCTTCAATTTATATTATACCTCCATTAATTATTATTATTCATTATTCTTACTAATTTATATTTTTTTCATTACAACTGGTTGAGTGTGGGATGCACTACATTTATACATTGCTAACAATCTTGATTGGATGAAGCTATGGATAGAACAATGTGAACAACATCATGGTAGGTTATCATGGGAAGGGGTGGCTACATTAATTAAAAGAGATCATCGTAATGAAGATCACAATCTTACACAAAGGGAGATTGATTTAGCATATGGTTTAAAAGATAAACAGGTAAGCATATAAAATTTTACCCGCACTTTTTGTTATTATACAAAATGTTAATGTATTATTTTTTAATATTTATTAAGTTTAAATACGTTTATGAATTATTAATTTATTTTGTACTTGTCGGGAATATTGTAGTTGAAGCACAACAAAGCTATGTGGTATAATGGTAAAAAATTTCGCGTCAAAAGGGTGGATGACACAAAGAAAACCGTCGATTCAGGGATAATTGCAGTGTTTCAAGTCACTAATGTTTCTTCTAGAAGTGAAAAACATCCGAGACTAACAAAAAATAGATATTATGGACATTTGGATGATATAATCGAGTGTGACTTCAAATCCTTCAAGATAATTCTGTTTGAGGTCAAATGGTATTGTTTACAGATGAATGAATGTGAGCCTGAAAGAACTGTTATTCAACATGACAATGGTTTTACCATGGTTAATACAAGTACATTTGAACCGGGTCTAGAAAGTTATGTTCTTCCAAGCCAATGTGAGCAGGTATTCTATTGCGAGGTTCCCGGTAAACCAGGTTGGTCATTTTTTGTTAGATATGATCCAAGAGGAAGGTCTGTAAATTATAATGTACCAGAAAAAGATGATATTCAAGAACTGGAAGGTGATACAGAGGAACATGAGGAGGTAGACCGTGTATCGTCAGATGACGAAGTCGAGGAAGTTGATCGACCATATGATGTAGATGATAATGTTCTCAATGACGCTATATCTGATGATGATATTATTGTAACGACCCTGCTTAAATAGATGTATATGATTATTAATTATAATTGATTTAATAATATAATTGTCCTAAAAGATTAGCTAAACCATAATTATTTCTTAAAATAACATTAACTAACTAATTATTATTAATTAGTTATTCATGATTGTCAATGATTAATTTAAGTATTAATTAACTCATTAATTAATAAGGTAAATAAATAAAAGGAGGATAATAAATTATATTATTAAATTAAGTTACGTACCCGATAAGGGATAACATATTAACTACAAGGGATAAGATATTAAATAAAGGGGATAAGGGGCATTAACGGGAAAGGATAAGAAGGTAATAAATAGGTTAGGTAGGGAGTAAATGAGGGGGGGAGTCAGTGAAGGAGGAATATGGAGGGGAAGGAGGTTGACGGGAGGTTGGGGGATGGATTTTGGGAGTTCTGGGATTTGCAGAGAGAAGTGAAATTTTGGGAGTGGGATTGTATCAGTCAGGCACCGGGGTTGCTGGAGGTTTTGGGCACGGGGGCTAGGATATCCATATGATATCCTGGAGCTAGGAAGTTACCTAGTTGGCAGGGAGGAACTAGGTTTTGGGGCAATGTTTACAGGGCAGCAACGGTCAAGAAGGTAAAGGACAGACGGAGGGTTATTAGCATCATGTTCAGGTATTTAAAATTTTGCAATTATTTTTAATCTTCTATTAAATTTATTATTCATTGTTAAATTTACATGTGTACGTGTTAAAATATTTTGGAATTATTGAACTTTCATAAACCTAGTAGAAGTTATTGTCTTGTTGTAGAATTACTAGATGTTAAATTAAATTCGGCCATTACATTTGGTATCAGAGCTTCTTAGTTTGAAATATGGGCCTATGGGCCAAGTTCCCAAAACTCCAAGCGCTAACTCCAGCCACACTTAAGCTGCAAACCAAACATAGAAATTTTAAAACAAATATAAAAAAAAATATAAATGCAAAAATAGAGACATATTCCAGGTTATTTCCGATTTGTATGAATTAGTCCAAAAAGGAATTAAAAATGTCCATATGTTGAAACATGAGACCATTCATCAAAGCATTATGAAGATCAGATTTTTACCGACTCAGATTACTTAGAGCGAATTTACTAACCATGATAAATTTATGAAAGAATTAGTTTGTTAATGAACCAAATGAAAATTAGCAAGTGAAAAGATAAATCAACTGTGTAAAGAAAGGAAGCAAATTGAAACTTATTTATAGTTGTTTTAAGAAAAGGAAATGGTTCAACCCAATTATACTATATAAAGGCTATAAGCGGAATGACCTTATGCAAACACTCAAAATAATTCACACCATTATTGCATAAATTAGCAGGATGTCTATCAGCGTAATGACCTCATCCAAAGAGAAGGAATAGATCACACAATTTGTCAAAATTACCAAGAACTTTGTAAACAAAATGAGAAATTTGGAAGATTGTGGTGTTTTGTGAGGGAAGATTTTCCAGATAACATTAAATTGTAGCAAAGTACAAAAATAAACCAGTATTGATATAAATGATGTGTCATGAAGCATATGGGAGATATAGGTGGCATCTGAATAATATGTTTTGAGATGAATGAAATTAGGATTAAAAACAAATGTAACAAGGTACAAATATAAACGAAGTATGCAAACCAAGCTACACCAGATTGAAGCAAATAAATTTGAAAAAACCACAACATAATCCAAAAAAAATTATGTTTTATCACGTGAGACTTGTATAGAGCCATTGGACTACAGTAATTCAATTACTCCAATTATCAAAATCACAGTTGCAACTTTTCAGCAAAAACGACGGCAGGACTATGAGAAGAAATTGAGGAAATTATGCCAATATCTAAAGTATGCATTGAAACGGACAGTTCAAGATGGGATATGGCCCACAAATTTACCAGCAAATCGTAGCACCAATAGAGTAGTGTGAAGCCCTCAGCCAACAATTGAATTAAACTATGGACAATGGGTTCTGGACTAATCTCCTCAGCAGTCGACAATTTCCGTCCGTCGATCTCCTCAACTGACCTGCTGAGCCACAACTTCAATCTTCTTCACGATTTTGTCAAATTTTGTCAACATTCAGTAAAATGACTGCCGCAAACCTGCAATTAGAAAAATCGGAGGCTTATTGAGGCATGTGACAAACTCCACCAAAGCAAAATGTCGACTGCACAGTGAAAACCTGCTATTCGAAAAATCAGTGGGCTTTCAGGTATATTTGAGTTGGGATTCTTCTGAATAATGTGTAGAGTAATCGAGGGCGGAACCGTACTAAGACATGCAACCTCGAACCAGAAATTGGGCACATTTATTCTATGAAACCCGAAAACCTGTTACAGTGATTAAAATATACAACATAACTTCTGTATTCAGATTGGAGATGCACAAAGCTTGGGGCGTGCCGGTTATGGCTGAAATGTTGAAACCCCCCTGTTCTCATCCCCTCCTTCGTCCTGTTGTAATTTTGATCTGATTAAAAGCTGTGAAGATATTGACTGTAATGAAGAGTTCAGACTATATAACGAATCAATACTCCACCGCCAAAACTACTTGTGAAGTTTTGGGCGTCAAGTTCGCAGTTGGGTTCAGAAGATGTTGACCCAACGACCCCATTCGCCTCTGTATTTAGTGACAGAGTTGACATGCTCCTGTCCATTGTCTTCGTTGCACACACCAATTTTGGGGAGCTTGACGCCAACCACGTTGTCCTGCTTGGCCCTGACCTGACATATTTCTTCTTCCTCCTGCTCCTCGAATGATCGATCAATGGCTTGCAATTCAGGCGGTCTGCGGAATTGTGAATTCAGCGAGGAACAATGTTATTTGACGGAATCGTGTCAATGTTCACATTCTGTTTATACCCCACCCGGCCTCGCTAGCATTCTTGCAGTACGACTAGAATTCTCTTTTGCAAATAAACCACTTGGGCATACAGTAGCTTTGAAGCTAAAATGACCAAGAAGGGGAATTGTTCGTCTGAACTGTGAAGATGAAATGGTGGAGGTAATGGAGAAGGGAGATTGGAGAGACTGAAATGTTGCCATTGAATGATGTGAGGAGGATGAGAAGGAGGCGCCAGAGGAAGGATGCATAGGGTTCGAAGAGCTGGCAGGTGTAGAGTTTTAGGGTCAGATACGAGGGAGCTGGAGGAAGCAAAGCGGGCACATGGGCTTCATGCGTGCCCAATTTGACTTTTTTTTATTTTTTATTTATTTTATTTTAATTTTATATTTAATTTTTTTTTTTATTTATTACTTATTTAAATTAATTTTTTTTAAAATTTTACTAAATTTAAGTTTCAATGGTTAAACCGTAATTTTTTTTTTTTAATTATTAACAAAAAAAAATGAGGATTAACACACACACACACACACAAAAAAAAAAGGTTTAAAAATATATGTTTTTAAACGTGTTTAAAGGTTTATATACGTTTTAAAACTGTTTATATGTTTTAAAATGTGTTTAAAAAGGTTTATAAGTTTTAAAGATTTAAAATTGTTTTGGAGTCTATGGGTTTTGAACCCAAGACCACCCACTACCTAAGCCTTAAGGAACAACCAAACACCAACGCACCACGTATACGCCTTTAAAAAAAACCAGTAATAATAATATAATATACACAACAAATTAAAACTAAGTATATTAATTAAAAGTAATTATGATTAATTAATTAAATTAAAATGTTTTGGAGTCCACGGGGATCGAACCCCAGACCTCCCCACCAGTCAAGTCTTTACAAAGTCTGCCTTGCCAACGCACCACACGATGTGACTTTTACAAATAATTTCACTTATAAATACTTTAATTGTCATACCCAAGACCACCCACCAAGCAAAGCGTCTTAAGAAGAACACTAACGCCAAAAGGTACATAGCGCTGGTGAACGCCAAAATGGGGCTGGCAGTTGGGGATAATTTTTTAGATGACACGGTTTAATCTTATTTAATCATTAAACGTGGTAATTATATAACCTTACAACATTTTTTTATGTGATAAGGTAAATGTTAAAAAAAAAAAATAAAAAAAAAATTAAACATGTTAACGGATGCCTTGATAAATGCGAGAAAGTTATGAACAATAAATCGGACCCATTGATTTTGGGAGGACGACTAAGAATATGCCAGCATATTCAATGCATAGCCATCAGATAAGGGTTTAAGGTTAAGTAAGATTAAAAGATCATTGATTGTGCCCATTGTCAATAGGTGTACGCCTTTTGGCGTAAATTAATAAACATAAGGTCGGAAGTTTAATCAAGTTATAAGCAAAAAGTTAAAAGGGCTTAGACTACAACAAGTGGGAAGGAGGTGGCATATGCACTAGGAGAGTAAGCATAGGAAGTGGTGAGTAAGGCGCAAGGCTAGCATAGCTATAGGGCAAGGGAACCAATAGTCCTTTTGATAGGGGCAAAGAAATCAAGCTTAGACGCTTAATCCTAACCCTAACCTAGCCAATCCCCTAATGGAGTAATGTCTGTTTACAGACAAGTAAAGAAAACTTATGCCTAACCCTATTTCTAGTTTGAGTAGCACCAATTTGAAACATCCTAGAACTCACCTTGACAACTTTGGTGGATGCAGGTCAAGGCATACAGGATGGTCAGGAATCGAGGGAGTTGAGGCAGGGGAGTGTCATCCCAAGCACCGCCAACACTGCCAGCGCCACCACCACCATCGCCTGAACTAGCCCTCATACTGTGCTCGTTGGAAGCCATTAACGAGGCTTTAAAGGGGCGACAACCGGTAGGGACTGAAGTGGAACCCCCATCGTCTGGAACGGGTAATCCAGAAGCATCAAGGGATTTAGAGGGAGGACCTCCACCTGAAGACATCACGCGAGAATTGCAGAAGATCAAACTTTCAGAGTTTGCCAGGGGTCGTGCCAGTGAACGCATGGAAGCATGGTTGGAAGGCATGACAAGGTGTTTTGCCTTAAGGGACTATGCGTCCAACTCAAAGGAAAAGATCGTCATTTTTCAGTTAAGAGACAAGTCTTTGAACTGGTGGGGCAACCTGAAAAGACAACTACACATTACCACAGACACAGTATCTTGGGAACTTTTCGAGGAGAGGTTTAGGAGGAAATATCTACCGGCATAATATGAGGAACAACAGGTAGGGGAATTTCATGCCTTAGTACAGGGAAACAGAACGGTAGAAGAATATGAGATTAGGTTTATGGAACTGGTCAAATATGTTTTGTATATGGACAATGACCAACGACAGGCAGAGCGTTTCATCTATGGATTGAACCCTAATATAAGAGCTATGGTGCGGATGTGGAAACCCTCTTCAGTAGCGGAGGCGGTGGAAAATGCGCGTTCTGCGGAAGAACACATGAAATTAACTGGGGGTACAAGACCGACATTTATGCATCGCCCTGGATTCGTAGGGAAGGCCCCAAGGACATTTCCTAAGGGAGGGGCCTCAAGGCCACTACCATATGGTAACAAAGTCATGCCAAGGACAGTAGCTGCAGGGATTTCAATGGCAGCGAGCGCAGCATCTCGTACATCGCCAATGATGCAGACAGGTCCACGACCATCTCAAGGAACAACGAGTAGGGGCAGGAGTTCTAGGGGAAGGAACTCATTTCAGAGACAGTCACATAACAGTGCACAGGTTCAATCTCGTGTTACCTATTGGAGGTTCGAAGGACCCCATTACCAGCGCGACTGCCCAGAGTTACAATTAGGGTTCGTGCATAGAGAAGGAAAGGCACCGATGGGGAGAGCAAGTAGCAGCCACCATATTTATGTAGTAGTTAATAATCGCCTGGACAAACATCAATCCACGGCGGTGGAGTCATCAGGTACGCTAAATCATATCAATGTTAAGATTTTGTTTGATTCTGGTGCGACAGATAGTTTCATTTCACCATCTGCAGTAGAAAAGAGTGTGTTGGCAGCCTACGAGCATGATGACTTTAAACAAGTCAAGATGACTTCGGGGAAAAACAAGCAGTAGGACCTAGTGTCGATAATTGTATAGTAGACCTGGGAGTGTGTACTACCAGTTTGAAGGTATACGTCACTGCTCTTGGGGCATATGACCTAATCATTGGAATGGATTGGTTAGCAGCTCATTGAGCTTTGGTAGATTGTTTTACAAAGAGGGTGCTTTGTGTCGATGATGAAGGAAGACCAGTAGAGATCCAGGGTGTACAGAGAAAAGTGTCGTTACACTTTATATCAACTATGAAGGTTAAGCGATGCTTGAGGCAAGGGTGTTTACTTTATGTAGTGGAAGCAGTGAATGAAAGGAAGGGACCCTCATTGGATCAGTATCTGGTATTGTCAGAATTTCAAGATGTTTTCCCGAATGAGTTACCAGGGTTACCTCCTGAGAGGGAGCTTGATTTTACCATTGAGCTAAAACCTGGTGCAGAACCAATTTCCAAAACTCCGTATCGGATGACAGCGTCGGAACTTTGTGAAATACAAATGCAGTTGAAAGAGTTACTAGACTTAGGGCTAATAAGGCCCAGTGTCTCACCTTGGGGCACATCGGTAATTTTTGTAAATAAGAAGGATGGATCCTTACGACTGTGTATAGACTACAGGGACTTGAACCATGCTATAGTGAAAAATAGGTACCCGATGCCACGGATAGATGACCTCTTCGATCAGATGAAAGGAGCAGCGGTATTCTCAAAGATTGATTTACGATCAGGGTATCATCAGTTAAGGATTAAGGAAGGTGATATCCCAAAAACTTCCTTTCGAAATCGGTTTGGACATTACGAGTTTGTTGTAGTACCTTTCGGATTAACCAATGCACCAGCAGTATTCATGAGCCTCATGAACGGGGTATTCCGGAAGTACTTAGACCATTTTGTACAAGTTTTTTTAGATGACATCCTCATCTATTCCAAGAATGAAAGAGAACATGAGGAACACTTGTGAATAGTGTTGTCCTGCCTTAGAGAGAACAAATTGTATGGGAAATTGTCAAAGTGTTCCTTCTTCTAGAAAGAGATCCACTATTTAGGTCATATCATTTCCGGTGAAGGAATCTTTGTGGACCCAGAAAAGGTAAAGGCCATTATGGAGTGGCCAGTGCCAAAAAATGCCCATGAGGTGAGAAACTTCATGGGGCTAGTGGGTTATTTCCGGAGATTTGTAGAAGGATTCTCAAAAATAGCGAAACCCATCACCACCTTGCAATGCAAGGGGGTCAGGTATGAATGGACAAAAGAGTGTGATAGTGCATTCATTGAGCTTAAGAGGTTACTAAAAAGTACGCCAATTCTACGAGTGCCAGATATGGAAAAGGACTTCACGGTCTGCATGGATGCCTCGAAGCAAGGGTTGGGAGCCGTGCTAATGCATGATGGAGGAGTGATAGCTTATGCATCAAGGAAGTTGAAGAAACATGGGGAGCTATACGCGACTCATGATTTAGAGTTAGTAGCTGTAATGCTAGCTCTGAAACTTTGGAGGCACTATCTTGTTGGGCGAAACTTTGAGCTCAAAATGGACCATCAAAGTTTAAAACATCTCTTCACTCAAAGAGATCTGAATGCCAGGCAAAGGTAATGGAGTGAGTTTATGAGTGAGTACGATTTTGGTATTTCGTACATCAAGGGAAAGGAAAATGTAGTTGCAGATGCCTTGAGTAGGAGACCACATATCTTCTCCTTGGTAACCTTAAAGGTCAATCTGAGGGAACATGTGTTGACACAACTCCAATGAGACAGTTGGTATTTAAAGGTTACTTCAAACCTCCTTAGTGGGAGGCAGTGAGATCCAAAGTATGAAGGATATAGTCTGGAAATACACAGACTGAAAATATATTGAGGAATGATGTACATTCCTGAGAATGGAGATATTCGAAGCATCAAACTGAAGGAAGCCCATAGATCACTTTATTGTGCGCATCCGGGAGTGAAGAAGATGTACGCGGATATGAGGAAGCTCTTCTTCTAGGTAGCCATGAAGTACGATGTAGTCCATTTTGTCGCCAAATGCCTAGAGTGTCAACGAGTGAAAGACGACCACCATCACCCGGCAAGCCTCCTACAACCACATGATGTTCCTATGTCCAAGTGGGAAGTCATCTCTATGGATTTTGTTGTGGGGTTGCCGCTCACATCTCATAGACACAATGCCATTCTTGTGATAGTGGATAAGTTGACCAAGAGTGCTCATTTTATTCCGGTTAGAGACACTTACGATGTCACTAATGTGGCACGTGTGTTTGTAAGTGAGGTCATCTGTTTGCAGGGGATACCTAAGAAGATCATCTCAGATAGGGACTCCAGATTCACTTCTAGGTTTTGGACAAGTTTACAGTCAGCGTTGGGGACTCAATTGAACTTAAGCACAACTTATCATCCTGAAACAGATGGGCAGACTGAGAGAGTAAATCAAGTCATGGAATACATGCTTAGGATGTGTGTAATGGATAATCAGACCCAGTGGGAGAAGTACCTACCTTTGGTAGAGTTTGCCTACAATAACAGTTATCATAGCTCCATCGAAATGCCACCCTACAAAGCTTTGTATGGGAGGCCGTGCAGAACGCCATTGAGTTGGGATAGACTAGAAGACCGAGTAACAGTTGGGCCAGAATTGATTCAAGAAATGGAGGAATAGGTGATTCAGATTAGGCATAACTAAAGGAAGCACAGGATAGGCAGAAAAGCTATGCAAATGCACTCAGGACTGACCGAAGTTATGAAGTGGGAGACCAGGTTTTCATTCGTATCAAGCCTAATAAGAGTACCATACGGTTTGGGAAGGGGACAAAGTTGTCACCTCAGTTTATAGGACCATTCAGGATCTAAGAGAAAATTGGACCCGTTGCCTGTCGTCTCGTACTACCACCCCACTTGCATAAAACTCATAATGTATTTCATGTATCTGTTTTTCGTCATTATGTTGCTGATGAATCACATAAACTAAATTGAAAGGAATTGCAGGTATCGGACGTGGGAATCCTCACGGTAGAACCGTTACGCATATTGGACCGTAGAGTCCAATAGCTTAGGAACCGTCTAGTAGACCAAGTTAAGGTCCAGTGGGACAAGTATAGTCCAGGATCTGCTACTTGGGAAGATGCTGAGACACTACATCGAGACTATCCCTCACTATTTTGACCACCTCGAGAACATGTTTCTCGAAGGTGGGGTGTATGTAACACCACCTTTTGACTTAGACAACCAGGATTAACTGAGGCCTATATATTTTATTTTCTAAGTCACAGTTAAACTATTAAGTGATACACTTAAACTTTAAAAAATTTATGAACTTTTATGAATGTTTAAATGTTATTTGATGATGATGTATATGATGCGATCTACTACATGCATGTAAATTTTATGAATGTTCAAATGTTATTGATGATGATGTATATGATGCGACGCATTGTGAGAATGAAGAATTTTATGAATATTTAAAATACTATTAGAATGATGTTGGATATGATGCAATCTATTTTGAGTAAATGATAATCTTGTGAATGGGTGTCAAAATTGAATTATGGGGTATTATGAGATCTATTTCTAATTGGAAAGCTTTGATGTTAATTTACTGGTATAGGGATACCAAATTGAAATGATGATAGTATGCAATTACATGATGATAATGCATAGAAATGTATGAGTTTGTGTTACAGACTAATCTACAGGTTATGGGCTATGAAGTAGCCAAGGGATAATGATGATGAAAGTGGATATCAGGGCCACTAATCGAGAAACATTATGGTATGAGTATTGTATGTGAAATTTATATTGGTTTGGATACATTGCTATGATATGTGGATCAATGCATGATTTTAGGTGATGACACTGCCCAAAAACCAAATAAATGATGACAAAACCTCCAGCAACACGGTGCCACTGTATATTCCATTGTAGGGTGTGGACCCTAGTCCTGTTAGGAGGGGTGGAGGCATTTCCCACCGTGTATCCTCCATTGTAGGGTGTGGACCCTAGTTATGATTAGGAGGGGTGGAGGCATTGCCCACCGTGTATCCTATGAAACCTGAAGTCATGGGAGGACGGTGTTAGTTCACACTCCCCAAGATGTGTGATGATGACTGTCAGATGCTTGCTAGGGAAGTTTGGTCGAGATAGCGACACTTCCACTTACGGGTTCTATTTGGAGTTAGGTCAATATAGTTGACGCTCCAAGAGAGTCTAGCAGAGGATGGATAGGAATGGAGATGGAAGTAGGTTAGGGAGGAAGGATGAGTAGTAATAGTTGAGAAAGTATGGAGATCTGTCTTGTGGTGGAAGTTAATGTTTTTCCTTAAAAAAAAAAGAAAAAAAAAGAAATGAATATATATGAATATTCATTATTACATAACTAAACCAAAGTTGTTTAAAATAAAATTGTTGAACAGGATAATAGTAATTAAAGGATTTCTCAAATAATTGATTGAATTGTTGTCTTTTATAAAAGACTAGTCTTGCTAACTGGATTGGATGAATACATAAATTACTAAAGGATGACAGTTTTGATTATTAGTACATGCACGAGATTTGCATGCACTAGCTACACATGCATTTCTTGTACATATACACTAGTATGTATGAGTTTTCTTGACTTACTTACTGATGATGTCGGTTACTTGTTATGAATGTGTGAACCATGTTTCTTGTCCTTTGTACCATAAGATACCTTAACTTCGGGACGAAGTTTTCTGAAGGGTGGGTGTATGTAACGACCCTGCTTAAATAGATGTATATGATTATTAATTATAATTAATTTAATAATATAACTGTCCTAAAAGATTAGCTAAACCATAATTATTTCTTAAAATAACATTAACTAATTAATTATTATTAATTAGTTATTCATGATTGTCAATGATTAATTTAAGTATTAATTAACTCATTAATTAATAAGGTAAATAAATAAAAGGAGGATAATAAATTATATTATTAAATTAAGTTACGTACCCGATAAGGGATAACATATTAACTACAAGGGATAAGATATTAAATAAAGGGGATAAGGGGCATTAACAGGAAAGGATAAGAAGGTAATAAATGGGTTAGGTAGGGATTAAATGAGGGGGGGAGTCAGTGAAGGAGGAATATGGAGGGGAAGGAGGTTGACGGGAGGTTGGGGGATGGATTTTGGGAGCTTTGGGATTTGCAAAGAGAAGTGAAATTTTGGGAGTGGGATTGTATCAGTCAAGCACCGAGGTTGCTGGAGGTTTTGGGCACGGGGGCCAGGATATCCATATGATATCCTGGAGCTAGGAAGTTACCTAGTTGGCAAGGAGGAACTAGGTTTTGGGGCAGTGTTTTACAGGGCAGCAGCGATCAAGAAGGTAAAGGGCAGACAGAGGGTTATTAGCATCAGGTTCAGGTATTTGAAATTTTGCAATTGTTTTTAATCTGTTATTAAATTTATTATTCATTGTTAAATTTACATGCGTACGTGTTAAAATATTTTGGAATTATTGAACTTTCATAAACCTAGTAGAAGTTACTGTCTTGTTGTAGAATTACTAGATGTTAAATTAAATTCGGCCATTACAATTATGGAAAATTATGACAGTACTAATGATGATGTTGATATGGCCAATCCATTCGATGATGATTCTGAAATACCAGATGATGATACATAATATGATGAAGTGGATGAAGAAGAAGATCAATGATATTCCTACATGTGGTGAGTCATTTGTACTATAAATCTCTTATGTTTTTTCTTTCATGTAATCTTAGTGTCGGTTTTAATTATAGTTGTTGAACCTAGATAGATTGGGTATTGGGGAAATGACAATGTTCATGATGAAGATGATATTGACGATGCTGAGTTTGATGAAGAAGAAAATGAATGATATATAGAGGTATGTGTGTTATATGATGATCTTTATATGTTTTTGTTTTGTATAATATAGTATTTTACATGTTCTTTATTATTTCATATTGGGATGGGGAAATTGAGA
>JASDQU010099746.1:1067806-1085127 GCA_032191745.1 Picea mariana
GCATATTAGATTAGTAATGTTATTTTATTTATGTCGGCTTTAGGCCATTAGTTGTAATTATACCTCCTAGTATCCTATATATACCAAGGAGACATTTTCATTTTGAATCATCTTGTACTTGAACATTTAAGTGGGGTAAAAGGAGGTTGCCCCCTCGAAGAGGCTTATTATCTGAGATTATCTCTTTTTCAAGGTGTTGAGTACTTTTCCTGAGGCTTTTCTATGCTATATTGATGTTTGGTTCTTAACATACTGTGTATGCAAAAGTGCCCCAGGGGCATGTGAATGTGGTTTTATCTTGATCTTCTAGGGCAATATGAATCTGATTGTACCTGCTAAAACTGTCTAGGAAAGAAAATAATTTCTTTCCTGCCAAAGTATCCAGGTCCTAGTAAATGAAAGGAAAAGGGAAGTGGTCTTTTTGAGTGGCTTTTTTAAGTTCCCTGTAGTCGACACAGATGCACCATTTCCCATTTTCCTTTGGGACGATCACTAGTGGGGAAACCCATCGACTATCTGAGATGGGATATATTAAATTTACGTCCAATAGTTTTTGTAATTCTTTTTTAACGATATCCCTGAGGTGAGGATTTAATCTTCTCTGTGGCTGGCGGATAGGTCAAGAATTTTTTTCAAAATAAATGTCGTGTGTACAGAGTTGTGGATCAATACCTTTCATATCAGAATATTCCCATGCAAAAGACTGCTGGTATTTGGAGAGAACATGAATTAAATTTTTCTGTTGTTTTTCATCTAAATTGGCATTGATGTTTAGAGGCCTCCCAGGTGCGATCTCGATGGGTTTGCTGTTATGAACGACCGTAGTTGGAAATTGTTGTTCCATTAAATCTTCTAGCATCCCTCCCTGTGTTTCACAGTCTAGAACAGATTGGAGCATCTGGTAGGTTGGGTTTCTCATGGTGGATGGATTATTGATAAACCCACCGATTACGTCATCCTCTAACTGATTTTTAAGTTTGAGGGCTTCTTCCTGTGTAAGAGGGGCTCATAAATCCCTCTCTGGGTATCGTGGTGGTGGAAATTGTGGATATACAAAAGTTGGACTAGGTTTAGTAGGAGGATATAAAATGAGGTTCTTCGTGATACCCCCTCTAGTTATTGTCATATTTCCTGTTTGACATCCTATGTATGCATCTACTATTGCAAGCCATGTTCTGCCAGTATCAATGGATGCCCTTCAAGTCCACCTTTTGGATTGATGATGAGTAATTCAACCGAATATTCCCAAGAGTCAACGGAGATGGCTATATCATGTAATGTGCCAACTGGTCGAGCTATCGATCGGTCTGCCAACTACAACATTATTGTTGTGGGTTCGAAGGAGTTAAAACCCAGGGTATTGCAAGTTTCCATAGTCAGGATGTTGATGGTTGCTCCCAAATCAACTAGTGTATTAGGAAAAGAGTAGCCCTAGATCTGAACTGTTACTATGGGATTCCCTGGATCTGCATATTTAATTGGTTCTTGTCTACCTAAAATTAGATCAGATAAGGCTCCTACCACACGAACTCTTGATGATGGATTTTTAATTTTTCTGATGGGTTTTCTCCCACATAGCTCTTTGATTGTTTTTGTGTAGATGGGGATGTCCTGAAGAGATTGCAGGAGTGGAATCTTGATATATAAATTCTTGAGTTCCCCTACAAGGGTCGAAGTTGGGATATACGGTTGGTTTTGCTATCATAAATCTTTTGGGGAACGGAGAGGAGGGTGTTGCACCCTTATCAGGATCTTGTGATTCAACTGTGTCTCCCCCCTGCTTGATTTATTCTATTATTTCCACAGTCGGAGGTGTTATTGTTGGTTGTTTCTCCTGCCCTTGAAAAACATCATTTTCTTCAGGGGATATTATTCGTCCTGACCTTAATCATAGTTCTCTGCACCCTACCAAGATGATCTCTCCTTCTTCATTTTCCATAATCTGGATGAGCTGAGTCGATCTGTTATTTGGATTTGGGTGAGGTTGGGTTGGTAGTTGAGGGTGCAATTGGGATTGTGGATTTTGGGACAATTGAAGTGGGGCTTGTAACATAGGCTGAGTTTGAGGGGCCATCCCCATGGGTTGATTGTTTATCCCCACGGGGCGCTGCCAATTCTGATTCCAATTTGGGTTTTGGGAAGTCATGTTGGGCCACTGTGAAGGGTAAATGTTGTTATTGGATTTTTTCCAGGCTGAGGTGGGATATTATGAGTTAGGCCAGGTATAATTTGTAGTTTGCTGATTCTGCCAAGCAGGCATTGCAGTGGGTTGGTTTTTCCAAGTGGGAATTGTAGGTGGATATTGATGGGGTTTCCAGTTTTGATTAGTAAACATCTGACCCTGCCATGTGCTACTAAGAGCTTGCTAGTTATACTGCCCGAGGAAGAAAGAGAAAGGGTCCTGCAATGTATTTGGGGGCCGATTCTGTCATTGACGACACTGATCCATTAGATATAATGGTTCTGTTTCTTCTTCTGCTTCCCTAAAGACATCTTTCAATCTAGGAAGCGATGGGCATTGTTCTGTTTCATGATCCTTGGTGCAGATAGCACAAACCTGGATCGCGTCCAAAGGGCAATCCCTTGGGCCATGTTTCCTTCTGCACCTGTGGAAAAATATGGCTAACGTTTGTTCTGCTTCTATTTTTTTTTGTTTGGCCTACAACACATCCAATTGTGTATTTAGAGTGCTCAGAATGTATGTTTTAAAGTTTTCTAAGAGATTACCAACTTCAGCTCAAGTAACACCCCCGCTAGTAATATTGCTATTTCTGGTGAAGGGGGTATGTATCCCTGATCTGGTCCGTGAACTTCCTCTTGAGCACCTGATGCACAATAGGACAATGTCATCATAAGTTTCTTGATAAATATCACCTTTCTCCATTAAATTCAACGTTTCTACCCATTCATCTTTCATACCTTTAATCAAAGTTTCCTTAAGTACTTCCCCTGGTAGCGTGCCATAGGGTGATGTTTGTAAATTATATTGAAATCTCTCTACATATTCTTCTAATGATTCATTTTCTTTTGTAGTCATTTGAAAGATTTCATCTTTTAAGTCTCTGGTTCTACAATAATCCTGATATTTTTTCAAGAAGGCTTGTTTCATTTTATCCCATGAGTTTATAGTTCCTCCCCCTAATCCCATGAACCAACGTAGAGCTGCTCCTTTCAAAGTGGAGGGGAACAATTATAATTTTTGTGGTTCAGAGGTGTAATCATATCCTCTACACAAGACATCAAATTCAAATAAGAATGCATTTGGATCTTCTGAGATTAATCCATGAAAGGTTGGCAGGTTTTGTAGGGGAATAACCCTCATGGGGGCATTGGAAACTAGATCAACTATCGAATATTCCAAAGTGGAAGTCTGGGGACGTTGTGCATTTGGTGGTGCCATTTGATAAAAAATATGCCAGAAATCTTTAGGGATTTCTTGATCGGAATATTTTATTTGAATTGATTGGTTATCTGATCTTCTAGGGGATCTGATTGCACTCCCTCTGTCTGGAATTTCAGGTATGCCTTCTTCTTTTGCAGGAGATTTAGGATTGGGTGGTGGGTCTGTCTTAGTTATCCCATTAGTTTCTCCTTCTCCTTCCTCCAAGTTACAAGAGTTTCCCTCTCCTAAAGGGTTGAGGGGTAGAATATCTGTGATCTGAAAACTTAGCTGAATCCCTTTAGTTTTTCTATGAAGCTCAGCGTGGGATGCAGTTGGTGAAGCTTCCACCTGAGGGATTCAGGTGGATCCTTTTCTAGGTCCAACCGAGGCTTGAGATTCTGCTTTTTAGATGATGTCATCTATGAAAGTACTTCTTCCAGGGAGCACTGAGCCCCGGGGTTTGGTAAGTTTTGGTGGAGGTTTTGGTTTTTCAAGATCTTTCTTCTTAGTCATACACACTTCACACAACAAAAAGGAAAAAAATCGAAAAGGAAAAAAAAAACACCTATGTAACCTCTTAATGTGTCAGCTGGAGGTAGGCGTTGGTATAAGCATCTTACTTATTTCCTGCATAGGTTCTTACCTTCCATCTTCAATACCTCATCCTCCAGAGGCACAATCTATGATACCTTTGACATTCTTCCTCGGCAATGACGCCAAAATGTTGGGCTCTAAAGATGTCTAAAAACAACCTTAGTTTAACATTAATTTATCAACCCGAGGGTTCATCTTTTATCTCAAAGAATATCGGCAAAGTCTATGCAGATAGCTTATAGAGGCTAAAATCGTGTAGTGAAAGCATATCTGAGTTTGTCAACAATCAATTTCCTCAAACATTCATTAAAGGTTCTAGGGATTGAAATCTAAAGCTATGAAAAAGGAAAGGAACTAGCTAATCTATTGAATTCATTTTAAGAGAAGTAATTGAATCTAGATAAAGACTTGCATGAATTGCTATCATTATGAATCAGAATTGCTGAAAAGAAAAAGGCAAATTACTCCATCTATGGAAAGGAACAGAGACTGTAATCTAACTGAAAGGAGACAACAATCATATTTCTATTGAAATGAATGAAAACTATATTCTAGCGGAAACGAACAACAAATGTAAATTAATGAAAGGAACAACAAATGTAAACTTATTAAAGGAACAACAAATGAAAACTTATGAAAGGAACAACAAATGTGAACTTATGAGGAACCTTCATGCATGGAATCTCAGTAATGGGAATTGGAACAACAATCATTCAATACTTTAGGGAATATCTATTTCTTGCAACTGACATGAAACCATCAACACACTTATGCATTTGTTAACTACTATAGAAGAGAATTGAATCACAAGACATAATTTGAGCTGATACAATTACAAATCGAACAGTAGCTCCTTCAGACTAGGCCCTCAGTTCTTAGAAGCACTGTTATTGAAAACTCAGTATATAAAAATGGAAAAACTGCTCGAGGATTCTATTGATTTCATAGCTGGTACAACATTTCTACAAAAACTGCTAACGCATAGCAATTCTATATTCTCTATTCTTGAGTGAAAAATCTCTTTTTTTTCTTCAAGATCTATTTACCCCTTATATGTTACAATAATCTGGGTAAATTAAGCTATCCCGAGGATCGAGAGATCCTTAGGATTGCTTTACTATTATAATGAGTAACTCAATTATCTTTAAAACTGCTTTGAGTAATAAAGTGTTCAACCTCCAATAGCTTGCGTATCTTCAAGATTCCCCTTGCTATCTTGGGTTCGGCAATATTTAACCAATCCTGCAATAAAACCAGACAATTCCAATCATATTTAGAATCTATGTAGTCTAATCTCCAACAATCAATGCTAAAGGGTATATTATTCATTTTCTATTCTATTTACTTCTAAATAATCGAAAAGTCAATCAAAATAATATCATGAAATGTGGGGAAAGGAAGATATTTATACCTTTTTCATAACCTAACAAAGTGTCACCTTGTACCTTGTACTACATTGTACCTCTCAAGTATCCAAACACTCAACCATGTGTATCCATGAGGGTTCTTCTTTTTTCTTTCAGGTTCTACATTGTATATACAATGTATGTGTGTCATAGTTGTGATGAAAAATCCCTCCTTTTGTTCCTTGTTTAATCAACACCATAAAAATATGTCCTTGCAATACTAGATGTGGGAACGTGCGTATTATCAAACAAATTTTAAAAGGAACAACGAATAGAAATTTACTAGACATGGGCAATTGTGACCTGTGAATGGGGCCAACGTTGATTTTTTTTCAAACTATTTATGTATGCACTAAAATTTGACATGGATAGACTATTTTCACGCCTTAATGATATGGGAGGGTTTCTGGACTAAAATTTGACTCACACACCCACTTGTTTCCATCATCAATTCATCATGTAAAACATAAACCCTGTTTTTCTTTCAAAGTACAAAAAAAGCTTGACACAAGTTTTAAGTAATTTTCATCATCCTTTCTTCATTTTTCTTTCAGGTTCTACATTGTATATACAATGTATGTGTGTCATAGTTGTGATGAGAAATACCTCTTTTCGTTCATTGTTTAATCAACACCATAAAAAAATTTTCTTCCAATACTAGATGCAGGAACATGTGTATTGTCGAATTAATTTTAAAAGGAACAACAAACATACATTGTACTAGGACTAGACATGCGCAATGGTGACCTATGAATGGGGCCAACATTGAAATTTTTTCAAATTGTTTCTTTATGCACTGAAATTTGACATGGATAGACTATTCACATGCCTTAATGACATGGAAGGGTTTATGGACTAAAATTTGACTCACACACCCACTTGTTTCCATCATCAATTCATCATGTAAACCATAAGCCCTATTTTTCTTTCAAAGTGCACAAATAGCTTGAAAATAGTTTTAAGTTTGCATCATCCTTTCTTCATTTTTATTTCAGGTTATACATTGTATATACAATGTATGTGTGCCATAATTGTGATGAAAAATCCCTCTTTTCGTTCATTGTTTAATCATCGCCATAAAATCATTGTGATGAATGGCCCATGCATCCCTTAGAAAATTTATATGATCTTGTACCTTGTCATTTGACCCTAGAGCATTCCATCTTGGACAATCATGAGAACCATACTTCATGTTACAAATGTATTTTAAATGACCATTTTTATATCACATAGGGCAGGTGTGATGCCATAAATCCCTAGGAATGGACCATGAAAAGTTAAAATGCAAGCCCCCCCCCCAACTTATCGGACTTGGGGCTAGTCTAAGTTTAAGTCTAAGTTATATTCTGAGTCCTAGTTGGTCTAAGTGCAAGTCCTAATCCTAATATGTAGGTTCATTCTCTCAAAGAATGCATAATTGAAACCATCCTTTTCAATGTGGGACACTTTTTAACAATGTTTCATGCTACATATGGGAGATATTTATATGAGCAAAATTATAAATTATAAATATATAAATTATATATAATATAAAATATATATTTTATATATTTATAATTTATATATTATATAAATTATAAATATATAATATATATATTATATATTATATATAATATATAATATATAATATATAATATATATTTTATATATTTATAATTTATATATTATATAAAATATATAACCAAAAACTAGGTTTGCGTGAGCTCCATATCTTGACTGCCCTCGACCATTGTAACAGTCGATCGACTAGTCCATATCTAGACTTCCCTTGCTCGAGAGTATATCCCAAAGGCTTGAGATCAGTATATCTTGACTGCATGCCCTATCTCTCATGTCTCGAATGCACCCTAGCTCTTGACTGCTCTAGCTCCCTAGCTCCTGATTGCACCCTTTCTCCCTAGCTCATTCCTCCCGACTACACCCTAGTATCCCGAATTCCATAGCTCCTCTCTCGAAAAATATCACTCGTGATCAGATATCTAGACATTAGCGGTCTGACTCGACATAGGAGATAGAGGAGATAGTGGCCCAACTTGACACCCTAGTATCCTGACTATCATAGGTCCCCTCTCAACAAAGATCACTCACGATCGGATATCCAAACACTAGTAGTCCGGTTTGACAATATAGGAGATAGAAGAGATATTGGCCCAACTTGACAGAGGAGATAAAGGAGGGCCACGATTCGACAGAGGAGCCATGTCACCAAAATCAGTAAATGAATCTTCTAATCTCTATGATACATATTTTAGGGCTTCACAAAGAAAATAATTCGATGCCATGGAATTTGAGTACAAAATATAAAAAACAAATTGTTAACATATTAGCCTCCATTTTGTTTATCTTAGTCTCTGCATGTGATGACTACATCTTAGCCCCGAGACCCATATGTAGTATGCAACACATATAAATGGCACTCATGTCCAAATATTATGCCAAAGACATTGAAGTGAGATATCATGAAGTGAGACATTGAAGTGGAACCGAGACATGTTCTTTTTTAAGGCCTTTGTTGTAGTTTAATCATGGCACCCATATCCCTCTAGTAGGCCAAATATACCCTATGAAGGTCCTGTTTCATGGTTCAAGGATGATTTCAATGACACAACTTGAGAATATTCATGCTTTTTCCTTTTGGTGCTTGACTTGAGACTCTTCATTTAGGACATAAGGCCATTATTTATCTCCCTTGACATTGGTTTTACCTTAATACTAATTATTGGTTCATAAATAACCTAGTCTTGGATCCCATATCCCATTTGGACATTAATGATACCACTTCACTGATATGTGACCCAATTCTTCTCTTAGATCCTCCTTCTTATCTCTTCTTTGGATGGTTTGGGTGGTAAGTCTCTAGCAGTACTAAATCCTCACACAATCCTTCAATGACCAAGTGACATTCTTCCTTGTATTTTTCCTATGTTGGAACCTGTTACTTTACAATAAATCCTTCATCCTTCCACTCTTCCTTCACCCATGGAATCTACCCCTTCTTTATCATTTTCATCCAATATCCCTTAGGCTGGAATTCCTATCCTTATTCATAGGGAACTCCATCCTACTACCTGTCCAATTGATGTTTCTTTCTAGGTAGTCTTACCCATATCTTTCTCCTCCATTATCACCTTGATATTCTTAGGGTAACACCTACTCTCCTTGTTTTCTTCCCCCCTTCCATTTTTCTAGTCCCCTAATCATATCCTATCATACCTTTATTATTCATGTCTCTTATTTACCTTATCCTTAAGATGCCTATGGAAAGGTTTTCCTCTCTTCCTTGTCTTATATTTTCTCTTATTGACCACCTATTTCCTCGATTCGTTCATCCTTGATTGTCTCCATTTAGTTCATTGTCTTGAGTGGGGATGAATTAAAGATGGAGTTCCTTAGTTGAGACTAGTCACCACTCCCTTATTATCTTCCCCAAGAGGTTATCTTTGGCGGTTTCATCCTGTAGCCTATAGCTATAAGGTCACATTCATTTCCATGAAATTTCCTTCCTCTTAACACTCTCCTCCTACCTTCGATGGCTCTTAATTAAAGTTGTTTCCTTATGTTCCTTTTCCATCCCCATGCTAACATATTCACCTCATGCCTTCAATGGTGCCTTTCTAGAATCAATGGCACATTCCCTCACTAATTTCACCTTACAATTAATATTAGTACCTTCAATGGTTCCTTTAAATAATATTGATAATATCACCTCACCATCATCAATGCCTTTGATGGTTCCTTTTAACATCATCACTTCATGTCTTCATTCATGTCACCTCATGATAATTCCACCTCTAATGACCTGACGAGTTGTAGGCTAGAATTTTGAGAAGAAAGGGTTGAAGTCTTTTCCTCAAAAAAAATTCAGAAAGGATGCACAGAAGGGTCAGCAAAGCAGGAGTGTACATCAACAAACATTTATGTCTCAAAGTAGAAATAAACCGATAGAGAAGGAAAGGGAAAGAACAGAGGAGCCCAAGAAAGGATCCTTGCAATGTTAGGGATGTGGAGAGCTATTGGGAAAGTTGAGAAACTGAGAGGGGGGGGGGTGTGAATGATTTGTATACACAATTTTCATTTTTATCTCTTTAACACAAATTACTTCTTTAATGCAACTTAAAACCTAATAAATATTTTGTCTTAGTGAAAATGAATTAGTAACCATCAATCACATGAAATGGACAGAGACAGAAAACATTTATGAGGAAACCCATAAAGGTAAAAGCCTCTTCTTCTTCTTGTGGATGTAAAGCAAGCAAGCTACTTTAGTTACATCAAATTTTGTCTCAGAAACTACTCAGATGAGGCTACTACCTCTTTAGCTTTAGCACCTACTGAAAGACAACTTCTACTTTCTGAATGCAAGCTTCAACTTGCAATGAGACGGTTAGTCTCCCTAGCTCCTCCCTTCCTCCCTTTAGTACTGGCTTCAACCTATTTCAAACACTCTTCTTAAACTGCCAATATCCTTTTGTTAATTTATTTCAGTGAAAACAAACCTGTAACCATCAATTCCATCTTTTCCAAACCTGTTATTGTTTTCAACCAACACACATCTTACTCAAATGAAACTCTGTTCACACTCTGTGAATGCCAAAACTGATCAACTCAATCTGTTCATGTTTACTCTGTTATAAACCTCGAAATCAAATCTGTAGATAACTTCATTGCAATAAATAATGAACTCAATGTATATTTGAGTTACAAATACAACCTTTAATTATTTAATGCATATACCTTAGATGTACTGTCATATACTCCTAGTTAAATGTCATTTCATTCTTCTCCACTCTCTAATAATTTCCCATTTTTCATCCTTCATTCATTGTGGATAAGGTAGCTTAAGCTCCAATGCAATGTTTCAATACCCAAAATGAATCCCCTCCATGCTCTTAGATAGTTGAAAATGAAATCCCCTGTTTTATTGGGTTTTCAAGCTCTGTATGTAAAAGTGAGGAGGGTATCAGGAATATAGGAATACATGTGTATTCCTATAGCCTTGAATCCCCTATAAAATTTACAACAAGCCTTAAAAATAATGTGTGCAATTTACAAACCAGATGTCTTGCTTCTCCAAGAAATTGTGTGTGTTGGTTGTAAAGCTGCATAATTTTTGTCTTCCTTTCTAAAAGAATGAAAAAAAAAATTGGTGGATTTTGAAGAACTTTTAGGAGGGTTAGTCTTAAGGTGGAATGCCAATCTAGTTGCAAGTGGAATAATCCGCCCATATCAGCATTTCTAGTAGCCCACTAGTTGAGATAATACAACTAGCCATGATTAAATATCGAACGCTTTCAAAAACATTAATTCAATTCAAATTTAAAAGGAAATTTGTGAGTCGGAATTATTTTCTATCTCAACCTTTACATATGGAATTGTATTATCCTTTACATATGGAATTGTATTAACTAGATGAATTGAGTCATCCTTTTACCTTAACAAATAATGTCAGTATCATTTTGACATGTTTCCCATCATATGGAGGAAAAATCATTTTTTTCTTTATGGGTATCAATTTGTAACAATTATGAACACATTGAAGAAAGAAAGAACAATATCAGGCATCTTTGTGCCATCTATTTGAAGCTATTGCTGCAAAGCCTTCTTCTCTTGGTTGTTGGATTTTGTGGTGCTATCTAGTGGCCTAATACAAAGTCAAACAATATATACACAAAACAACCCTCTTGCAACAATTTCAATTGGGTTTCAACTTTTGGTAATTCTAATCAATTTGGTGGATTTTAGGTTTTTGTAAAATATGGATGAATTTGGAGGTACCAAAACTTGAAATTATGGTAAAAATGGAACCATGAACAAAATCATTATTTTCACCAAAATTCATTGCATCAGAAACAAGGTTCTTCTACCATTGGTTCCACCCCACATGTGTAGCATGAATTCAAGAAGGGTAAGGATTGTTTCCTTAGATCATGATGTAATATAAACCCACGAAACATGAAACTTCTATAAGGTCTTTTTCTACCATTGTTCTACTCAAATATAACAATCATTTTCTCTAGTCATCTATATTACAATTGCCTTCTTCAACATTTGGTGTATCAAAGGAACCCAATGCTTCTGCATAAAAGAGAAATCCTTTCCACCATATAACCTACTAACTAGCATGATGAAATCCCTCATGGGTTCTCATAAATTAGAGGTGGGCTACAAATTAGATGGGAAATTCAAAATTATTTCTTTTGTCTTCCCAGATAATTTTGGCCCAACACCTACCTAAAATACTGAGTGAAGAAATACTATGTGTTTTCTCAAAGGTTTGGCTCCAACCCTAGATGCAAAAGTCTTACATGTCAAGTTATATTTTCAATGTTTATCTTTAGCTATATTATAATATGAATATCATTGGCCTAAAATTTCCTTCTCCCTCGATGGAGTGTAGGTATAACCAAATGTGTATATATTAGACCTATCATCCAGCTCGAGCGATGAAATTTTGAGAGGGACAGGGGAAAACATATCCAACACATGTTACAAGGCGAAATCAACTAGAGGTGAAAAGGTCGAAAGAAAGTTTGGTATGCGCATAAAATTATTTCTTGTTGAAGGAGGATCATGCTCTTATGACGATGAGAGCATAGGTGACATCAAGGTTCCCTTGAGGTACAAAAACCTACTGAAACAGTGGGTACCCAAGGAACTCCCCGAGTTGGACACCGACTTCTGTGTTAATGAGAGGATGTATTGCATTGCTCTGTCATCCATCCATGGCCTTGGTTTATTCTCCATGGATAGCATAAAGGTAAAATATGGTGGATTAGTTGAATTGTTTGAGTATGTTGGACCATGTTACACTTATGGAGTATGGTTGAGGCTGGTCCAATATATGCCTAGTATGCAGAGATACGCACTCGTCGCAAATTATATACAGCTGAAATAAAATAATAGGCATAAATGAGAGACTATGTATATTGATGGAAGGCCAAAGGCATCGGGGAATATTGCAAGTCTTATAAATAGTACAAGGACTGGGATGACAAGAAAGGAACCCAATTGCATTTTTTAGGAGCGTGAAGGTAATATGATATTTGTATGTGCGGTGAAAACAATAATGGCAGGCAAAGAGTTGTTGGTCAATTACAATATGAATCGAGTCGACCCAGGAACATCTTCTTTTGCTACGGTACAAAACCCATTATACCCAAACTTAAAGAGGGATTACTTAATTTGTGAATGTTTCATTTGTGATGAAATTTTATTTTATTTTTGAAATATTTTACTTTTAGGAATATTTTATGTTCCTCTATACTTATCCCTCTAACATCAAGTGTTCTTGTATCTTCACACAAGCATAGCACAACCTAAAAATTTTCAGTCAACATTTACAATCTTGGGTTACCTCATTCCATCCCTCTCTTATCTTACCTACAGTTGCCCCAACCATAATATCACCGATTCATGGATAGAATGAAGCATGTGCCTCTTATATTAACTTTGAACAACTACAATGGCATCTGCAACACATTTTAGAGGGCGCATTATAAATCATTTGAAAGGTTTTTATGTTATCTAAAATGGGGTGTTAGAATATTTTTTCCTAGTTTGGGAGATATAATCACTAGCAGCAACAAAACTCTATAACACGGTGACGCTACCTCTCTCTTGAGTTTCAACATGTATTTTCTTTCTCCATGGGCCATCTTCCATATTTGACCTTCATGAAGTTATCCCATATTGCTTGGGATTTGTATTGCACCCTTGAATTTGTTATGCACATCCTTTCTAATGGTTTGGGATTCAAGCCATCCTTTGGCCCCATTCAAATCATCTTGGAAAAAATTTCGACCCACTTTGCCTCATTTGTTGCAACACCCAAAAGGCTCCTTTCCATTACTTCCAAGGAACATGGGAATTTAAGACAACATTATAGACCAAAACATTCAGTTCAAGATGAGGATCTCAATGTATAAATTCCACATTATTAGCTTGGAAGGACACACAACACATGAAAGGCATCCAATGCTTCTACTGACCTCCTCACCTTTTGAAGAACATAAATCAATGTTGTATAGACATACCTCCATTGCAAGCCCTTATGTTGCACTAGATGGCTTGGAAATGTTCATTTGATAGAGATGACATATCACTTGTTCTCATGGAAACTACCTTACTACATCCTTGTTGAATTCTCTGATTCTCAGATCTGATAGTTATTGTTTTATAATTTCAATGCAAAATTTCGTTTCATGCCATAGTTATCATAGAATAACTATACACTGAGAATATCAACTATTACAATGCAACAGAAATAACAAGATCTAGAAATATTAACCATGCATAGTAGTCACAAGAACACAAGAATTTATCCTAGGAAAACCAAAACCAAGCTTGGAAGAAAACCCAACAACATTTCTTATAGAAGAATCAATTCAAGAGTTTACAAGTTTATCACCATCAAAACAGACCAAGAGATATCAAAGAGTCACCTCCCCAGCCTAGCGCAACTCCCAAGAAGTAGCGCACAAGATAGAATACCAAGAACTTCAAGTTGCAACATATTTTACCTCGAATTTTACAAAACCCATTATACCCAAACTTAAAAAGGGATTACTTAATTTGTGAATGTTTCATTTGTGACGAAATTTTATTTTATTTCTGAATGTTCCATTTGCAAATTTTTGCTCAATGTTTCATTTACAAATATTTGCTAATTTGTATGTGTGAATGTTTCATTTGATAATATTTGCCAATATTTCGTTAGTTCATATATTGTTTTTTCAATATTTCTTACACGTACTAACATTCTTCTTGAAATTCTACTAGAGTGGTGATTGAGGCAAAGGCCCTGAGCATGGAAAAGGTGTTGATTGGGGAAAAGGCCCCGTTCCTAGCACCGCATCGACTGAAAACAATGAGTATATAAGTCATGAAGAGATGTTTGATTCTAGAGACCCCTTGTAGACAATAGAATTGTCCCTAAGAAAGGCCAATAGGGAATTCCAGGATTTGGTCGCTGCTGGGGTGGAAACTGCTAAGGATTTCCAAAGGATAGCTGAATTACGCATTAAGATAGCAAATTACGGGGTAATTCATGTCATCTAACAATATCAATTTTTGGTTTTAAATTTTGTAATTTGATATATGAAATTAACACATATTTATCATTGTAGAATTTTGTGAGAATGATGAGAGGGGAAGGGGAAGGTCTTGGTAGCATCAGCGGGACTGCAACAACAAACCCGCATGGCCACGTAGCCACCAGGCTATTTTTGATCCCAAGTGTGCCTCTTGAGACCGATTCTATGGCTTCTAGGGGTGATGCCACACCCCCATAGCACACGCCAGATCGTGCAGGTGGTGATCATGATCATGGAACTGATCACCCTTCTGTTGATTGTTACCCTAGTGCTACACATATCCAAAGAACATGAACAACCACGGTATCATTTTTGGTCGACCAGGACATGGTTCCTCTAAAAATAGTACAACTACCAGGTATTTAATATATGTCTTTATGGAGATTCCTGTTATATAATTGTTTAAACAATCACATATCAGTGAGATTTAAATTACTAATGATGATGATGTTTTACAGGAAACAATGTGTTCTACAATAGTTTGCATGACTATGCATTAGAAATTTTTGTGCCGACCATTCGACTACGATGGAATCGACAAGATTCCAAATTGAAAAGCCTTCTTATCTCCAGACTGGTTTGCGAGTTTGGTGACTCGTTCAATAAGTCAGAAGTCCTAAAAAAGACCAGAAAGCATTTGAAACATGTTAGAGAGGCATATAGGAATAAATTAGTACAGGACCCCAAGTGCGAACGCCCTTTTTTTGTCCCCGAGAGGGAGTGGAAAGAAATTATTCTGAATGCAAGCGAATTAGCGATGAAAGCACAAGGGAAGAAACCACCTGGCCTTGGAGGGTAAGAGGTGTTTTCAATTTACTATGATGGTCTTTTGTTTACTTTACGAGGAAAACAATCAATATCTAACATATCTCAAAATATTGCGTAGACTCCAAGACACTTCCAAGGCAACAAAGGCAAGACAAGACAAACACGGCCAACATAAACTGGGCCAGGGTGGTTATGGGAGATTGAAGACACACATTGTAAGTGCCTAAACATTTTACTTTTTTTTTATCATCGTCACTAAATATGTAATTCATTGTAGCTAGTGACTAATGATTTTGATATTGCTCAATGAAGGGGGATTTGTTCAACGACCAAGCCACAGAAGAAGATCTAAAGCTCGGGTTCACACAGGGTTTTGATGGCATGGTGGCGTGACAAAGAAGCTTGGGGAAATCACCATGTGTCTCTCTGGAGGACATGGTAAATAAAATGAAATTAAAAACTTGTCGATCAATTTTTACTCATTGATTACTTGTAATGTAAAATATATTTTTAATTGATTTAAAATGTAAAATAATGTGTCTTTTCCACATTCACAGGAGAGTAAAACTACTACTAATGCTCCTGATGTACCTGCTAAACCACATACCAACCCCCATATTGATTTAAGCACTGTTTTCGAAGGACCATTACATAGTGGTATGCACGCATTTTTAATGTTTTTCCATTTTTCAATGAGTATTAATATTTAGGGTATATTCTGTACTAAATACTTATATTGTTTCATATGGGAGAGCTTGTATATGCGCCCGATCAAGAGCAGAGATCAACAAGCGTAGAAACAACAATGCGACCACCAGCTAATGTTTCTACTGCACCGGTTAATCCGGGTATAAAACATTGTAATTAAATCTGTATTAATTAAATTTCCCTAGGAACAATGAATAACAATATCACTTGAATTGTTTTTGTTGTTGTAGCAATGGATGCCCATGCACATCCTCAACCTCCATGCCGAAATACTAAAATTCATCATGGCATGAGCTGTTGAGTACCGATGATGCAACACTTCAAGAAGGCCCAATAACTGTGGGGGATTAGTTAAATGATGATGATGACAACTTAATTTGTTCTTTCATGGATACCAGGAAGAAGAAGAAGAAAAACAAATGATTAGACATTTTATTATTAATATAAATCCAATATATTTTTGGTCCAATGTAATCTATTTTGTTTTCCTAAATGTCATGAATATTATTTTCTTTCATGTTTTTTGTTTTAGCACATGGAGATGAATGGTTTATGCTTACATTTAATGTTACTGTCATTTCTAATTATAGTTGTAAAATCTAGATAGATTGGGTATGGGGAAATGAGAGTGATGTGAGAGGGGGGGAGGGGCCAAAAGAGCTTCCACCTTCACGTGGTTGGTCATATTCATTAGAGAATAATTTATTATCGAAATGAAGAGAAGCTCATTCAGGTATTCGTCTTTAGTCATTAAATTGTAGAGGTTGTTACATCTTTAATTACTATTCTGAAATATAATTAAGTCATGTGATGAATCGCAGGATGGAGAGGAACAACATTGGAGGCACCCCATCACTCAAAGGTATGGATCTTGTTAAGTACTGGTTTAAGGTGATATATGTTAGTCAATCTTAATATTAAATAATAATAATATAGGAAATGTGTTAAGAAAGTTAAATATTTTATGTTTTTTATATTTTTTTGGAGATTATTTTTGTTGAAATTATAACTTTGAATAGATGAAATTGTTGTTTTTAATGTAAAAATAGTTTAAATGTCTTGAAATACATCTTTTGTCACTGGATTGTGTACAACTAACATATAATATCTGAAATTGAATCAATCTAAAATTATTAGTCCATCCATAACAAGTTTAGAATACTAGATTAGTTTAAAATTTGACAAACGGAACCCTTTTCTACATAAATTCTTCTCCAAATCTATTAGGAATTGAGTTTTGGCCCAATTTCAATATGAGCCAAATCAATGAAATTTGAAAAAAAATGAATGAATCAAGGCCAATTTTCATTTTGCCAGAAATATAAACTCACTAGAAAATTTGAGTTTTTCCACTTATTAACTCTCTCTCTC
>JASDQU010099746.1:1085479-1107150 GCA_032191745.1 Picea mariana
TATATATATAACTAAATGACCATATGAGGCAACAAATTTTAGGTTTTCATTACCATTTCCAAGAGAATAAAGCAAGAAATCACCATAACTATAGCTAGAAGCGTAATGGTAGGGACCCAAATTTGGAAACTCCTGAAACGTTGATACCTAGTGTTTGATATGTAAATTCAACCTCTCTTTCATTTGCAAGTATGCTATTTATCACACAAGGACTTTTTTGAATTTGGGAGAATGCTATGCAATCAATTCAAGGAGTTACACCTCAAGGATGATGCCCATATTGATAATGATTTTTATGAGGGCAATGCCTCATGAACCAAGGGATCGCAAAGACAACAACGGTGAGCATCCATAATCCACAAAACACATAAGCTTCTCTAAACAATGTTAGTATCAAAGAAAGGAAAAATATTATCATCTCAATTTGAAGACTCGCACCTCAAAACTAAATTCTAAACTATCCAAATTTTAGATAAAAATAATACTTCATAAACCACCTCTATTTCAAAATTGTTATCTATGTAAATTTATTCACAACAAACACATTCTTTACACACAATATTCCCTAGCTTTACCTCCTAAAATATTACCCTAAAAAGTAAACCATATTTTATCATATTTTACATAGAAAGTTGTAGTTGTTGATTTTGTTTATAGTTCACCTAAACTCATTCAATACCTCCCATACATATAATATCCTCATGTAACATTGGCATTTGTTCTTTCCTT
Organism: Picea mariana; assembly: GCA_032191745.1. Classification (NCBI taxonomy): domain Eukaryota; kingdom Viridiplantae; phylum Streptophyta; class Pinopsida; order Pinales; family Pinaceae; genus Picea; species Picea mariana. The sequence continues at coordinate 1,086,209 of JASDQU010099746.1, forward strand.
TAGAATATCAATGTCAGGTTCTCTTGACTACCTAAAGTATGGAATGGGGTATAGTAGGTGGGGGACTTGAACTTCAACCCTATCCATTAGGATATGTTCACCCTAAGACTTTCAATGTATGAATCAACTCTATGGAGAATTGTCTTGTGTCCTAGTAGTGATTGTGTCTCTCTTTACTATATCTTCTATGTTAGTGTTTGTCACCTCAAATCTATATTCCTCAGTACCTCATTTATGGAGGTGTTGATGATTTTTTTTCAACCTCCAAGTGTCTTCTCTCCAGAATTGGGTAGGCATATGGATCTACTGTTACAATTCCTCACTAGTTTCCATAAACATGAGTTAAAAATCCATTTATCTTCTTAATAATTTTAAACAAGCTGCAATGCATAACATCAATTGACACCTATCACATAAAAAAAAAATTATAACAACAATCCATAAAAAAAATTATAAAATGCAATTCCACTTTTATATTATATTCTACTATATAGATAGGTAAATATAAACTAACATGTTTGTTACTATGTCAAGATACTAAACAATTCCTCTTACATTAAAGAAACTTATACTTAAAATACAACCAACAACTCATATCTTCACATTTCACATTAAAAAAATGACAAAGTGTTCAACATACTTTGGTTTATTGGCATATTCTAGTAGCACAGTTTGGTGTATGCTTCATAAAAAGACCTATTCATTCATAATTAAATATTCCGGTAGTGGACTTTGGTGCATATCCATGTATGTATGCTTCCCAACAAGGAGTGTTTCACTTTTGTCCCCTTAACTCACCTTCTAACATTACCTTAAAGAATAATTGTGACCCCAAGATGAATGCTTAGCTAAAGGCATGTTTATGTCCCTGATTTTACAAGGGTGCTAGAAAATTCTATCATCAATCCATGCACTTTCCTATCAACATTTTATTATTAATCTTTACACTTCCTATCTGCATCTTCATTTTCCTATTTGAAAGGACTAGATCTAAAATTAACAATGTTATTTCTTTGTATGCCTTTGTAATAATATTTACGCTTTCCTATTTACATGTTCTTTTTATCAATTTTCCTATTTGAAGGGATTTGATCTGAAATTAACAATGTTCTTTGTTTGTATGCCTTTCTCTAAAATTGACGAATGTACCATAAATTTAGTTCATATGATTTCTAAGATCAATGGTCACAAATTCATTTATAACAACTAAGAAGAGTCTCTTTAGCATGTCCCTTTCTCTATTCCTCACCTTTAGAAATATTGCTAGCATCTCCTCTATCATAAAAAAATATGGTTTTGTTTCCATTAGGAGACATGAGCTTCATGAAGCCCTCTACAATTGACATAGAGTCTTCTGGTCCACCCTTTTACCTAGACAGGTTTCCCTCCCACAAAATATATATCAGTAATTCATTTTATCCCTTTCTCCATCCATTTATCATGTTCCTATACAGTCCTTAATCCAAATTTCCCATATCCCTTCCTCTCCATCCCTTTATGATGTTCCTATACAATCCTCAATCCAAATTTCCCATAGCCCTACCTCATGTCATATATTTTCTTTTGGAGACAACAAGAGAGTTGTTCACATGATCAATAACAATAGAGTTACATATGAGGAAGACCTACACATTGAGTTCCTCAAGCATGGTATTCACTCTATCAACTCAAATATTGTCAATTTGTTTGATTTATTGCATTGCTTGATCAAGTTCTCCTTTCACATGGTTCCACCATATCATCCACCCCATTTTGAAATCAAGGTTTAGTTAAGATCCTACAATTACATGACCATCATGATTGGACACACATAAATACCTGTTATCAAATTTAGTTAAGATCCCATGTGAATGGCATAATGTTTAAAAAAAAAAAACCCCAATATTGGTCACTTTAGTGACTAACATGTTTGTCACTAGTATTTCCAATTGGTCGCAAACATCAATGTGTTAGTCACTAAAGAGACCAACGTGTTAGTCGCTAGAGCGACCAATGTGTTAGTCGCTTGTATTTCCATTTGGTCGCAAGCTAGGTCACTTGGTCGTTCTAGCGACTAACTGATCCTCCTTCGTTTGAACTTTTTAACTGATGGTTTGGTCGCTCTAGCAACTAATATTCGTCCTTCTAGTGACTCATAGTAGTTTATTGACTAAGTTTTCTAGGGTTGTCTTGGTCACTCTTGCGATTAATATTAGTCGTTTGACCGACTAACATTTGTCGCTATTTGAACTTTTCCCTATTGTGAATAGGCTTCTTTTCCCTGTTGCTAGACCGGGGAAGATCCATGTGTGGCCACTAGACCGACGAATGAATTCCAACGAAAAAAAAAATCAACTTGGTCGCAAAAACGACTCTATGCCAACGAAAATTCATCTCTACTTCATCACAAAAATGTTCAGATTTAATAGTGATTGTTGAGGACTTGGGTCAAACCTATTGTTCGATGTCGACTTTGGAGGTACTCCAAACATGTCCTTCATAGAGGAATGCCTTACTATCTATGTTAGGATCTCTAGAACCTAGTGGGTCAAAATTTATCAAGTTTGACGTCATAGATGTCAAGCCTCACTTGCCTTGCCATGTGGCATTCAAAATCCACGTGGGGTACTCAAAGTATACCATCAAATGTGTGGTTGTTGATGAAGGCACTGCTACATGTGTGAAGTCCCTGAGCTATTGGAAAGCTCTTGGTTTTCTGACTCTTTCTAAATCATCGAACATGTTGACTGATTTTGACGGTCATTCCTTCCGCCCTCACGGTATTCTTCTAGCCTTTCCAATACAGTTAGGTGGGAAGACGATAGAGGTGGAGGTCTAGGTAGTTGATGCACCTCTTGAGTATAAACTATTAATAGAATGAAATTGGACCTATTCTATGGTCGCCATCGTATCTTCTGTCTTCTATACTCTTTGTTTTCCTCATGAAGGGAAGATCGTGATGATCGACTAGTTATCCTTTGCATAGGCTAGTCTTAATGCATCTGTTGGACTGTTGATCCTTGTGATCGACAATTCTTAGCCTACAATTGAGAATGTTAGTGTCAGAATGTATTATTCCCTTATGGGTACTTTTGAATTCACGACATTTATTCACCATGCTTACGCCATGTCCAGTAGGCCCATTTTGATAGGGAGGTCCATTCCTTTCCACACTTCCTATTTTAGTGATTCGTGGACCCTAGCTTCCCTGACTTCATCTTGTAAAGGTCAATCACATGCTTGAATGGCCATGCCACTATTGGTAGCAGAGATTGTGTATCAAGTTGTTCTTGTCTCTTCCACCGATGTCGATCCTGTTACCTCACCAACGGGCGAGGAGGATCCTGTTCTTAGGCTCACATGGGCCACCTCATTGTATTGTTCACACGACTACCTCGATGGAACTTTTCCTTCAAATGAATCTATCATTGAAGCCATGAATGGTTCCGAAAAACCTTGGGATGATATGCATCACCACTCTTATTTTCTCCCAGAGATTGAAAGAATCAAACAAGATGACTTTCAATCTACTTTGAGTAAGATAATCGATCATGCCGTAGTTCCACTTGATACACATGAAATTTATGCTGAAGGAAATATGGCGAGTATTTCTCCTACCGTCATGATCTATATCTCTCATACCCCTGGTAAGATTGAAAACATACATATCGGTGTAGATTGTTCGCAACAAGAAATCCTGATCTACACCAAACTCTTGAAGGCATTCCAAGATGTATTTGTTTGGTCATATGAAGAGATGCCATGAATCAACCCTCGTATTGTCGAGCATCAGATTAGAACTTATTCGAATGCTAAACCTGTTTGAAAACGTCTTAGAGATCTCAATCCCTACATGGCACTTGCTATTAAAGCAGAGGTAGAGAAGCTACTTAATGCTGGTTTCATCTACCCAGTTCCCTTGACTGAATGGGTGTCCAATCCCACTCCTGTGAATAAGAAGCAAGGAACTATCCATGTATGTATGGAATTTCATGACTTGAACAAAGATTGTCCTAAAGATAACCTCCCTACACCTTTCATCGATCAGATTCTCGACGAGTGTGTAGGAAGAAAAGTATTTTCTTTTATGGATGGATTTCCAGGGCATAACCAAATTCAAATTAAACCTGAGGATCAACACAAGATTAAATTTATTTGTCCTTGGGCTATTTTTTCATACCAGAAAATGCCTTTTGGCCTTAAAAATTCCAAAGAAACCTTCCAATGTGCCATGACCTTCGCTTTTCATGATCTTAAGCATATATTCGAAGCTAACCTTGACAATCTCGTTGCTCACTCTCGTAAGAGAGAGGATCACTCTACGCACCTTCGACTTGTTTTTGAAACATTCCATTACTATAGAATCTAGTTGAACCCTCATAACTGAATCTTCTGCATTAGGTCTGGTCCTCTTTTGGGATTTCTAGTTTCTAAGACCGAGATCAGGGTAGATCCGTTAAAGGTTGAGGCAATACTTCGACTGCCTCCTCTGTGCACTATTAGACAACTTCAAGGTTTACAGGGGAAATCTAACTTTCTACATGAGTTTATAGTAAATTATGCCAATATCACTAAGGGTTTCATGCATGTTTTTAAGAAGGGCACCCCTTTTATCTAGGATGAGTGAGCCCAAGACTCCTTCAATGCTTTGAAGAAAGACTTGGTATCGATGCCTCTGCTGAAGTCTCCTAACTACAGTAGGGATTAATTGCTTTATATCTCCACATCTGAGGAGACAATTGGTATGGTTTTGGTTTAGGAGGATGATGAGCTCCATGGGCACGTCATCTACTATATTAGTCAAAACTTAGTCGGTCTTGAGCTTAATTATTCTCATGTTGAAAAGATAGCTTTGGCTGCCAATTAGGCAGTCCAATGTTTGCATCATTATATATTACTTTGCAAGACTACTTTGGTTTTCGATGTCAATCCATTTCAATACGTCCTTACTAGGCATATCATAGGGGGGAAATACAATAAATGGATTGTCATTTTACAAGAATTTGATCTCGATTTCTCTCCTACGAAATCAAAGAAATCGCTAGTCTTCGCAGAGTTAATATATGAATTTCCACGATTAGATGAGGATGTTATCCATGTTGATTTGTTTGTGGAAGAACACATTTTTCTTGTCTCGTCGTCTGACCCCTAGTATGGATACATTTTTTTCTATATTCAAACCTTGAAGTTCCCTCAACATCTCTCACGAGATGACCGACGATGTATATGGTACCAATCTAAGAATTATACTATCGTCAATGATGATTTGTATCGTCGAGGAATAGAAAATACCTTTCATTGATTTTTAACTCACGAAGAAGTTGATTTGGTCATGAACGATTGACATAGTGGGGCTTGTGGTGGTCATTTATCCGGGCTTGCGACAACCCAAATTTTTTTGTGAACCGGTTATTTCTGGCCTTCTATCTTTAAAGATTGTATTGAAGCTATTAAGAAGTGTCACCCCTACCAGGTTTTCACTTGGAAAATGCGCTCACATCCAACCCCTCTTCACCCATTCATTACCGTTGGTCCCCTCACCAAGTCGAGGGTGGACTTCATGGATTGCAACCCAACTTTGGCTGGGGGGCATTAACAAATTATTTTGGCTGTAGACTACTTTACTATGTGGGTCGAGGCCATGCCTATAGTTAAATCTGACGAAAATAATGTCATCTTCTTTGTATTCTATCAAATTATCGCCTTGTTCGGTATCTCGAGTGAGATTTTCACTGATCATGGAAGTCACTTTCAGAATGAAATTGTGGAAGAAATACCATCTAAGATGGGTTTTAGACATGGTCATTCTTCTCCTTATTACCCCCAAGAAAATGGACAAGTAGAGGCCATCAACAAGTCTTTCAAGACCATTTTACAAAAAACTGTCAGCCAGAGTAAGTCCAACTAGCACATTATGCTATATCCCGCACTCTAGGCATACCAAACCTCGGTCAAGATTGCCACTAGATTTTCTCCTTTCTAGTTAGTACATGGTGTGGAGTCGATTTTACCTATTGAATGTGAAATCCATTCTCTTAAGTTGGAAGTCGCGCTCCGACCTGACACTTTTGATATCTAATGACGCCTTGTACAACTAGAGAGTCTTGATGAGCAGTGTCGAGATGCCTCTACGACTATCAAGGCAAACAAAAGACATGTCAAGGTACAATACGATAAGTCTTTCTGTCCTCGGTTGTATGCTGAGGGTGAATTGGTCCTCTTATATGATCAAGCCAAAGAATCACTGGGGGAAGGCAAGTTTAAACCCATGTGGCATGGTCCTTATATCGTGCAACATGTCTTAGAAAAAGGATCCTATGAGTTAGAAGATTATGAAGGTAATATGTTGGCTGAGCCCAGGAATGGACTCTACTTGAAAAGATATTATGCTTGAGCCCCAATATTGGGAGGAACGCTTTGTATACTAATGTAATTTAGTGTATATATATTTTCCCTTTATTTTTTCATTCAACTTGCTTATCGATTTTTCCCTTGGTTAGAAGATGTCAACGGAGTCTTCGATCTACCTAGGATTCACAGATGGAGCTAGTCACAATATACAGAACTTGGCTTCCATCGCTTGGGTGGTTTACTCACCCAAGGGTCTACTGGTGTCTTCAGGTGGCGTATGCCTAGGGCCATCCATGAATAATGTGGCCAAATATAACATTTTTATAGAACTTTTGCACGATGCTATCTCACATGATTTTCACTCTTTAGAGGTTCGGCTGGATTCTAGTTAGTAGTATGTCAGTTGAATGACAGTTATCGCGTGCGTGATCCTACTTTACTCCGACAATTCCTACAGGTACATCTTTTAGAATGATAGTTTGATTTTATTACTTATTATAACATTCCTAGGAGTTCTAATCATGTATCCAATGCTTACAATAATTTTGTTTTAGATTGGAATTTGTCACATAACTAAAGCAAAGAAAACCATCTCATCAATGTACACATTGTTAATATAAGTAAAGCCGAAGATCCTTGTTTTATATATATTTCAAAAAATATGATGTTTATAGTAAAAAATTGGGGATAATACCCTCAATACACATATAAAACCAGAACTAAAATATCCATGACATCTATGCTTGTGGCGGAAGATGTGTGTCATGGTAAAATACTATGACGTTTGTAAGATGCCGAAAGATTCACACCCAATATTTGGGCACACCAACCACTTGCCGCTGCATGGCTTCTGACATATCCTCTACTTGTTCCATCGAAATCCTATGAGTCAAACAAGACAGGTTGCCCTGCACGTTTTGAAGGACTCTCTCAGCTTCTCGTCCCGCTACCTCGTCTCCCTGGTTCCTTTGACGATGTCGAGGAATCCCCTCTAGCTATCGTGGACCCACGTTTGCATTATGCAAGTGTCTAGATAGTACTTCAACATCACCCAATTTTTTTTTTTTCACTATACAAAAATACAAAAAAATGAAATATTTAAAAGCATTTGACATACCTATGTCCCCGTAGGAGGTCCCTGATGGGAGTGGCATGTCCGGATCCCCTCTGAAGTTGATCCATGCATAGGGATATTCATCTATAGAGATGACCTGTCGCTGCCACCAATAGAGGAAATCCTCGTTGTATGGTGTGGGCACCCTACCTCCCCCCTGCCATATCATTACCTTGGTCCACCATGCCATGGCTAGATCATGAGGTCCTCTCAGAAGAATATCGAATCTAGGTCCCCAACCTAGAACCTACTTGAAGAAGAAACTACATAAGATAGAGGTGAACTCGAAGTTTCTCTTGCTACCTTGTTTGCACTATGTCAACTAGTTCTTCATATTAGCGAGTAGTGAGGTACACCAATAAGATACTGTGGGTCTCAAGAACTCTACAACATAGAACATGAGTGGCCTCTATGCCCGGTGCAACGAAGTCGAACCTGTGATCCTGGTCAACATGAGGACAACAATCTTCAGGATGATATTGTTTATCGTTCAAATGGGGAGTTGAATCCCAACCTTTGGAGTCCCTGCTACACAATGGGAGTCTATGTACTCCTCTATTTTCATTATGCTCCTTGTTCCTCGTGATTTGAGGTTTAAAACCTCTTCCTAGTGTGATAATCTAGTCAAAAAGTAGGTATCCTCTACTTCAATACTCAATGGTTTCCCATCGAGGTTGAAGCTTTCACTATCAGGGTCCCATTAACCCACAAGCATCTCAAGCAACCTCACCTGGTCCCTCAGCCATTTGAGTGCCCAAAATTTATATAAGCCACATATTTTGAAGGCCATTTGGGCCCCTAGATCACTGTCCACAGTAGCATCTACCTCCTTGTGCTCCCTTTCTCTCCATTCGAGAACCATCCTATTGAACAAAAGTCAAAATTTGAGTTAGAAACCATAGAAGTTATTGATTATGGACTTGTATGTGAGCTGCTTCGTTTATAGTCACATATAGTGTTGGGTATACGTGCCCTCTAGTTTTCATAGTCATGTATAACCCATTGTATACGCGACCTGATAAGTGACAGACTGTGTACACCGAGTTACACAATTTGCGCCCTAATTTACTCAAAATTTGAAACCTAATTTAAAAATTTGATCCACTACAAAGGAAGAGGAGTGGAAGAGGAGTTACTTGGTCCACACGGTTTCTGAATTCGTTGCTTGATGCTCCTGTGATCACCAGTTGAACCTCAGAGTTAATTTGGTCCAATTTTCACTATTTGGGTAAAAAGTCAAAATGACAAAGTAATTTTTGGTTTTGTTACTATTTAAATAGGTTTTACCCTCTTTCTATAGTTTTGAGTCATTTTTTCACCTAATGGACTAATACAAAGGTGGATTGAGTTGGTTGTTGTAGTTTTCACCAGGGATTCTTGCAGATTTGTTGCAACAAAAAACCTTCTATCTGCTATAAGTAATGTCATTATCAAGTGGTAGAGACTACCTAACATGGGTGCCCTAGTTAGATCCCCTACTTCATTTGGTTCCCATGCAGAGATCTTTTCCTTGGGACCGAGAGTCCCCTATAGCTAATACATGAATTTATGTTGAGCCTCATTTCTCACTCATAAACATGCTTCCTTATACCTAGAGGAATCCCAACCGAGTTTAATTTAAGATCTTTTCCAACTCGTCTTCAAAAAGAGAAAACATTGCCGAGTGAACTTGTCTCTTTCACACTCGTAAATTGGATTTGAAAGGATGTCTATTTGGCACAAGTTTATCCCTTTTTCACACCAAGTAGACTAAATGTCATAAAAAAGGAATTTTTTTAGCGTTAAGTTGTGATTGCATCTCATTCCCTTACTTGTAGTATTGAGCTTATAGTCGGTTCTCTCTTTACATTATAAACTATTTTCCTTAGCATTTTTTTCATCCTAAACCAAGCAGTGCCTTGTTTCTATCCTTCACAATTTGACACCCTATATGTAGGAGGAAACATTCCCCCGAGTGTGCATCTGTCGCATGCATCTCCTTGCATTGAGCATAGGTATGTTCCACTACTGGAACTAGTTTTTCTTACCTGTGACACTCGTTTCCTCCTCTGTATCATAGCATTTATTTGTCTATGAAAAAAAATAAAATATACAAGCAGGAAGGGAGTATTATCTTATATTGGCAACAATCGTGTCGCCTTTGAGCAAAGAAAAAAGTTATTGAGTCCATTTGTCATCATAATTTTGGGACTATCATGGCCTTAGGAAGTTGAGCTCGTTACAGAGTCTTCTCTACTGACTAGTTAATCCTCCAGTCCCTATAGAGAATTTCATTGATGCCTCCTGCATCTCATTGTTTCATCATTGAGTCTATGATGTTGGAGTCCTCCATATGTCTCATGCTCTTGTTCAAAGAAATTCTATCTACTTGGGTCGGCCATTCCTTAGAAATCTTGACTTTGCATGTCGGCCATACCATCAGTTTGTCTCAAAGTCACATGATACTGTAGTCCTATCATGCACCCTGGTCCTACTTTCATCATTAGTTGGTAACCTTGAACCCAACAATTAATATTTCATCATTGGTCGTTGATTGGGTGGTTTCCCTTGTGTTTGATGACAAGACATCTATTCAGACATTGGGATTTGTGCAGTGTCTTGGATGCCATTATCCTTATTGGTGGTTTCCTCGCCTTTGTTAGTAGTTTTCCTCATTGTTTTCTATTCATAGGGTATTTTTTGTGTACCCCTTGCACTTGGCACATGCAAAAGACACAGAGGTTCATTGGTTCATGAACATGTTCTTCATCCGATTTCCACCAAATCATGAAGCTCCTGCTTTGTACCGCACATTGACTAATGAGAGATGCCTTAATTCTCTCCTTTCAACGGGTCTCCTTCCATCGACTTCATCTCACCTATTCTGGAAACGAGACCTAGAGTCTTATGAGTACCTTGAGGCTTGTAGTCATTAGTGACAGGTTCTCTCGCCATCGACAGTTGGGAATACATCAATGTCTCCTGATTGATGGATTGTTCAGGTGTTCGACACCGACTCCTTTATTCACACTTGTAAGAATGTACTTGGTTCCTTGATCATCCATGTTTTTGAATCCCATAGCTAAAAATACATATTTTTACATAAGTACGCATCTTGCCTACTATACAACATGCATATATGCAGGCTGCACCACTACATCTCGTGTACATCGAGATTTGTGCCAAAAAATGAAAATTAACGTCGGGTTTCCATGTGTTATTGGATAAATCGGTGAATGCAGACATAAAATGATCTCCCTAGATCCACCTAGATCTAGAACAAAACGAGACAGGACATGACGCTTTCCCTAAGCTCTAATCATCAAATTTACTATCAAACAAGAGATGAGTGACATACCTTTGAATATCGCTTCCTTGTATCTTTGTTGTCCTCGCTCCACTCCAGTGCTCTTGTGATATTGGATCTGCAATGACACAAAAACCAACCAAAGTGAAAGCAATAATAGTATATTCAATGAAAACTTATGCATGTGATTAAGGAATCATGTAATAAAATGAGAGTGATTTTATGGTAAAGAAACATGCCACTGTATTATATTAAGTAAAAGTGGAAGATACAACCAAACATCCTTGATGTTGCAAGGTCCCCTTTCAGTGGCCCTTTGCTCGAAAACACACACTTTCTCCAAGCTTGTATGAAGACCATCCATAATAACTTGATGAACTGAAATGGATCCCTCAAGCATGAACTGAAGTAGAATTCCTCACACAATTCTCAACCTATCCAAATTTCATTAACCTTAATTCCTTGCTTAGCCTTTTCCATGAAAAATTCCTCCTTATATAAGGAAAAGAGAGATGGTTAAAGAGATTAGGATGATCCCACCAAATCAGAGAAATGAGTAGGATTCCAATGATACGGATGCCACCTCACCTTCTATAAGATTCCCTTCTAGAACGTTTGTGAACCTCAACCTTTTCTTAGTCTTTCATCATCGACGCACCCTAGCTATAGGACAGCTTGTGGCGACGTCACAAACCAGTTTCAGGGAAGAGAGCGGTGATCAGGCATCACCGCACTCTGCATATAGTGCAACCTACGACAATCTTGTTTAATAGGGTTTTGTAGAAGAGAAATCCAATCACTTTTCTCACGAGGAAAGGATTTTTTGGGAACATGAACACATGCTGTAAAAGGATCACTACGGTGACCAAAATAATGTGTAACAAAATGCTCCCCAAAGTATGAGGCTGGAACTTGTGACAGGAAAAATACTTTGTAGAATGTGTGTGTGTCGGAAACAAGGAGTGCACCAATCGAGAACTTGCAAATAACCAAGCATCTTCATAATACTATACCATTTATGAGGTAGGAATTCCCATACTTAGACTACAAATGATTTAAATCACAAATTTCAGTGATGGCCACCGATCATACACTATGGATCCATGTCACAAAGTTTCTACATAGCCACTAGGAATACACTATGGATCTATATGTATTGTTGGATAAATCGGTAGGTGCAGACACTAACTGATCTCCCTAGATCCACCTAGATCTAGAACAAAACACACCATAACATGATGCTTTCCTTAAGTTTTAAATTGAATTTACTAACTAAAGAGGGATATGTGACATATCGTTTAAATGTCGCTTCCTCTTGCCATCGCCATCCTAGCACCATTCCAACACTCATACAATGATGATCTTGTAAAATATTGCAAGTAACCAAAGTGATAGTAATAGCATAAACTCAATATAATCCTATGTATGTGATCAAGGAATCATACAATAAAACACAACAAGCTTTATAGGAAAGAGTTATATTAATGTATCATATTAAATGTGAAAGAGAGTTACAATTGTGGCCTTGATGTTGTAAGGTCCCTTCCAAATATCCTTCGTTCCCCACACACTTCCACTCCAAGAATTCTGAGAGCATAGATATGATAATATTTACAATCTATCTTGACAAAATGGCTCATCTAGCCAAGCTAACAATCTCCAAAGCTCAATCCAATCCAAGCTAATCCAAAAAGCTAAGTTTCTCCATGAGAGCTCCTCTCCTTTTATAAGCTAAAGGGGATAAGGTGAGGAGGTTAGGATGATGCCACCAAATCATGAAAGAAAGTAATATCCAAACCATTCATATGCCACCTCACCATGGAAGTTTCTCCTTCTAGAAGCACCGAGAAGAAGCTTGTTTTTCCCACGTATGAGCATTCTCGCACCCTATCTATAGAGAAACCTGTGAACCTCTTTCAACCCAGCTATGGTGTAGCCTATGAGAATGCATTCTCACACCCTACCTATATAGCAACCTGCGAACATCTTCTTTAATAGGGTTTTTACAAAGGAAAATGCAACTTCTTTTCTCAGGAAAAGTTCTTCTGCCTTCTTTCTTCAGGAACTCAGGCCAGACCCGTATGAAGGAAACAAATAGGTTTACATCATTAATGGTCATATGGATGACGAAAATAATGTGTAACAGGGAGCCCCCCAAAGTATGAAGTTAGAACAAAGTGATATCTGAAATACTTTGTCGAGTGTGTGTAGGGAACAAGGAACAATCGTTCGAAAACCTGCCAACAAACAAGGAAATACAATACAATAATATATCATCATTGAGGTAGGAATTCCCATACTCAGAATACAAATGAATCAAAGCATAAATTACGACATGCAAAGATCCATGTCAAGTAAGACAAGGTCATGGCCACCAAACATACACTATGGATCCATGCCATTATGAATCAAATTTGAACATAGCCACCAAAAATACATTGTGGATCTATGTGTTCAAGTTTCAAATTTGAGCATAGCCACCAGACATACAATGTGGATCTATGCAGCAATACACTGAATATACTCCAACGCAACCTGGATTTGTCAGAAAATATCCAGGGTCTTCATCTCCACCACTCTTTAGTACGAATCTAACCATGTGAATACATGTGCTGAAGTCGAGCATGGTAGAAACCAATTGATTACCGGTCATTAGTGTATACCGTTAACAAGTGTGAAGGAAATCACCATTAATGTCAATGACTCCCAAGATACTCTGGTACAATCCAATGAATTTGAATCAATGAGCTGAGGTTGAACACTCGATGAAATCTCTCGATCAGGGGTTGATAATGAAAACTCACTGTCGAAAGTGAGGAAACCTGTCATTGAGGCATGAAAGTTCCAAGGTACCAACTAGTTTTTAAGTCTAATTAATGGATAATGAGTTTAATTCGATAGGAAAAGACTCGTCATAGGAGGGCCTTAATGTATCCCCCATCAATGACACGAAACAAGTAACAAGATTTGATATAGATCAGAGTAACAAGTGATTCAGGACTGACTCAGGGATGGCTGATGCAATAGAAGGATTAAGGACTGCATAAATGGCCAACACAATAGAAGGATTTCTGGGTTGAACTTATTTTTTGAACATATTGACAACACGACAACTATCTTGGAAACATTGACTCAACAACATGGATCATAGACCAATTTGTAATATTATAAGGAGTATGATCAAGAGAGGAGAAGATTTTCCAACTTAGACACAAGGTGAGTGAAAGGCTGTCATGTTCAAAAGTGACTCTTCCATGGAATACAGGTTTAGACACATTCTTTCCCAATTTTCCCCCCACCATTTCTGGCGAGTACCTCTTTATTTTTATGCAAGCTTGAGGAGGATAGCATATGCTTGTCAATTTAAGCTCATCCTTTGGATGAGTCCCTCGGAGTATATTTAACGAGCCCTAAGAAGGAGTGGTTCAGTCCCATATGGGCCTTTCGATGTTTGTTTAACGAGTCCAAAGAAATAAAAATCAGGGGTTTGTCATGTTTAGAGAGTTTGAAAAACACTTAAAGAGAACTCTCTTAGTTCCTTTTCGTAAAGTAGTCTGATGAGACTGAAAAAGAGATAAACTATAGCTCAACAGACGTTTTATTCAAATACTTTAACGAGCATGAAGAGAAAAAGGTCACTCGACAATCTTTTTATGTTTAGAGAGTTTGAAAAGAGCTTAAAGGAAACTCTATGGGGTTCTTTTTTCATATAGTAGTCTGATGAGACCGAAAAAGAGATAAACTATCGTTCAACAGACGTTTTATTCAAATACTTTAATGAGCGTGAAGAGAACAAGGTCACTAGACAATGTTTTCATGTTTAAAGAGTCTGAAAAGAGATTAAAGGAAACTCCAGAGGGTTCTTTTTTTGTATAACCTTTATGAGTCTGAAAAAGTGATAAAAGTATACTCGGTTACATTCTCATTGATTTATGAGCACGAGAAAGAACAAAGACTAAGCTCGATAAATTATTCTCATGTATTTACGAGCATGATAAATAACAAAGACTAAGCTTAGGATTGCTTTCATTTTTACGCAAGCTTTAAAACAAAACAAAACTATGCTTGGCCCTGGTTTCAGTTTTACGCAAGCTTGAACTAGAGGAAACTATGCTTGAGGTAAGTGGTTTCATTTTTACACAAGCTTGAACCATAGAAAACTATGCTTGCGACTTCCCAACGCATAACACAGGGATGGTTGGTACTTAGCCCCCACCTTAAGAAGCTAGCAGTTTAACTTCATCATGAAGTCCAGAGGCCATAGCCAAATGCCCCCCAAGCTTCGTTTCATCCAATTGTAAAGGCGAATGAAATGCAGCTTCAAATACTAGACGAGGGACTTGACTCGAACAGAGAGGGGGAACAATCTGTTTCATTTTTAAACGAGATTGAAATAGGAATAAGAACTATGCTCGTGAATCCAAGTTCAATCCCTAGACCTCTGTTTCATTTTTTAACGAGGTTTCCACAAAGACGAAAAAACTATCCTCTTAAGTGGTTTCATTTTTTAACGATCTTGAAATCAGAAAACTATGCTCAAAGACCTCTATTTCATTTTTTAACAAGGTTGCCTCTCTTCTCCGGAAGGATACCATGTCAAGGGACAAAACTCGGTCATGGCTTCCAAGAGATCTTCACTAGACAGAAGGAACACACTCTTGAAGGAACACATGTCAAGGGTTGCGATAGAGGTAAGGAGATCAAGCTCTAAAGACCCTATCGAAGAGATCACCATGTCAACTACCAGATCCAAGTCATCAGAAGTTGAAGTCATGGGAGACAATTCCACATAATTGACATGTGGTAGGGGCGATACTGTCTTCATATAAGAACCATTTAGGGAGGTAATCCAGTCAGGACCAATGAACGAAAGTTGATCAATAGTCACCATTCGTCCATCATGTGGGAAAGATATCACATGAAAAAGAGTGGACACAATAGCTTTCATGGCATAGACATAATCTCGCCCAAGGAGTAAATAAAAATCCAAGGGGTCTTGGATGACCATGACATCAATAAAGACAATTTTCCCTCCCAAAGTTACAGGAAACTGAGGAAGGGTCCCTAAAGGTTGATTGGTTCTTCTGTTAAAATGTAACAAATTTTGCATAATCGGGGCAAGATGAGGACAACCCAAAGCTTGCTAAGCAAAAGAGGACAAAATGCTAATGGACACACCTTCATCTACCAATGTCTGAGGAACATCCTGACCACAAACTTGCATTGTAATCTGGAAAGGAATGTGAAAGGGAAGACGAGGTCCAGTTAGCACACCCCAATTAAAAAGGATGGCCACATTACTTGGAGGGGGTTTCATGGGAGAAGCAGGAATACCCCCTAACATGGAAGAGTCCATATCAACAAGAAAAACATGGGCAGTATCGGGTTTACTCTTGAGCGGGAGAGTAGGATCGACCGATGAAGAGATCGGATCGACCACTTGGGTTGCATTCTCCAAGGGGAGAATGGGATCGATACTTGGAAAATGATCAACCTCTTGGGTTTCACTCTCTAACAGAAGAGTGGGATCAATCGAGGATGGGATTGGATCGACCACTTGGTATACTGGTTCAACTAAGGACATGACCAGATTGACCACTTGATCAACTAGACTTACCGATGGGGGAACCGAATTGAGCATTCCATCAACTACAGGTGGGTTGAGAGAAAGATTGCAATAAGTAGCTGGAAGTTGAGGTTGTGAAACAATCATGTCTTCTAGGAATTTTGAGGCTTCTTCCATATGAGGGCAAAGATGAGTTAGATGATGCCCTTTTCATAACATACACGGGAACTTGGCTCTACTTTTCTTCTTCCCAACTATATCATGACTAGTCGATGGGAAGTCATCAACATGTTGTTCAGAGGCTAACGACATGGGTTGGAGAGGATCTGTAGACCATGATTCTATAACTTTGGATAGACCAGGGAAATCCTTAAGAAAATGGTTACCCTTACAAAGCCTACAAGGGGTCTTGGGCTTATAGGTTGTTTGGGTGATCTTGGCATCATCAACACTCCCAACATGATTAACAGTAACTGGTTGTTTTCCAACATGTTTGACAGTGGTTGGAAGCTTTGACCCTTGTTTATATTTCTTCTTCTTAATCTTCCTTTTCTTCTTCTTCTTATTCACCGGGTTACTAGCTTCAGAACTTTCACTCGACAAAGAAGATGAAACATAAGGTGACCTTGCAAGCGAAGAAGGAGAACAAGACCTTACTGGTGAAGAAGGTGAAGGATCAACATGAGGTTTATGCTCGTGGGGGGAAGTGCTTGTGACTGAATCACTAAATTCATTTGGGATTACTTGAGTTGAAGAAAAACATACCGGTAATCCAATTGTGAGACCTGGAAGGCTCAAAGTAGCAATATAAGGAGGACCAATGTTTCCATAAGAAGGAAAAACAAAAGGTTCCCCTAGAGCAGGGGTTCCTTCATTGGTCATTACGGGAATTGATGCAATTAAATAAATATCCAATCTAGAGTCCTCTAGGGAAAACAAACAGCACACGCTAAAAATCTAGTAAGCAAGCAAGCAAACAAAACCTTCTCACAATGAATGCACTAGTTGGTGATGAAATATAACGTCGCAGGAACAATGTAAGAAGGGGATGAGATAGAGTGGGTGGAAAAGTTACGTTGACGACCTGCTTAACGAACTTACACACTGGTGCAAGCTCCCACACATAATCATTGAGTTTGGCCAACGTCGATTCTAGGTACCGTGAAGACTTGCCCCTCCATAGTCACCTTGTGTAAAGACCCTAAAGAGATAGGCCACTAAGGTTACCAATCACTACAGTGATTCTTGGGGAAATAGTTGACAGTCGGATCCACGCACAAGGGCAGGGTATCTAGCCCAAAATCAACTTGAAAGGCTTCCACTCATCATTGTGGGTATAACTTCAAGCGACCCTCATAATACGCGCAATCTCTACACTAAGATTGACAAAGCAGGGTGAGTAACTCTGCCAGTCTCAATGCGACCTCGTGATTGACCCTTGTGTTAGAAGGGCTTCCTAGGATAAAATGTAGTAAGTGGATTTAACTCTCCCTATCACAAGATACTATGTTTGTTTGCAGCTTTGGAAAGTTATCTTTCACACCTATTCCAAACCCCTACGACTAATCTAATGTAGGTTTGCTACCAGAAAATATAAAAATTTCTAATTAATTTTTATAAGCGCTTTATTTTATGGCTGTTGTTACTCAAGAGGAAAATGGCGTTGACAATATGGTGTTTTGACTGACTCAAAATTTATGCAAAGATATGAAGATGCAATATTTTCATTTCGATGAAAGATATGCTACGATAAGGAGAAAACATTTATCATTCCCAGATGCACAACGTCCCAAAATTTGTTAAACTCATCAATATAAAGATTCTCAAGAAATGAGAAAAAGAGACTGTACACCAATGCCATGAGGGGGAAAATTTTTCAGAATTTAAGACCAAAAAATGCCAAGAATCATGCAATTTCGCTACTTCAAATGCAAGGATGCCCCCAATCTAATATAAAGCAAGAAGTTAAATCTTTTTGTTTCAAAAATTTCGTTAAAATCAATAATGAACTTTCTTAAAACAAAGAAACCCAAACTAAAAGTTTTCTTTTAAAGAGAACTATTCAGAAGAAATCTGGTCTTTCCCTAAACAATTCTAAAGAAAACACACACTTTTTAATTGAAAGACACTCAAAGCAAGAGACTAATCCTTCAAAACCAAACAAAGAAAAGATGACTAAAAGCAACTCAAACAATGTCAAGCAGTCTGTAAACAGATCAATATAGGCTCCAAAAGTTTGATCCAGCTGATCAAAGAAAAAATGGGCATCAAAAGATAAGAAGACCCAATCCAAAAAAATTTACAAACAAGTTCGCAAGACAACAGTATATTACAGTGCGAAAATCAACAGTTTTTGTAGGCTAGCAATGGGTAGGGTGCGAAAATGTCACACTGGTTTAAATAGTGAGGTGTGAAAATCAAAGTTTTTTGTAGGATGTATACAGGTGAAGTGCGGGAATGTCTATAATCAAAAGGAATTTGGAAAAAGGAAAAAGAGTCTAAGTTAACTTTCAGATCTAGAGAGTCTGGATGGATCTCCCACAGACTCAAAAACCAGAAAACAAGCAATCAAGGCAAGGGAAACTAGACTAACTAGGAAACAATTTGTTCCCTAGTGGAGTCGCCAATTTTTTTGTTGGATAAATTGGTAGGTACAGACACTAACTGATCTCCCTAGATCCACCTAGTTCTAGAACAAAACACACCATAACATGATGCTTTCCTTATGTTTTAAATATTGAATTTACTAAGTAAAGAGGGATAGGTGACATACCGTTTAAACACTGCTTCCTCTCGCCATCGCCATCCTATCTCCATTCCAACACTCATACAATGATGATCCTACAAAAGAATGCAACCAACCAAAGTGATAGTAATATCATAAACTCAATATAATCCTATGTATGTGATCAAGGAATCATACAATAAAACACAACAAGCTTTATAGGAAAGAATTATATTACTGTATCATATTAAATGTGAAAGAGATATTACAACCGTGGCCTTGATGTCGTAAGGTCCCTTCCAACTGTCCTTCGTTCCCCACACACTTCCACTCCAAGAATTTTGAGAGCATAGATCTGATAATATTCACAATCTGTTTTTACAAAATGGCTCATCTAGCCAAGCTAACAATCTCCAAAGCTCAATCCAATCCAAGCTAATAAAAAAAGCTAACTTTCTCCATGAGAGCTCCTCTCCTTTTATAAGTTGAAGAGGATAAGGTGAGGAGGTTAGGATGATCCCACCAAATGATGAAAGCAAGTAAGATCCAAACCATTCAGATGCCACATCACCATGGAATTTTCTCCTTCTAGAAGCATTGAGAAGATGCTCTTTTTTCCCACGTATGAGCATTCTCACACTCTACCTATAGACAAACCTATGAACCTCTCTCAACCCAGCTGTTGGCGTTCGGAAGTCACTCCTGGATTGCTAGCAGGAGCAGAGCCCGAAGCCCATCAGAATTAATGTCACGGTTTGATTTAAAGGGTGATCAAATGGAGGGAAACTCAGAACCACATCGTATCAACTCAGAAACCAGACCAGGCATGCATGAACGAGTGAGGTCTTGCGTAAACTTCAAACAGTGAGTTGCAATAAAGGGAGAGTAGGTGGAAGAGTCACGCAAGAAGAGCGCTATGATCTATTACAGACATCTGGTATGCAACAGATTAAAGAAGAGATGAGTTCAAACGCAAAATCCTTTTACATTCGAACACATAAAAACCAGAGGGCACGACACCGCCACAACAAATCCTTTGCTGCAACGTAGCACTACTGTGAATCCTCAAGCGATAGATGAAACAGAGATGGAAAAGAAGGGAACTGTTTGTTATAAACCAAGAAGTCTCAAACACAGAGGCATAACAAGGAACCAGAGAAAGTCTGAAAACAATACAGTCGGGAGCTTAGCTCTACCATCGATAGATACAAAAATGGCGAAAACGCCTACATATACTCAAATTAACAACAGCGGCGGAACCAAGAAAGAGCATTGAAGGCTTTGCGTCTGCATGGCTTCTGACAACACGGAGCTCTGATCTCTGAATGATCATGCAACCTATGACATACGCGATCAGAACCTTGACAGCTTATTCGGTGAAGTCGACGTGCTTTTACTTCGTTACAGGACGTCCCCATTATGGCGGAGACGATGTCTAACCACCATCAACTGCTACAATAACTGCTTCTTGGGATTGGAGAAGGTTAGGCCAACTCAGCATTTCGGGATGGGGAAGAATTCTCATGCTGCCATCTGGAACAACCGACGAGCTTGAAGGACGGTCATGGGGTGAGGCGGGAACAATGGCATTGAGGGGCACGTAGAATAAGTGGAGAGGAGTGAGGATGATTTCAGAGAGGGGAGATGACAGGCCATGTCGAGAGGCGTCCGAGCTGGAACCACCCCTAGGCGGGAGGCTGATGTGGGCAGATGGGGAGGCATGGCAGGCAACGACTGGGAGATGGACAGAAGGGGAGGCCACGCGGGCCAGAGAGGAAGAATGAATGAGTGACACATGGCAACGGGGGACAGTGGGTAGAGGGTGAGTGAAGTGACGGGAGGAAGGTCCACCATGGCTAAACATAGGTTAGCTGGAAAGATCGTGGTTGCACGAGCACCGTTGATCCGGGCACTACGATCG
>JASDQU010099746.1:1107216-1157297 GCA_032191745.1 Picea mariana
GGACCCCCCCTCAGCTTAAAGGTCGGAAGGCAAGGGGGGTCCGGAATGCACTGTGCGCCGTTGATCTGGGCGCGCTGATCCAGATCGTCTGATCTTGCTTACTGTTTACCGCGGGCGCATGTTGCCCGAGACCTTGGATAAGTGGGTTTTAATCCACCCTTTGATTTCCTATCCCCGCTAGCAAGAAATATCGCTAACACCAGCTATGATGCAGCCTATGAGAATCAAGCATTCTCACACCCTGCCTATATAGAAACCTGTGAACATCCTCTTTAATAGGGTTTTTATAAAGGAAAATTTAACATGTTTTCTCAGGAAAAGTTCTTCTCCCTTATTTCTTTAGGAACTCAGGCCACTGACCCCTCTGAAGGAAATAGATAGGTTTACATCATTAATGGTCATAGGGATGATGAAAATAATGTGTAACAATACACTAAAAAATTCAAATTCGGACATAGCCATGAGACATACAAAGTGGATCTATGTGTCAATAAAAATCATAAATACTCCATCGCAACCTGGACCAAAATGATGAGATCCAGGGTCTTCAATCCCGTCGTGCATAAGTAGGAATATAGCCATGCAATTACAAGTGTTGAAGTCAAACATGGTAGAAACCACTTGATTACTGGCCATTGATGAAAACCGTTAACAAGTGCGAGGGAAATCACCATTAATGTCAATCACTCCCAATGTACCTTAGTACAATCCAATGAATGTGAATGAATGAGTTGAAGTCGAATGCTCGACGAAATCTCTCAATCAGAGGGCAGTGATGTGAACCCACTGTCAAAAGAGAGGAAACCTTCCATGGATGCATGCAGGTTCTAAGGTACTAAATTATTTCTAAGTCTTGTTCCCGGATAATGAGTTGAAGTTGATAGGAAAATACTTGTCACAGGAGGGCCTTGATGTATCCCCCATCAATGACATGAAATAATTAACAGATTTAAGATAGATCAAAGTAAAAAAATGAATTGAAACTGACACAGGGAAGGCCGACATTGTAGGAATTTAAAACTGCAGATGACCGACTCGATAGAGGTCTTGTTTAGGATTGGAATTCTCTTGAACATATGAACGACACAACCATGGTCTTGGAAAAATTGACTCAAGGACGACCCAAGATATGAACTTGTGAAAGGCCAAATGAGAGACAAATGGGTTTCCCAACCCGGATACAATGATGAAAGGGGTGTCATGTTCAAGAGAGACTATGACTGTCACCAACATAAATACAGAGACACATTTCTTTCCCAAATCCCCCCCCAGCATTTCTGGCAAATACCTCTTTATTTTTACGCAAGCTTGAGGAGGATAATATATGCTTGTTGATGTAGGCTCATCCTTTGGATGAGTCCCTTGGGGTATTTTTAACGAACCCTAAGAAGGAGAGGTTCGGTCCCATATGGGTCTTTTGATGCTTGTTTAATGAGTCCAAAGAGAGAAAACTCAAGGGTTTTTCATGTTTAGAGAGTCTGAAAAACACTTAAAGAAAACTCCGCAAGGTCCTTTTTTCTAAATTAATCTGACGAGACTGAAAAAGTGATAATCTACCACTCACTAGATGTTTTCTTCAAATACTTTTATGAGCGTGAAAATAACAAGATTGCTCGACAATCTTTTCATGTTTAGAGAGTCTAAAAAGAGATTAAAGGTAACTCCAGGTGGTTCCTTTTTCATGTAACCTTTACGAGTCTGAAAAAGTGATAAAATTCTACTTGGTTGCATTCTCAATGATTTACGAGCATGAGAACGAACAAAGATTGATCTCGAGGTTTTTCCTGAAAAAACCAAAAAGTATCTGTACATGTGAAAAATCATAAAAACAAACCAAGAAACGTATCTGTATTCCATCGTTTTCACTCCTAGATTTCTCACCTGCGAAAAAGCAAACACTTGCAATGCCATTAGGAGTTTAGGGTTTGGGTGAAACACATAAAAGAATATAAAATAAAAATGGAAAAAGTGAAAAAATTAATAAATATAGGTAAAAACTTCTTTTTACCATTAGATTTTTATTTCACCCAAACCTTGTTCCAAAACCCCCATTTTACCTCAGACTTCCACAACGAATTGCGAGAGGCACGATCAATCATTTGGTGAATGGTCTCAAATGAATAGGTAATCTTCTCGTCCTCTTCATTTTCCATGGATTAATTTTTTATTTCATTGGTCAAAAATAGGTTTTTGGGATGAAAGTTTTGAGGGTATTTGGGAGTGAAGGTCGCCGCATATGGGTTATATCGATCCCTGTGGTGATCCAGGGTCACCGCAAGCGGCCCTCTGGCTGACCTGCAGAAATCCTGCACTATGTGTGTGCATTCTCTCATGGCGTGTGCAACTCAAAAACTTTTTATGGATGTTTAGCCAATAAAAATCTTCAGGGAGGTAAACTAAATATGCTAATCCCTCCTTGTGGTTCTAATGCAGGTTTTGGACGGTTAGGATGTTGGAATGGAGGGAGAGAGAGCATGAGAATGATGATCACTTCATTGGGAATGACCCAGGAACAATTAATGCTCTCCAACAGTGTGGGATGCTAAAGTTATTCAAGATCTAGGGCATGAGGGCCCAATTGAGGTTGCTCATGTATTTCATGTGGGGGCCCACATACTCAGCCTAAATATCGAGGATATTTTTTGACGGGTTGTCTCTCCGTGGATCCTGTGTGACATTGATAGGTAGTAGGGGTGGTGGAATGCCAATGAATGAGTACATTCGACAACATTGTGTACCAGAGGCTGAGAGACATAGAGGCAAGGTCACTATTAGGGATGTCTAGGACTTACCCTTAGGGACCATCCTTTTCACCATATCACATATGGTGGGGAGTGCATCTTCTCATATGGCTCTTCAAATCTACTTCCAGTATGCAGTGGAGTGCATGGAGCCCCGTGTCTTTAACTGGTGTGATAGGGTTCTCAGGACCATGAAGAAAAAGTTGACCAAGTGTAGAAAAGGTGAACTGAAGCAATTCAGATACAGGTCGATTTTGGTGTCCTTCTTCTTGGAGAGGGTTCCACACTTGCTCTTACAGGTAGAGTGGGGCATACTGGCTCCACAAGATCCAAGAATGAAGAGGTGGTGTGACATCATGGCTCGGCATGTGACTGATGGTAGATGACTACACATATGCGGATTTGGAATTTAGAGGTGATCCAGAATGGTTCTTCCTGAAGGTTCTTAATGGGGGAACTTAGGTAATAAGCACATTTTTTTTTATAATGTTTTTGTAATTTTAAATATGAAATGTTTTTAGGTTCTTAATCCGATGACTAATCAAAAAAGATTTTTGAAAATGCAGACGTGGGACCTCACCGATCTCAAGGTTCATCCCCCATCTAGAGGCAAGGGGAGAGAGTTGAGGTAGTAGGATTAGCCGCTACTGACTACGAGGGTATAGAAAAAAACCTAGAGGGGTTGACGACGGATGTCCCAAATATCTCTATCGATGATATCTCAAGACATTACCAATGCCATATAGTGGTTGTATTTGGTTCTATCGATCGACTTCTCCGTAGAGTAGCACAGGAAGTCGCGTGTTATCATGAGCATCATCCTTGATGCTATATTTGTATATGAAGCCACGTGCTTCAAATTTTGATATTTTGGTCTTTGGACAAAATTTTTTTTTGTAAAACTTTTATCGTTATATATACATGAGGCTTCTATTGACTTACTTACTTTGTATACAAAATTTGATTGGATTTATAAATTTCTCAAATGTATATCTAACACATAATTAACTAATGCATCTGTTAATTTATTTAGACATCTAGGAATGTGTTGATATTCAATGTAATAAAAATGACACTCCAAGAGACGAATTCATAAATATACCCTTAACAAAGTAGAACTTCGGATAGCATAGACATTACTCAATTGTAGTACTACTAACTGCGAATCGAGTCATACAACAAGATGACGGATTCCAAGTGAAATAGCGTCGGTCAACAATTCGATGACTACACTGTATTTCATGATATTGTTAGTCACGCGACCAAGGCAAACACCGTGTAGACTGATTAATTCATTCGTAGGTGCGTAAATTTCCTAAGAAACAGATGCTAAGTTCTGAGTACTATGGCTAGTGCCATCGACGAAGCCAATGTAGGGTAGCAAAGACATTGACATCTGGAAACCAAGAACAATGCAAGGTAAGTAGTTGGGGGTCGAAACCAAACAGTGACAAATCTCACAAAAGTAACACACAATAGTATGGTACAGTAAAAATACAAGAACTCATGCAAAAATGACTTAAACATAGTACTTCTTCAAGTAAAGCCCATTTCTGGGTTCACTCAAAGGAATACCATCATAATCCACTAACTCATAAGCTCCCTTCTCCAACACTCGTTTGACAATATAAGGGCCTCACCACATAGCCTTGAATTTTCTGGCCCCTAGTAAATCATGATCTTGTTCATAGAGGAGAACTAGATCACTTTTAGAGAAAACACATGGCTTGACATGTTTATCATATTGGGCTTTAACACATTTTTTCTGAGTTTGAATAATCAGGGTGGCATCACGACGGGTTTCATCTAATTGCATTAGGTACAATAGACGTTCATATTTGACAGAGGTGTTGAGAAGAAGTTCAATGGATAGCTTTGTTGGCACAAGGCCAAAGTGGAAAGAGGGACAATCATGGGAAATAAAGCATGCATAAATGGAAGTAACAGTTGGAGAAAGAACAACACATGCACATGCAAGAAAGAGTGCACAAGAAAAGATACACCTGGAGGAAGAACAACATGCATGCATGGGAGGAAGACCTAATGATGGAAGGGTTAGGGTTTTGGTAATGCATTGAAAATGGCTGAAGAGCCTTATAGATATAAATATAGATACATAGGTATCAAAGAGCGGTTGGATATCGATACACAAGTATCATACAGAGGTGTATTCTCGTTTGTATCAGTTCAACTTTTGTATTAGTTAAACGTTTGTAATGTTCTATCGTAGCTATGTACGAGTTGATACGTTATGTACTATGGTTATGAACCATTTTTTTAATCTATTGAGCTAAGAACAGAGGAGAGAAAGAAGATCTGAGGATTAGATCGTAGGCTGTGGAGCCTGGTGCGATCTAGTTTGCCTCATATAGATATGACCCACTTTTGAGGAGGATTGTAAGCGGACAGTGCTAGAGATGAAAAACCATCATAATAAAGAGCCAAGAGCCAAATATTTGTGGACGTAGACTAGGAGGGGGTGAACTACGATAATATCTGTGTAATGTGATGAATGCATGCATCTCTTTACTTCCTTTTGACAGTTCATTGTTATGCTCAATAAATGAGTTAATATATTCTTATGGAATATGACTATATTGTTCGGGAAATAAAATTTCGAATGGAAATGTGCACCCATGAAGAATAATTAGATTACAATCACGATTCGTAGTATATGGCTCGTATTAATAACCCCCTATCTCATACTCAATCCTAGGCTAGAAACACCTGAGTCTTACAACCACCCATTTAAAAGCTATCTCGGATGAGACTGCGTAGTGCATTCTGTGTACCATGTTGCCTTTTGGTTTACCAGAAGGGCCGATAGTTTTAGAGGATTTTTTGGTAACCCAAAAGATATGAACCTTGGGTCAATAAATCAGACAACAAAAGAGAGAAGTTAAACCAAAAAATGGTTATGTTGCCGTGTTAAGAGGAATAAGAGAGGACTGAGTAGATGAGATATATTGCACGATAAAAGAAAGAAAGAAACAAGAAAGAAATGAACCACTAGAAGGGATTGTTGATACCTTGGAACCCGACAAAAGAAAAAATTGAAGGCTGGTTGAGAACCACAGAGCTAGAGTTTTCCTAGAAAGACAATAGAAACCCTAACATCACACCTCACAAATATCTAGATAAATACGTCTTTACTGATTTACACAAAGTCTTTTTCTGTGATTTCCCCATCTACTGTAGGAGTGGATACTAAGGTTGAAGGATAACCATGCGACGAACCAAGTTCGACAACTAGATTGGATCTCGGTGCAAATTGAGCAGCTACAACAGGTGAACAAAACATTCACCCGCGCAGTAGACTTTTGGCTTGACAGTATTGTGGCAGGCTTCATCACAGAGTTTGCAGTTGACACAGCAAAGTCATACAACACAACAGAGAAATAATTTATATGTGGACCCTGAGGAAGGTACATCCAACCACAATATACTCCTATTAAGATATTGATGTATAATAAAGGTGTAATGACAATGGAATCTGATCCGGATTATTTTCGGCATGAAATGAGAGCGGAGATATAACACATAAATATTTAGAGATATTGCAAGAGCGACAATAATATAACAGAGATATAGCAGAAATAAAACAAGAGTCACAGATATACAGTAATACACAATTTCTATTAACGAAATAAATGTACAGAGATGGTAAAATACAGAGTGAAAGACTCGCTAGAATGGTGGTATCTTATCTCTGAGAAGAGATGTGATGGCTACTCACATCCATGAGAAGATGATTATTACAATGAGGCTCTAAGGGCCTTTTTAACATAAGTAAAATCCAAAACCCTAATCCTAGAAGATGAAAAGCCAAAGGGTTTGTGGGCCCCGATGGGGGTAGTTGATACGTCAACTTCCCAGTGGCGTAACTTTTGCATACGATCTCCGTTTGGGGTGCTCAATAGCTCATTGGAAAGATCTATCCGAGAAATACAACTTTTGGGTGGGAAACATGATCTACGATCCATGTTGCTGCCCATTTTCTAAAAAAAAATCGTTTAGGGCCTCAAAAATCGCCCTGGAAGTTAAAAACTGCTAAAAATAGTAAATTACCAAAATTGCCAGAAACATGTTTTGGGCTAGTTGGAGAAGGTGGGTGGCCACCAATATCCACCTAGATCAATACTCCCTCCTTAGGAAGCAATGGTATCCATTGCGTTGAGTTCTCAGGGGAGAGGGGAAAGCGATTGTTGAATCTAAATCTTGGTGAGTTGCTTGCCTTGTTGGAACCATCGTGCTGCTTGGTTTGTTGAAGATCATCACGAACCTGTGGCTGGAAGGGTTGGAAATTTTTAACCAGTCTGGCTACATGAGATGACTATGTGTAGAAGGAATCTTTGTGCTTTGTTGCAACCTTGCCGACCTTCTTTTGGTGGATAAAAGGTGCTTGGGCCGAGGCTGTAGTGGTTGCAATATCTTTTTGTTCCCCTTTTGAACATATTGTGGAGAAGATGAATTTTGTAGTATGAGATACTACCTTGCAGTACTGTTTAGGTGTGGCAGTAGTTGGAACTACCTCTGGTATCTTGTAGAGATGACCCCCAAGAGTAATAATGAGACTAGAGGGTCGAGACTCATAGATAGCATGGCGTTTCCACATATATGGCTGGCCTAAGAGAACATTACAGACATCCAGTGGGGAAACATCACATAATACCTCATCCTTGAAGGGTTGGATGCCATATGACAATCGATAGTGCTGGCTAATACGAAGATCTCGTCCTTGGCGAAGCCACCCGATGCTATATGGTTGCGGGTGTGGTGTTGTCGACAATCCCAACTGTTTGATGACCTTTGCTGAGATGAGGTTCTTCTGCCTTCTGCTATCAACAATAAAATGCAGTGGGGTCCCCTTCACCCACATCTGTGAATGAAAAAGGCGCTCCCCCTCTTCTGGATCTGTTGGTTCTTCTGGTTGAATTGTTGCGGTCGCGACAATAGCAGTGGGGTCTGTGTCGATGATCTATCTTTTACCAGTATTTTCAGAATCAGATTCTGAATCAAGGTTTGACTCCTTGTCTTTGATCTCGGCCACCATTGACTATTTTGAGCGACATTCATCGGTGTTGTGCCAAGGGATTTTGTGGAAATCGCACCATTTTCCGGTGTCCTTATTTGTCTTCCTGTGACCCTTCTTTTCTTGTGGCTTGGATTGGTTTTCAGGAGACTGTTTGTTAGGGCTGTCTTTGTCATACTTTGGTTGTTGTGGATTTGTAGACCAGAAATCCCATTTGTTTTGGTGCTTAAATTTCTTCTCGATTTTAACATCATATCGATAGGCAGCACTAAGTGATGAGATGTCCAGAAAATCCATTTCAGTTTGGATGTATCTGTGTAGAGCCCCACGGTATTTCAGAACCAAATGTCATTCAGAGTCTTTGATACCCATCTTGGTGTGCAAGGTATGGAGACTATTGGTGAACTCTGGAACTGATTGGCCCCTCTCTTGCCGTAGTGTGGTCCATCTCATGTATTGGTCCTCATAGTTTCCAATAGGGCAATACTGTTCCTTTTCCGCATCCACAAAAAAATCCCAAGTGGGCTCGACCCCATATATTCCAGACTCCTCTGTGGAACTATGCTCCCAGTAAGTTTCCCACCAATGTTTTACATGGGGGAGAGCCTTAAGGAGTGCGAAGGTGATCTTTTTCTTGTCAGAAAAATTATGAATAGAGAAATAACCTTCTAGCAGATTTAACCATTTATCTAGGGCATCTGCATCTATTTGACCTTCAAATACAGGAATATCAAAATTAACCTATACCTTGAAAGGTGAGGTGCCTCCAAAGTGGCCGCATGATGAATATGCACCTGATTCTATCGGCAGGCATTGAAGGATGTGGAAAAAATTCTCCATCATTTCGTCCCTCTGTCGCGTGAGAGCTTGCTCAAGCAACAGACTGATAGGATCGTCTGCTCCATCATTTTTATTTTCTTCCGCCATTGAGGGTTTCTTGGGTGTGCGAGAGAGATTGTCCTCAAGAGAGACAAGCTTGATACCCAACTTTCTATACTCGGACCTCGTCGGGGACATGCACTAAAAAACGATCAAGAGCAGCCTGCTCTGATACCACTGATCCGGATTATTTTCGACACGAAATGAGAGCAGAGATATAACACATAAATATTTAGAGATATTTCAAGAGAGACAACATTATAACAGAGATATAGTGGAAACAAAACAAGAGTCACAGATATACAGTAATACACGATTTCTATTAACGAAATAAATGTACAGAGACTGTAAAATATAGACTGAAAGACTCGCTAGAATGGTGGTAGCTTATCTCTGAGAAGAGATGTGATAGCTACTCGCATCTGTGAGAATATGATTATTACAATGAGGCTCTAAGGGCCTTTTTAACATAGTAAAATCCAAAACCCTAATCCCAGAAGATGAAAAGCCAAAAGGCTTGTGGGCCCCGATGGGGGTAGTTGATACGTCAACTTCCAAGGGGCATAACTTTTGCATACGATCTCTGTTTGGGGCGCTCAATAGCTCGTTGGAAAGATGTATCTGAGAACTACAAATTTTGGGTGAGAAACAAGATCTATGATCTATGTTGCTCCCAGGTTTCTCAAAAAACATCGTTTAGGGCCTCAAAATGGCCCCCGAAGTTAAAAACTACTAAAAATAGTAAATTACCAAAATTGCTAGAAACATGTTTTGGGCTAGTTGGAGAAGGTGGGTGGCCACCGATATCCACCTGGATCAGAATCAAACATCTAAACTTCCCTGCGTGCATGGGGGAAGGGGGGAAGCAATGATACATAGAGGATAAATCGAAGGAGGTTAGGATAAAGGAAAGAAGGAGGAGGAACCCTTAAACCCGATCATGATGGATGACGACCAACTCAGATGGATATTTGCATCATCAAGAATGACGCATAGCAGAGCACCCTACCAATATAAGGTGAATACCAAGAAGAGATACGTAGCCGTG
The DNA here is from genome assembly GCA_032191745.1 of Picea mariana. Lineage (NCBI taxonomy): Eukaryota > Viridiplantae > Streptophyta > Pinopsida > Pinales > Pinaceae > Picea > Picea mariana. The sequence continues at coordinate 1,116,917 of JASDQU010099746.1, forward strand.
AGGGAAGGCTTGGTGAGTGATGAGGAAGAGGTAGAGGATCTCCGGGCTATGGAGCAGATTGAGGAAATCCTGCGTGCAACATATGAGAGAAAAACTAGAGGCCCAAGAATAGGAGGAGAAGGCAACCATCCTATCCTTATTAATGTCAGTGTGGAACCATAAACCCATGTGGGACTAATACACCAAATATAACTCCACCGTTTAGACAACCGAAGTTCGGAGGAAGTCTGACAATAGGAAGTACATCTACACAAGGAGCATCAACTGGAGGAGCCAATTCAGGAAGTACTAGTCAAGTATCTACACCGCACAGAGGAGTTAGTAGTTCAGTATTCAGAATGGTAGGACACGATCCCATTATCAGATTACCATAATTTCGAGGAGAAGTATCAAACGATCCTGAGAAGCATTTGTTCATTTGTGCAAATATCTAGGAGGAAAAACAAATCACTGATGAAGATACCAAACTTGCGCAACTAGCGATTATGTTAAGAGACTGTGCACTAGACTGGTACATGAGTTTAGACAAAAACAGTGCCCCTGGGATGGCGAGGACACCGGCATACATTAAGAAGCTATTGATTAATGAGTTCCATAAGCCGAGCTCAGAGGATCAATACATGAACGAGATGATTGAAATAAGACATAAACTAGGAGAATCTGTATGGGAGATTGATCAGAGATTCAAGCGACTGAAGGGAAATCTAAAATACCTTAAGGCTGATATGCAACACTGACACCTGTTCATCAAATCACTACTTCCACACTTGAAATATCCTTTATGGTAGCATAAGTTTCAGACATAGGAAGAGGCTCTGCAGGAAGCCTTGCAACAGGAAGAGAACTAGTACCAGCAGACGAACCCAACTATCGAAGAACTGAAGGAGGATTTGAAGAATCTAACATTTCAAATGAACCAGAATAAGAACAAGGATGAACGAGAAGTTGTTTGGTGCACGACATGCAGGATGGAAGGACACGACAAGAATGAATGCCCAACATTCCCGCAGTATATGGAGACATGTATGCCAAACCCGCTACCACAAGGAGGTTTATGGTGCGAAATATGCAAGAAACTGGGTCACGACCCTTATCACTGCATGATGATGCATAAATACTAGACAGTTCCAAATAATTCATATTGCACCTTTTGTAAGTTAGTGGGCCACGATGACAAATATTGTAGAACCATGGATCTGATGTGGGAAAGAACATAAGATGCATACATAGTACAGGCCGAAATGATGATTGGGCAAGAAAGGCCCCAGTTCAATCAAGCCCCAGCCCCATATAATACTGTGCAACAATAGTATAATATTGCAAAACAAACCAACAATAACGTGCAACCACAATACAAACCGACACAACCCCAGTACAATACCACGCAGTACAATCAAGCACCACAATATAACACGCAAATAGGTGATCGAGTAGGCTACCGAGGAGGAGGATGAGCCAGAGGAGGTTTTAGACATGGTAGCGGACCAGTCACATGTCACAATTGTCAACAACTAGGATATTATGCATGGGAATGTCCATTTCTGCCATCGGACCACGATACAGAGGAATGTCAGACACTACTAGTAAAGATTCAGGAAAAGAGGAACCAAAATAATCAGAATGTTCAATGGATTTCAGCTGAAGCAAGGCATGATAGACAAAACATCAATATAGTCACTCATGGAGGAACAAAAATAGGAAGTGACGCAGTTCAATAGAAACCCGCGTAGAACCAATGGATAAAGAATAACACTAAACCATGAAAGTAGTTCGACGCGCCAAAAGAAAAGGAGACTTTTAAGGAAGCCAGACAAGAGTTTTAGAAGGAGGACACAATGTCGACTTCAACTATGCAACCATTCAAGGAAGCCCCAAAATATGAGATGCCACCACCATTGGATCATACCAATGGAATGCAACCCAATGGACAAGTAAGTACATTCAAAGTAGTTTTTCAATCATGTGTCAAAGTATTAAGTGATCCCTCATCGATGAATATATTGCAAAAAATACTAGAGAAATGTAGTAGCGAGATGGAAGAGAAGATAGAACCAAAAACTGTCAATCACCTACACACAAGAATAAGAACAAGTAGGGAATTTAGACTAAATGCTAACATTGGGGATTTCAATATGGGAGACATTATACTAGACCTAAGATTTGAAGTGAATGTGCTACCCAAGAAGACCTGACAATGTATGGGAGAGCCAACACTGGGATACTCAAATGTCTAATTAAAACTAGAAAACCAACATAGAGTCCTACCAGTAGATAGACTGAAAGGAGTAACAATAGATCTTGATGGAGTGCGCACTAAAGCAGAATTTGAAGTCATCGAAATAGTAGATGAAACAACACCTTACCCGAAACTACTTGGTTTGGATTGGGCATTTGACAACCAGGCCATAATTAATTTGAAAACTAGAAAAATGAAATTTGAATCTGGAGACTACAAGGTCATAGCACCACTAGATCCATCAAAGGGGGAGAGGTTCGTAGAACCCACTTTCCTGGACTTAGAGGATATTGGCTAGTTGTGAAGAACAACTGTGCACGATGAGGATTTCGTAAACCCAACTATAGACGAGGTACTCATTTGGAGGATCATTACTTCATGTGCAACAAACTCCGACACCGTGTTAGAAAACTGTCAGCAGAGACTACACGAAGTATCCATGAGAAGATGTGCAAGAATAGACCATGCAGTACGGTGGATAGGCACAGAAATCAGATAACCACCCAGTCTCCACAGAATAAATGACTAGGGACACCAGTGGAACACTTGGAGGAGTGTAAAACACTGTGGAAAATGAAATCACTAGATGAATGGCGTCATCAATTCATACACACTTTAGAAGGCATACCAACAAACTAGTATATAGATCAAGAATTGCGCAAAAGAATTACAACATAGAAAACATTGCAACAGAACTTTAACGTCACTTTCTGATTCTAACATGAGAACCCCAACATAGATGTGGCCTTGAAATGGATCAGAAGAGTCATATTCATTAAAGAACCAAAAATAGAACTTATCATAGAAGAGCAGTAGCAGAATAAGCAGACAATCAAGGAACTACTGTCATGTTACCATGTATAGGAGGAAGCACCAGATGAAGATGACACACGTGATATCTAGATCAAAGATGTGAAAGGCAAAAGAGATGTGGAAGGACCACCCCTAGAATCAAAAGTCAATTCTGCATCGATTAATATAAAGAAGGTTAACATCGAAACAACTGAGAAACATAAAATGGGTAGCATTGGAGATTACTGGGATGAGAAGATAGTAGAAAGAATCACAGAATTGTTGTGCGAATATAGCGACCTTTTTCCCACAACATTTAAAGAGATGAAAGGTATAGCTAGAGAACTAGGAGAAATGAAGATACCACTCAGACCTAGAGTGAGACCTATTAGACAACGAACCTATAGGATGAGCCCCATGTATAAATAGAAAGTTAAAGATGAGATTGACAGGATGATCAAAGTCAGCATCATCGAACCAGTCGAGGAATCAGAATGGATAAGCTGGATGGTAGTACAGGACAAGAAACAAGGAAGAAGGATCATGATATGTGTCGACTTGAGGAAGTTGAACGATGCATGGCTACATGACCCATTCCCTACACCGTTCACGGATGAAGTGTTAGAGAATGTGGGGGTACATGAAGCTTAGTCATTCATTGATGGATTCTCAGGCTACAATCATATTAAGATAGCACAGGAGGATAGACACAAGACCACGATTGCGATGGAATGAGGATCTTATCACTACACATTCATACTGTTTGAACTGAAGAATTCACTTGCAATACTCATCTAGAGTGGTCATCGCAACATTTAAGGAATTCATCCATCAATTTCTTGAAGTATACTTGGATGATTGGACAATTTACAGTCTATTGAAAACCCATGTGGAAGTGTTATGACTAATGTTAGAACGATGCAAAAAGTGGAAGATATCACTGAATATCACAAAATGCATATTTGGAACACTGTTTTGGATACTATTGGGCTATATAGTATGCAAACAAGGCTTGCTAGTGGATCCAGCAAAGTTCACAGTCATTGTGAACTTACCATCACCAAAAACAATTTTCGAGCTAAGAAAAATGTTAGGACGCACAGGATACTACAGGAAATTCATCAAAGGATATGCGCAGATCACAACACCAATGGAAAAGTTGCTAAGGAAGGATACCAAATACCAATGGAATGACGAGTGTCAACACGGTCTAGATACTCTAAAGGAAAATATGTTTACTGCACCAATATTAGTATTTCTAGATTGGGAAAAGACATTCCATGTGCATGTAGATGCATCAGTGATAGAACTTGGAGCTATCTTAGCATAGCCAGGAGCGGGAGACTTGGATCACCTGATAGTGTTCGCAAGCAGAAAATTATCAGACTTAGAATAGAATTATAACACGATAGAAAGAGAAGGCCTAGCCATGGTTTATGCACTATAGAAGTTCATATGTTACCTATTGGGAAAACAATTTAAGATGTTTACAGATCACTCATCCCTGAAATACCTAGTCAACAAGCCAGTGTTGGGTGGGCGAATCTATCAATGGTTACTGTTCTTTCAAGAAGTTGATTTTGAAGTAATAGTTAAACCAGTAAAATTGAATGCAGGACCTGACCACCTGTCAAGGGTCACCAATGGAGAAGAACCTATGAATTTAGAAGATAAATTTCCATATGCACAACTATTCTTAGTGCAAATTGTTGATGATTACTTTGCAGAGATCATCGAGTACTTGAGCATAGGTACTGCATCGTCGTAGGAGTATACCACCACACATAAGAAGAAACTGGTAGTCCGCACGGCTGACTATCAACTAATTGCAAGACACCTATACAAAATGGGTGCATATAGCATTTTACGAAGGTACGTGTTAGAGAACAAACGACCAAGAATCATAGCAGAAGCCCACGAGGGAATCGTAGGAGGACGTTATGCAGGAAAATCTACCACGCATAAGGTATTAGACGCAGGACTATGGTGGCCAATGATTTAGAAGGACTCGAAAGAGTACTGTCAGAGATGCGATGTCTATCAAAGGGTAGGCAAACCCAACATAAGGGACAAGATGCCAGTACAACCACAAGTAACATTACATGAATTTGACAAATGGGCAATAGACTTTGTGGGACCCATTGACCCACCATCCAAAAGGACAAGGGAAAGATACATCATCACTGTGATGGAATACCTAACAAGATGGGCGGAAGCCGCACCAGTAAAATACTGCAACACGGAGACAGCTCCACAGTTCTTTTTTGAACAAGTCGTCACTAGATTTGGGTGCCCAATATTTTTGATGAGCAACCAAGGCATGCACTTCATAAATAACACCATCCACACAATGCTTGAGGAGTTTTAATTTCATCACCAAAAGAGCACACCATACCATCCATAGGAAAATGGCACAGTAGAAGCCTTCAACAAAATTCTCGAGAATGCACTAACAAAGATCTGTAACATCAATAGAGATGACTGGGATCTCAAAGTACCAGTAGTACTATGGGCGTATAGGACTACATGCAAAAATTTGGCAGGGCACACAACATTCAAACTAGTCTATGGCCAAGAAGCAGTAGTGCCATTAGAATGTTTAGTACCTAGCTTACGCGTAGCAACTATCACACAAATGAAAGAACGAGAAACAATACAAGAAAGGATAAATCAATTATTGTCAATGGAGGAAGACCAAATCATGGAAACATTCCATCAAAAAGTATAGAAAGAAAGAGACAAATCTTGGCACGATCAACACATCAAGAAGAAGATGTTTAATGAAGGAGATCTAGTATTTCTCTACGACAACAAATCGTTTCAACACCTAGGAAAGATGAGAATTCATTGGCTAGGACTAGATGAGGTAAAATCTGTAATAGATGGAGGAGTTGTATAGTTAATATATTTAGTAGGTGCATACCTCAAAAAAATGATCAACGGGAGCCGACTGAAGCTATATAAGGACAGTCAACCACCCACTGCGCAAGAAAAAAAAAGAAAAAAAAAGAGAGAACAAAAAAGAAACAAGACTAAAAATCATGTAGCATGCTAGAGATAGAAAGGATACATGATGTCCGAAACATGAATGCAGCAAAGTCAAGGACAACAGTTACATACCAAATAAAAATGTACGAGAAACGGAAAGTCGACAAAAGCAGTATGACAATAAAACACTAAGAGAAATTAAAGCACGACAAGGACTGATGGAACATCACATTAAACACGCCAACTAGAGAAGGTAAAGAAATCATAATGGCAAGTACAAAACTGCCACAGATGCATTGAACCCACGTTTATGGTGCATTAATTGCATCATGGAGGAAGCATCCTCAAAAGCTTCATGAAAAGCCCATACAACATGCGAGCACAGGAGCAACTGGTCTATTCGCGAAAGGAGAACAAAGAGATAAATAACATCTAGAATGAACAGAGCGAGACCATAGATCTCACCAATTTCATTCAAACTCAACAAATGGTTGACAGTCACCACTATGGTAGCATCGAAGCCAACAGAACCAGGCCAAACAACTAGACTGACTAGGGTTCAAAATAGGTCATGAGGACCACTGGAAGAAAATGAGCAGCAATAGCTAGATATCATCGATATCGATGAGATCCCATCCCTAAAGGTGATACCAATGGACCCTGCACCGATACTGGAAGAGATTTAGAATCCACAAGCAGAGGCCATGAAAGAGGATATGCTAGAAACAACGTAGGATCCTTAGAAAGAGGAAGAGAAAACCCAACGAGAAGTGCAACTAGAAAGAACTAAAGAAACCATGGAAGTTAATGAAATGGAATAGAATCCAGGAGTAGTAGTGCAAACATACGAGTCGCAAGCACCCAACCTAGGTCAACCAACACAAGATATTGCCGGAACTACCTTGACTTGGCCAGCATGGCTTACGGGGGAGCAACTGGGAGTTGCTAGAACTTCTAACCAGCCACCATAGTAGGAAGACAAAGTTCAGATACTGAGCTCACCTCGCAAGAAACCTGCAGCAGAAATTGTACTACCACACATACTAGATGGAGTACAAGTAGAACCATATCCATTGGGTCATGTTGGGAATCTCAAGTATTCCGACCATGACGTATCAAACAAAACTAAATACTCGTAACTTGCACCGAGGGTCTTTATGCAGACCATAATCGTAAACCAACTTGGTGAAATAATTAGCCAGCCACACCAGTGGGCAGTTGGGTTGGACATAATAGAAATCTTAGGGTTGTTGAAGCTACCACATTTTGGCAGAGGCTAGTATGTGACAACATGCATAAAGAATTTGTTAGCAGTCATGCATGGAGGGGATATATGGTTGGATAAACCCATCCCTGTAACTATTGATCTTATCACACAGATAATAGGACTACCCATTCGGGGTATGGATCCAACGCTGATTTTGGATGATAAATCTAAGGAGAAAGTGTTGGCAGAAGAAATAAAGAAGAAATATGGCACTGCCACGTGAAAAATAGGCATCATAATCAAACGGATCAATAATGCAACTACACAATTGGGCACAAAGATATTAGCCTGCAAAATACTAAGAAAATGTTGCAAAGATGAAGTACCAGCAAGAGTCATCATAGTTGCAGCTTAGTGTGCAGAAGGCACCTTTATGAGCTGGGCACGACATCTATTGAATTTGTTTCAAGTGGACTGGAAGGATGTGCAGGACCTAGGAATAGAGTTTCATTACTCATGGCTGATCACCCTAATAGCCTTCATGGGATGGCGGGAACCAAAGTACGTAGTTTTTTGCACTAGACCACTATTACTGAGATCTGGGCCACAGGCCAATAAGAAGAGGGAGAATGGAATCATATTCGAAGAATATCTATGGGACATCCAAGAACCCATCAATTGATCATGGAGAATAACACCAGAGGCTTTCACATGATATGCGAACATCGCCAATTTCTGGGCCTCATGACAAACAATGTGGATACAACCAAGGTAGGATCCAGATAGATAGTGGCTACCAATGCGCTACTGCATCACATAAGGTGATATAGACATGGTCATTAGTGAATGGACTGATGAATAGACGATCCTATCCATTACCCGGGAAGTACCAGAAAGAACAATAGAAGGAGAGGCAGTGTAGGCGGAAACACAGCTTCTGGAAGTCCCAGTGCCCAAGAAATCAAGGATGGGCCAAATCAAGCCAACTTAGTTAGATGAAGGGTCAAAACAGATAGGGACCCAGAAGGGGAAGAAAGAGACCACACAACTGACCAACAGACAACTGAAACAAGCTAAGGGAGCATAGGAGACTGCCCCAAATCCCAACACACATGAACCAGGGGGAACTAAGAGACCAATTGTATAAACAAGAGGCGTGTGCAAGAAATCAAAGGTGCAACAATCATCATCAGACTATATGATCATGGAGGATGATGGTGATAACACCAGAGGCTTTCACATGATATGCGAACATCGCCAATTTCTGGGCCTCATGACAAACAATGTGGATACAACCAAGGTAGGATCCAGATAGATAGTGGCTACCAATGCGCTACTGCATCACATAAGGTGATATAGACATGGTCATTAGTGAATGGACTGATGAATAGACGATCCTATCCATTACCCGGGAAGTACCAGAAAGAACAATAGAAGGAGAGGCAGTGTAGGCGGAAACACAGCTTCTGGAAGTCCCAGTGCCCAAGAAATCAAGGATGGGCCAAATCAAGCCAACTTAGTTAGATGAAGGGTCAAAACAGATAGGGACCCAGAAGGGGAAGAAAGAGACCACACAACTGACCAACAGACAACTGAAACAAGCTAAGGGAGCATAGGAGACTGCCCCAAATCCCAACACACATGAACCAGGGGGAACTAAGAGACCAATTGTATAAACAAGAGGCGTGTGCAAGAAATCAAAGGTGCAACAATCATCATCAGACTATATGATCATGGAGGATGATGGTGAAATGATCGCCAAAATGGTCTAGGACTCTCTAGCAGAAGATTTCGATCATGCAGCACATCATAGGGATAAACTGCAAAAAGAGATAATTGAAATGGCAGAGCTCCTCAAGAAACTCGGGGAAGTCTAGATAGAAATAAATAGTAGAGGCATAGCACCATCGCCAATACAAACCGAAGAGAGAGTGGAGGTTGAAGAACAAGACCCAACCCACTCAATGCCACATGCAAACACAACGATCTACATCAAACCTAGCATGTTGTGCATGGACAAAATCGGGGGAAGACACCATTGAAGGACTTAGACCACATCCAATTGGTCTTGACATGGATGCTATCAAGGTCACTACATGAATTACAGGTTAGCGTCGACCACAAGGTACGGTCTCATGTAGAGAAAAACGTAGTCAAGCTACAACAAGAAACAAAAAAGAGGGAAGAACTGGAAAAAGTTTTTGAGCAGGCTAAGTCCAAAACTCAAGAGAAGAAAGAATGCAGAAATGAGCTGGAACAAAGAGTGGGAGAAATTTGTGAGAAAATTCCAAGCACTATGCAAGAAAATGAACTCTCAACCACAGAAATGATCGACTAGATTGTGAAGAAAATAGATCAGTATTATAAGGAGATTGAGAATCTTCAATAATAGCTCACACCAATGACTCCATCGGCAGTAAAGGAGCAAAGGAAGCAGGAAGCAACCACGCAACTGCATGAAATAGAGCAACAGGTTAACACAACAATGAAATTGTTCGATAAAGCAGTGCAACTTTGGACAAGGTTGGAGGAGGATCTATAGGTCCAACACTGGGACAAGGAAGAGGAAAGGATCAATGGAAATATCCAAGAACTCAAACAAAGGAAGAAGACCATATCAATCTCACAACAAGTAAAAGGGACGAAGGAGATAAAGAAGATGCATGTAGAACTTATCACTACTTAAACAAAGAAACAAGAATGCCAGACTCAAATAGAGCCACTACAGGAAAGGGTAGTAGAAGTACTCGCACAGGCAGAACAAGCTAGAACACAGATAGCACAGACACAGGAATAATGTGCAAGATTTTTGAGTGACGAAGTGGCAGTTTAGGTAGTGGAAACCATCAATGAGAAGACCATGTAGGAACTGACAAAAGTAGCAGAGCTCAAGGAAAAGTTCCAGACGATCACTAAGGATATTGAGGAAGCTCAAAAAGTTTAGGTGACTCGGGACGAGTCACATGTCAGTGTTGGGGTCTGTTGGCACCAGGGTGAAGTGGAAATAAGGACGATCATGGGAAAGAAATCATGCATAAGCAAAAGTAATAGTTGGAGAAAGAAGAACACGCACGCATGCAAGAAAGCATGCACAAGGAAAGCGATAATTGGAGGAAGAACAAAACACATGCATGGGAGGAAGACTTAATGACGGTAGGGTCAGGGTTTTGGTAATGCATTGATAATGGGTGAAGATCTCAATAGATATAAATATAGATACATAGGTATCAGAGAGGGGTTGGATATGAATACGTAGGTATCATACAGAGGTTGATTTGCTTTTGTATAAGTTTAGATTTTGTCTTAGTTCAGCTTTTGTAATGTTCTATCAAAGCTATGTACGAGTTGATACATTATGTAATATGGTTATAAACCATTTTTGTATGTTTTTGAGCTAAGAAAAGAGGAGAGATGGAATATCTAAGGATTAGATCACAGGCTGTGGAGCCTGGTGCGATCTATTTCGCCTCATATAGATCTGATCCACTTTTGAGGAGGATTGTAAGTGCACGACGCTGGAGATGCGAAACCATCATAATTAAGAGCCAAGAGCCGAATCTTTGTGGATGTATCTTAGGAGGGGGTGAACCATGGTAATATCTCTGTAATGTGATGAATGGATGCATCTCTTTACTTCCTTTCAACAGTTCATTGTTATTCTCAATAAATGAGTTAATATATTGTTATGGAATAAGACTATACTGTTTGGGAAATAAACGATCAAATGGAAATGTGCACCCATGAAGAATAAGTATATTACAATCATGATTCATAGTATATGGCTCATATTAATAACCTGCTATCTCATACTCAATCGTAGGATGTAAACACCCGAGTCTTACAACCATCCATTTAAAATCTATCTCGGGTGAGACTGTGCAGTGCATTCTGTGTACTATGTTGCCTTCTGGTTTACTAGAAGGGTCGATAATTTTAGAGGCTTTGTTGGTAACCCGAAAGATATGAACCCTAGGTCAACAAATTTGACAGCAAAAGAGACAAGTTAAACCAACAAGCTTCAATGATGGTATCTCACATTCAATCGGCAGAACAACTTCTATACCATACACTAATTGGAAAGGTGTAAATCCCGTGGTAGACTTCATGGATTTTCGATAGGCCCATAATGTTGAAAACAACATTGTGTGCCACATTTTCTTATGAATTCCTATTATCCGTCGAAGCATAGTAATAAGAAGTTTTTTTATTGCTTCAACTTGGCCATTGGCCTGTGGATACTAAGGGGTTGAGTTTTCATGGCGAAGGCCCAACTTTTCAATAAGTTTAGACATAATAAAGTTTCGAAAATGACTACTATGATCAGTGAAAATAGCTTGTGGGATTCCAAATCGAGTGATGATATGATTGAATATGAACAGGGCTGTAGTTTTTCCGGTGTTATCAAATGTAGGCATCGCCTCAACCCATTTGGTGAAATAACTCACAGCTAAAATGATGTATCCATTCCCCCTGACTGAGTGAGGGTTACATGTCATGAAACAAATGTCCCATTTTGCGAAGGGACCAACAAAAACTACAGGATGTAAAGGAGAAGGATGAGATCTTATCTTGTTATTATAAGTCTAGAAAGCATGGCATTTCTAGACGGTAGTAATATAGTCTTTAAACAAAGAAGGCTAGAAGTACCCTTCTCATAAGATCTTTTGGGCAGTGGCATACCTAGACATATGACCGCCACATGCTCTGTAGTGACAATCATTCAAATCTTTCTCAAGTTCGTCATAAGTGAGACATCATAAAAAAATGGATTCAGTACCACAACGATAAAGGGTATCACCGAGAATGATGTATTGGTGGGCTTGATACCGTATACAATGATGGTCTGTGCTAGGTAGATCAGGCTAAAAAGTTTGATTCTAGAGATATATAATGATATCTCCATACCATATGTCATCAGAACTAATCTAGAAAAATGGATTCGTCAGGTAAGGAATCCTCTGCCACATTTTCTATCTCAGTTGAGGGAAGGTCACATATCAGTTCGGTGAAAACCAAATATTTCTTAGACTTAGCACGTTCGAATTATAAGTAAAACTCTTAGAGAATCACTATCCATTTGGAGTATTCCCCCCCTATCACTTTTCGAGTAAGGATATGTTGCATGGGGTTGTAATCAGAAATAGCAGTGGTCTTGCGTAATAGGATATAATGACGAAAATGTTGGACAACTTGAACATCTGCCAAGGATAGTTTCTCTACATGTAGGCATTTGGTTTCAGTGGTCGTGAGACTCTGACTCAAATAATAAATTACATGTTCCTTGTGCGAATCATCTTCTTGGACTAAAACCATTGCAATGGTAGAGTCCAAAGTAGTAAGGTAGAGGAAATAGTCTCGACTATAATCTAGTGGGAAAAGCAGTGGTGTACGGGTTCAGGCAAGTTTCAAAGCTTCAAAGGATTTGTTGTCAGTATCATCCCATACAAACTCATAACCCTTCTTCAACAATTGATTAAATCCTATTGTTAACTCAACGTAATTGGGAATGAATCAACACAAAAAGTTTGCCTTCCCTTTCAAACTTTGAAGCTGGCGAAGTGTAGAAGGAGGAGGTAGATTAAGGATAGCCTCAACCTTCAAGGGGTCCACGCTAATTCCATGAATTGACACAATAAAACCTAGAAGTTGTCTGGACTCCACAAAAAAAACACATTTGTGTGGGTTCAAATGTATACGATAGAAACAACAATGAAGGAAAATGGATCGGAGGTGTGTCAGGTGATCTTGGCAATGCATGGAATGCGTCGATAGATCATCAAGATATGATTGTACAATGTGCTTGATATCACAAAAAGCATAAGACATGGCATGTTGAAACATCACACCAATTTTCTTCAAACCGAAAGGCAGTTTTCGGTAGGCAAAGGTACCCCAAGGACAAATGAAAGTAGTCTTGTGTTGATCCATGGGTAAAATATTAATCTAATTATAGCCGGAGAAACCGTCCATTAAAGAGAAGATTTCACTCCCGACACAATCCTTAATGATCTTATCAATGAAGGGGGTTGGATAATTATCCTTAGGACAATATTTATTGATATCCCTATAATCTAGACATACACATATCATGCCTTGTTTCTTATTTATCAGAACCAGATTGGATACCCAATCGATTAAAGCCACATGATAGAAAAATCCAACCTTAAGAAGTTTTTCAAGTTCAAGCTTGATAGCAACGAATTTACAAGGGTGGACTAGGAGAAGTCTCTGCCAGATGGTTTTAGTTTCAGGGTAGGTTTAAATTTCATGCACAATGATATCAAGATCAATACCCAACATCTCTTCATAGCTCCAAGTGAAAATATCATGGAATTATTGAAAAATGGATTTATAAGTGACGCCTCATTGTCGGAACATGAGGCTCCAATGTGAACATTTTTTAGGACTCCAGTTTTAATGGATATGTCAAGAGGAACGATGGGTGAAATGTTACTCAGGTTCCCTTCATAAAGTACATCGTGTGTTGACTCGAGAACAAAGGAAATGACAACAACGATCGACGAAGTCGAAATCCATTGGTAACTCTCTATGGTGTGATGTTCTAGGAAGAGAATGTAATGGTGATGTCCATCATCCCATGGGTTGTCTTCCATAGACATGACAAACATTATCATATCGTCGGTAGGAAAGATCACGTGAAACAAATCAGGAGATGAATCACAGAGAGAGGGAGTAGAAGGGGTTGTCGATTGAATGAATTGATAAGCGGATTCAATTGGACTTAGGGGCATTTGTTTTCCATAGCGAAGATAATCACCAGTGTCAGGTACTATCCACTAGTCATGAGACACAAGGTTTTCCTGAATAGTGGTGGAAATCATGTTGATTGAGGCGAAAAAAGGAGGTGAATATCGGGTGGTAGGATTTGGAATGTACCCATCAAGGTCGATTTTAATCAAGCGTCTTATTCACCTCCACTTATGGATGTGATCGAAAATATGAGTGGCAGAGGATTTCTTAAAGGAACTCAAAATTTTGGTTCCTGTCTCATAGCGAATTAGCAATTGGTAATGTGTGAGGAAAGCCATGGCTAGGGTATTAAAGTCATGAAAAAATCCTCACGACAATTAGATGTACCACTTTGCATATGAACTGGTGAGAGTTCACTGGAAGAGTCATAGTCTAATGGAGTCGTCCATAAATGAGTTGGATGAGCACCAAAGATGAAAAGTCATAACATGATTGTTTGGATCTTCTCCCGGTCGACCATCAAAATTAGGGATGTCAGATGGAAATTTGGCCAGTATGACGAGCCAATGGGGATGATGTAAGATAGGATCATTCAAGATCTTAGACAAGTCGAGTAAATCCAAAGTGGCTAGAAAAGGCAACTACCTATTCACATGAGGATATTGGTGACTTTGGAGAGAAAGTCCCATCAGTATGCCAGTGGGACCATAAGAAGTCTACATATAAGTAGATAGTCCTGACAAATTCAATTGGGAGGGGTTCTGGGGCATATTAATCTACCTATTTATGATAAGTGCTTAGATACATCATATCTGAGTGAATGATGCGATGTTGTGTTTTATCTACGCAGTAGATAGTGGTTAAATATTGATGAAATATCAGTGCTAAGTTCTCTATTAAGTATTACAATCATAGATCGGTGTCCCAGCTAAGGTTGCAGACACTTGAGTCCTACAACCACCCCTGCTTCTACCTCGGGTGAGGCTTCATCTGCTTTGTAGGTGTTGCGGAAAGGGTCGATAGTTAGAGTTTTGTTGGTGCGTTGTTGTAGCATTGAACCCTGGGTCTGCCCTTGTGCCAACAAATGGTTATGTTGCTGGGACCTGAAACTGTGATTGCTAGGAACTAAGGAAGAAGAAGTTTTGTGCAAACATCCGACCTAAAATTGTGAAAGCTTTGTGCATATATTTGTCGCTCTAGTGTGCAATACTCTACTTAGTTTGAAAATCTCTGTGCTAAGGAAAAGAAGTCTGATCTGAAGAAAAGAGGTAATATCTAAAAGATTTGTGCTCTGAGAAAGGTAAAAGTGATATTTTTTTATTAAAAGTGGTAAGATTTGCAAGCTCTGTGTTCTGATAAAGGTAAGAATATTGAAAAGTTCTAGATCTGAAAGCTTTGTGCTTTGTAGAAGTAAGATAAGTGGAATTTTTTGTTTCAACAGTATGGATCTAGGTATGTTTGATAAATTCTATCCTATCTTGAAAACTAGGGCATTAATAGATGAAAGAAGATTTGATATGAGTAGATCTAATAAGAATAGTGAAATATATGTTATATCTATGCATAGAAAGAATGTTTGGACTTACAAGTGGATTCAGGATCCTAGAAAAAAATGTGTGCATGTTAGCTATATGACCCTAGCATGCATTATAGAAAGAGATAGGAATCATTTAAAATAAAGAGAGGATTAACCCTCTGTTACAGTTGCAGAAAGCTGGGACATCTTGCTAAGGAATGCCCTGGGAAAAGACCTAGCTGTCTTTGTTGCAAATCCATGGACCATGAAGTATCGTATTGTCCTAGAATGATTGATAATATTGAAGAAATGGACATAAGACAATAAAAACCTAAGGCAGATCCAGAAATTGAGATTATGGCAGAACCCCAGAAAGAATCAGAAAAAAGTATTGCCACATATGAAAGAAACCCATAATGATCACTGACATATCAATTTATTAGAGTTCTTCAAAGAAAAAGAATGCCTTGAAGCAATAATAGGAGACTTCGACATTGACTGTGTTCTAGATGAGGAAACACAGGTGAATATCATGACAGAGGGAACTTGGGAAGCTATAGGGAGGCCTGCTATGAGTCCTTCATTAGGAGGAATAGGACTATTCAAAGGAAAGATGATAAACCTATGTGGAAAGCTCACCCAGATATCTATGAATGCCAATGGAACTTTGACAGAGGAAGATTTTGAGATTATTAAATTTATTGAGAACAACGCCCCATTTACCATGCTACTAGGAAAACATTGGATTGAAAGAGATCATGCCAAAAGGCAAGAAGAAGAAGAAGTTTTAGAGCAGAGGAAGCAAGAGTTAAAAGAATTCATGACTAGAAGGATCGCACACTTGATTGAAGAACAGAAGAACATATTGAAGATATTTAACACCAGAGACTCAGATGTTGAAGTTTCAATAACACTAGAAGTCCCACAGAAGATTGAAGTACCTACTATAGATAAAGAAGAAGGATCACCCTCAAATCTTGGGAAAGAATCTCAGCAGCACGAAGTAACTATGCCAAAAGAAGATAAGAATCAGAATGGAAAAAGGCATACTGAGATGAAGCTCATTGGGAAGAAGGCTAGAAAGATAAGTAAGAAGAGAGCTAGGATCGAGAAGTTGCATAAGGTTCTAGAGGGAACTTCACACAAGGAAAATTTGCAAAATTGGAGCTTCTCTAGGATAACAGAACATTGTCACATGGAACTTTTCCATGGAGAAGAAATATAGCCGTTGGGACCAATATAATCATTCGACCGACCCACCGAATGAGCATAAATACATTTATGGTTCACCACCAGACCATTGGACTACACCGTAATGGACAAAACAGAGTTAATGAAGGCTTCTTGCCCATTGCAAGAGATTCGTTACCAAGTTATCTATTTATCCCATCACGCCATGCACCAAGAACACTTTTGCTAACCATGAATTTGAGCTCGTAGACTTGTTGATTTTACATGGTCATTGCACTATTTCCCTCTATCCTATTGTAGTGTCTAAGTTACTCCTCGAACCTGAAGATTTCCAACCCCGAGTGTGTATGTCATATGAGTTGAGCGCTGTAGAGAAAGTTGTTGAAGAATTTCTGATTGAGCTCATGAATGAAAGAGTCATGTCAATATCTACAAGTGTACAAGCATCATCGACAAGAGGATTGCATTCCTCTCCATCGACTGGTCGCGGATTCGGACCATCCCAACCATCAGCAGAAAAGAGAACCAATTATAAAGATGAACTCACGAATGAAAAATTGATTCCAACCATATTACTCGATTACATTTCGCCTCTGCCTAGCGCAATGAATCGTGATAGTGTACCACATGATTTTGAGTACACCATGGTCACTGCTTACCTCCCGAAGGGGATATGTGTAGTTCGAGCATACCAGGATAAGATTGTAGCAATGAATTTTAGTGACTTCAACCTTGGAGATAGCAAGGTCTATGGTATGCTCACCCCATACAAGTACCTAACTAGAACAAAAGGGAAGAAATCAAAGATCATCCCTCAGCAGTGGACTATGGACCTCGCGTAGTCCACCCTGCTGAATGTCATGAAGATCCCACACTTCGGATGACACCAGGAAGTCAATGCATGTGTCAAGATGCTACTATTGTGTTACCATGGCAGATACTTATGGCTATACTATCGCATTATAGTTGACCCAACAATAATCCATAGGATTACAGGCCTGAGTATGCAAGGACCCGACTCACAAGAATTTTATCTAGGAAAATCCACAAATCACGCACTAGCACAAAAGATCAAGGACACCTATGGTGATGTCGAGAAGGGAACAAGAAGCTACAAGGTAGCTTCCATCCAGAGTGGTGTAGTGCGCCTCACATATCAACTAATAGCTGGAAACTTAGTAAGAAAGAACCAAACTACGTAGGTCACTGAATTTGTTGTTGACCTCGCAGGGAAGTGCGCGGAAGGCCTACAGATGAACTGGGTGAAGTAACTAGTTAACCAATTGGAACTAGTTTGCTGAGAAGCACAAGATCAGGGTTATGAATTTCATTTCAGCCGGCTCCTGGTCCTCATTGAATTTATTTCCTGGGAGATGCCAGAAGAAGAGACCTTCCCCGAAATAGATCCATTTGAACTGCTTTCTGTGAAGTTCGCTACCCTATGGTACTCAAATTATATGAACAAACAATGGCAGTCGAATGTTGTGTTTCATACATACTACCTCCAAATAAAGCAAGCCATCGAAGCTGAGCCTCACATGACCCTAAACACATTACAAAGATTCTGACCCCTGATGAAGTTCATCACAGATAGACACTTCATCTACATTACAGTACAAGCATATGAACATTAGGAGCAGATCTAGTCATATTATAATCTTACAGAAGAAGACCTTGAGGAAGGAATGGTCTGTTGACCTCCTTATTTTTTCCAAACCTGCAGAGATATTTGATATTGACAGCCCAAAAGACACCCATGAAGAACAAAATACACCCAGAACCAGCAGACAGAAGAACAATGAGGAGGTCCAAAACTTAAGCAGCACCTCAGTGAAGACCACGTCCATGTCATCTGACGAAGGGGGTGGTGACAAAGTAGAAGCTGAATAGAGGCCCAGTGAAGTAACACCACCCAGAGACGAGGTGGACCCATTGAAGAAGAGGAAGGTTTCCCCCCCGAAACCTTCTTCCCTGAAGAAGTCAAAATACACCATGACAAAGATGCAGACTGGCCTCACCTCTGACGAATTTGACTTCATCATAGCAGCCCTGAATGATGCTTCACTAGAGATAGCAGAAAAACAAGGAGTGAAGAAGGAAGAAATGTTTAAAAGGATTGAAATCGAGCTCCGAGGGGTACAACAGGATCTTCAGTATAGCCACGCAGTCTCCAATACACCTCTGCCATCGGGAGAACCATATTTGGGATATGATCCATCCCAACTCCACTAACTAGATGAGACAGTCGAAACTTGCCTTTATTGAGCATAAGAGAAAACAAAACAAGCCACCCAAGGTTTGATGCAATTACAAGGAGTACTTGTAGAGAAGTGTTGAGCTGCAGAATAGGAAAATATTTCCCTTCAAGCAAATTTCGATGAAGAAAAAGCACAAATAGAGTAAGGAAAAGAACAGTTGCTCATCGAGCAACTCGAAGTGAAAGAAGCGGTCAGCAGAGCACTTCGCTCTATGATAGTCATAGAAATAAAGGTAGAGGACCGAGTCATGAAGCAAGTAGATAATCTCACAAAAGTTATTCAGTAGCTACAACAATGCATAGCAGACTTAGAGCTGCATGCAATGCTCGAGAATCCACAGGATGTAAGGGATCAAAGAGAAGTGATTGCTCGAAGCACAGTTGAGCGAATAAAATCCCTTGCTATGGAATGCAAGCAACTTACTGATCGTAGTGTCCAGACCTATGAGCAACTCACTAAGAATCCAGAGCTAAAGGTACTGGAGTCAGAACTCCAAGAGGCAAAGTATCAAGCTGAAAAGATATAGGTGCAGCTAAAGCCCCTGTCAGTTATGGAAAGAATGAAGTGCTCCCAAGAGCAAGGCAATGTGCAGCAGCAGATCCACACTATCCAGAGAAGAGTTATGGAAGTAAATTAGAGGCTCCAACCTGTACAAGATAAGGTCTATCAATTGTTCACAAAGGTTGAAGGCCGAGGAAAAGAACTGGAGCAGGTTGTCACTACAGTTGAACAATGCCTCGAGGGACCTGTGAATGAGGTAGTCATCCAAGAGGTCATGGCACAACAGCAAGTCGAAGCATATCAAGCCCATCTAGAGGATTTCAAAGAAGAACTACCTAGATCAGAGTGACTCGGGATGAGTCATAGGTGAGTTTTGGGGGCCTGCTGGCCCTTGACCAAGTTTAGGGAGATCCTTGGTCAATTTTGACCTATTTTGGAGCCTAGATAGCCTGTCAAAGGAGGAGCGCAAGACGAAGTAGAGATCGCAGGATCTCTCCCCTTTTTGTGTCCTTTTTGGGATTTGAGAATATGTAATGGGTATGGGATGTCAGCCCATGGGTTTACCCATGTTTAGGCCTATTTTTGTAAAGTATAAATAGATGCTAAGGTGATGTAGTGAGAGGGGAATGAAATTGGCTAAGTTCTAGATCTATGTGATTGAAGGATTGTAAGTGCTCTATGCATACTGTGTGAATCTTACCGAGTTGAGTGCAAGTGACTATAGAAGGCTTAATGTTGTATCCTAGCTCAAGGAAGAAGGATCTAGCAAGATGCACAGATCTTTTGTGCTATGCGGAGTAGGGTTTTGAGGCTCTATGCATGTAATGTATTGAAGAAGCTAATAAAGAAGAAGAGTTGGTGGACATAGCCCCAAGGTGGGGGTGAACCATGTAAATAATGTGTTATTCTGCTTTGTTCCATGTGTTGATGTGTTTATGCCTTTATTTTCTAAGTGCTTTGATATAGATAGATAGATTTGTTTATGCTTTGTGCTAATGATATATATGAATGTAGATATGATTTATGTGAATATGCTTAGTGCTTGAATCTTCCATATTTAATCTACCTCTTTATCATAAGTGCTTAGATACATCAGATCTGATTGAATGATGTGATGCTCTGTTTCATCTACGCATTAGAAAATGGTTAAATTTTGATGAACTATCGGTGCTAAGTGCTCTGTTAAGTATTACAATCACAAATCTGTGTCCCAGCTAAGGTTGTAGACACATGAGTCCTGCAACCACCCCTGCTTCTACCTTGAGTGAGAATTCATCTACTTCGCAGGTGTTGCTGAAAGGGTCAATAGTTAGGGTTTTGTTGATGCGTTGTTGTAGCGTTGAACCCTGGGTCTGCCCCTGTGCCAACACACCAACATGTTTAAGAATGATGTTTTTATCAAAAAATATTTGGTTGAATCCCCTGTATTGGTCAGCCCTGACTATGCCAAAGAGTTCTTTATATTTTCTTTATCCTTCGAGGAAACCATTATTGTTGTGTTACTCCAAAAGAATGAAGAAGTGCATGAACAAACCATATCCTTTTTCAAAAAATCCCTCCGAGATGTTGAGCTAAAGTATGGAATTTTAGAAAACCAAGCCTATGCATTAGTCAAAGTGTTGAAATCCTTCAGGGTGTATGTGTTACAGTCTAACATAAAAACCCATGTTCCTAGTAGCAGTGTCAAAGAGATTCTGGTTCAGCCAGAAAGTGAAGGGAAAAGGATTGTCAAATTGTTGGAATATGACTTGGAAATAAATCCCACCAAGTTGATTAAGGGGCAGGGATTTTCCAATCTATTATTAGAATCAAATTGTAAGGTGTTGGAATTGCATCAGACCTTCACCCAATCTGATTCACCCATGACGTAGTATGGAAAAGACAACATGTAGGTATTTGAAAACTATTATTCTTCACCTCGGTACAAAGATGTTATTTACTTTCTACAACACCTAGAATGTACAACATATTTGAAGAAGACGAGGTCCAGGTCTCTCAAATTAAAAGCTATAAAATTCTGCATTTTAAATTAGAACCTATATTGGAGGGATCCTGTGGGGATGATATTAAAATGTATTGATGAAAATGAAGCTAAACAAGTCACAACATATATGCACATGGGTGTTTGTGGAGGACACCAACATTGGAAAGATACAAAACTCAAGAACCTAAGGGCAGGGTACTACTAGCCCACCCTTTTCTCAGATGTATTTTCTATAGTAAGGGCATGCAACTAATGTCAAAAGTTTGCAAGAAAACAAAAATTACTCTCACTGCCCCTAAAACCTATCACTACTAGTGGCCCCTTTCAGCAATGGGGATTATATTTCATAGGTGAGGTAAATCCATCCTCCAGTGGGTAGCGCAAGTGGATCCTCACTGCCATTGACTACTTTACCAAATGGATTGAGGTTGTGCCCACCAAGAATGCTACTGACAAGGTGATTATGAACTTCTTGGAAACCAATATATTTTTCAGAATCGACTGCCCTAGAAAGCTTATAACAGACAATTCCCAGGCATTCAAGTCTAAAGCCATGATCGAATTCTATGGAAGCCATAACATTTCCTTGAAACATTCCACACCCTATTATCCTCATGGGAATGGGTTGGTCGAGTCATAAAACAAGATTCTCATCAAGATCATCAAGAAGTTATTTACTGAAAACAAGAAATCTTGGGACTCTAAACTTAAGTATTCCTTGTGGGATAATAGGATCAACACCAAGAGATCCTTGGAAACCTCGCCATTTCAGCTGGTCTATGGGATAGATTTTGTCTTCCCTACTCAACTCAGTCTGCCAATTCTAAAATTCCTACAGGAAGAAATGGAGGAGACAAATGAAGTCTAGAGGAGAATCTTTTAGATTATAGAGTTTCAACAAAAGAGAGAAGCATTGAATTAGATAACTGAGTCATACTAGAGCAAGATCAGATTAGCTTTTGACAAGAACCAAGAAGGATATCTTTCAAGAAGGAGACCTGTTCTTGAGGTGGGATGCTAGAAGGGAAGAAAATTCTAAGCATGGTAAGTTCGATAACCTCTAGTTTGATCCTTTTAAGGTAGTTGAGGTTCTAGAAAATAATAATTTTTTTTTACGCAATCTGGATGATACTGAAATTTTTGGAGGCCTAGTAAATGGGTGCTTCCTAAAAAACTAGTTTGCTTGAAAGAATGAGGGAAGGTCCCTCTTGTACCATAGTTTATTTCTTTTTTTTCGTTTTCATTTGATTAGTTAGTTGTGTGTGAATAAAGACTCCATAGACCAACACAGGCACTGGGGTTAGCTTCGCTTTTAAATTTTAGAGATGCGTGAATGAGAAATAGTGACATAGCATGGCTAGCAGATAGAAAAAAAAATAAGTCAAGATAAGTGGGAGTGAGGTTTTGAGAGGTAAGGCACCTAATATATTGTTCTTAGCACCTCACAAGGAATTTTTATCCTTGATTGGAGCCAATGTTCTAACCTAGGTATGCACCCCTTCCCTTTCCCTCCTTTACCCTTTACATCCATCAAGTCTAATTTTTGTTTTTTTATTTTCTAAGATTATTCTCCATGATTTAATCACTCAGATTCAATGGCCCCTACCCGTCTTTACTTATTTTGCACCATATTTTTGTTTCTTGAAATGTGATTACATGTTCTGGTTTGAGTTTGAAAATACTTTTCATCATGTTTATCGCTAGTTGAGCATGCAACAGGTCGACCAAGTCCTTTGTTTGCACAAGAAATATCCAAAAGAAGAATGCAAGAATTCAGAGTAGTGGATTTCAGGCTTAGATTATGAGAAAACAGATAGGTTAAATTTTCGATGATGGAGATCCAATAGTCAATTTAGATCAACAACTCTCGTGCATTCGGAGTTTAAAAATCATGTAGGATTTAACAACAAGCATGCACCCCTGATGTATCAGAGCCCCGAACTTCCACATCACTCCGTGAGGTCATTTATCTAGGAGATATTCATACTCTGTGTTCAAGAAGCCTAGAAGTTCTAGAGTGGACCCTCACTACCATGTCACTTTGTGAGCTCGTTCATCAGGGAGGTTTTGGTTCAGAAAAATCACAGAGCCTTGAAGTACTGAAGTGTCGAAGTCTCTTTCATTTGAATTCATATGCCACCTATTGGTTGATTCCAGATGACATGTGGCACTCATTTTTGGTACTTTGTTTATGCCATTTTCTCTCTTCTAGGTGACACGTGTCACTCTTTTTTTATTGACATGTCACTGACTATGACATCATGTGACCACGTCACTCCACAACATTGTTACTCCAGGAGATATGTATACTCGACATTCAAAAGCTCTCGAACCCCAAAGAGTCAGAGTTTCTAAGTATCGAAATGATTAATGATAAGATATATTAATCTCAGGTTAATTAGCAATAAGCGTGGTTAATGAATTCACGAGATTATCATGCAGGGAAATTTTCATCCAGAGAAAACATAGTTTCGAGGAGCTCCGAATGCCGAAAATACCAAGATTCGTGGAATTCATCTGTTGAGACCCATGGAATTCATATATTATGACACATGACACTCATTTTAGGAACCTTTTGGTACATCATCTGTTTATTTTTAGGTGACATGTGTCACTCTATTTTTGTGACACGTCAGTGATTGTGACATCTTATGGCCATGGTAGATCTGGGAGATCACCACTCTAAAATATTTCAATTCAGATAAAACATAGTTCTCTGGAGCCCTGAAGTGCCAGAGGCCCAAACTACCACGTCACTCCATAGCATTGTCACTCTAGGAGATTCTCAAACTCTGCATTTAGAAGCTCCCGAACCCCGAAGAGTCAGATTCCCGAAGTCCCAAAATGTTTAAGGATAAAAATAATCCCGGTTTTATTAGAAAAAAGTGTTGGTTAATGACTCTCGGAGTTTGGTCCTCTGAGAGATATGTGTACTCTTCACTCCCAAGCTCTTGAATGTCAAATTTATGGTGTCTTATCCTCAATTATTGCATATTTTGAAGTTTTTAAATAGTGCCAAACCAGGAACGTCGAGCCATTCAAAGGCATCATATTGTTCATTTGAAAACAACTCAATGATCATCAACAAGTATAGAATTGAATCTTTAGATCCAGACCCTGCAACACCACAACCAGAAATTGGAGAAATCACACGCCCAGGTTGTAGAAGGAATATCAAAGACTCCAGAAAAGTGCTAGAAGACTTGCTTTTTCCCCTAGGAGATAAATTGAAGAAAAACGCTGCCAAAACATCTAGTTATCTCCCATTGGCCTCCAATAATGTGCATGGATTCCAGTGCTCGATACAAAACTCAGTTCTATCACTCCTAGTTAACTCTATCAAGACTCAGTTTGATTCAACATATGCATCAGTTTGGTTTAATGCGAGTAATGGTTTTTAGTTGTTTAAAAGTTCAAGATTGTTTAGATTAAGTTAATAAGTAGTATTTTATGTGTGATAAGAACCACTCATTTTTTATTAAGTCAAGCTCATAGTACACCTTAATGTTGGATTTACTTCACACACACCTAGGATTTATTTTTCCTAAGTTTTTTCCTTGTTTATTAGTCATTATTAGTCATTATCCAGTCTCCTATATTTTAGGGTAGAATATTTCACCTGGAGAATATCCTCTTCAGTTGACACTTCAATTTGACTAGTTGAGTTGAGTCTATATGATGCATTGGTTTTTTCACCATGAAACACTGGGATCATCATCAACTAATATGCATTGTCCATGGGATCATCACCAAACTAGCACATTACTCATGATTCCCTGATCTCCTCCTCACTTCACTGTGTTTCAGTAAGTTAACTGAAGGCTGATAGACTAGTTAACATAGACTAGGTGGCAGTTCCCTCTTGTAATTGCCCGAGAGACTAGACTAGGTGGAAGTTTACTCCCGTAACTGTTGGTGTGTGTCCAGATCACTCTAGACCACCACTATGGCTCATTAGTTACTCATTTATCCTATATCTATTGTAATTTATTCACTCTTTGAGTGTGGATTACGGTTAATGAGAATTCTTCCATTCTTTCTCTCTTGCATTTTCTTTTTCAATTTCTCTCTGCAAATGTGTGTGGTATTTTCTAGCTAGATATATTCTATGCAGTTTCAACACATTTACATGGTATCAGAGCCGATAGACTGCTAAGTAAAAGCCACACCAAATATTTTTTTGTAGGTACTGAAGATTGAAGAATACAGAAAAGATGGAATTTATGTTTTACTCACTGATAATACTTCTCACGCCTCATAAATATTTGGAGTGAAAGCCAAATATTCTACTTCTTCTTAGAAGTAGAGGCTTATACCAAATAACCATGGAAATGGAAGTAGACCCTAATTCTACCGATGAGAAAAATGACTTTCTCAATAGACAAGATATGGCCATATGATTTATCTACTTATCTATTTCTCCATAAATTCTCCAGCAAGTATGTGATGTCACACAATAATTCACTCCAAATGAATTATGGACCATATTGGAGTTTCTATTTGGTAATGAAGAAGATTGTGAATATTCCATGCAAGGGAATGGAAAGATAGAGCCAGAAGAGAAACCGTCAGAAGATCAAGCCTCTTATTCTGAAGAGTCTTCTATACAAGTATTTGCACAAATTTGTATTCCATTAATTAAAGATGATGTCTACTCCATTTCAGATTTGTTTTCTAAATTTCATGTGGAATATATATGGCATTCATCTCAGGGGTCACATCTTGACACTTTTCCATGCACAATGCATACATCTCAGGAGACAAAAAGGGATCCCCGCACACCAGACTCAATTCTGATATTTTTTAGCACAATTTGCAGAAACAAATTGGATATTTGAATTCCTCTCGAGAAAATATCCAATTTCAAAAAACAAATAATTTGAAACAGAGTCTGAAAAGTGAAGTTATGATCGTTTTAAAATCAACAAAATTTCAGTGTTTTTCCAAAAAGAGCCGCACGGTTTTCAAAGTTTCATCCAAACTTTATTTGGATATTCTTGAATACAAGAAGAGAAAGTGGATATGTGTGGACATATAAATGGTGCATCTACTTTATCATATATGTGTAAACATATACATCTTCAACAAAATCTTCAACAAGCACAAACTTGCACAGTTGCAAGGTCTTCTTGGAGTGAAGGACATGGTTGCTTAGCAACTACTTTTTGTTCCTTCTCATATATTTTTTATGCATTGTAATTTGAGGGGGGGTTTTCCCATGAGGTTTTCCCTCTTTACTCATTTATTTCAGTGTATATTTTGTATTTGGGTACCTAACATGGCCTCGTTTCCGAGACCCATTCTTTATTTTCACCATAGTGATGTCCAGAGGGGGTGTTGGAGTTACTTCACACACACTTAGGATTTATTTTTCCTAAGGTTTTTCCTTGTTTATTAGTCATTATTAGTCATTATCTAGTCTTCTGTCTTTTAGGGGAGGATACTCCACCTGAAGAATATCCTCTTCAGTTGACACTTCAGTTTGACTAGTTGAGTTGAGTCTGGATGTTGCATTGGTTTTGTCACAATGAAACATTGGGATTATCACCGACTAATGTGCATTGTCCTTGGTATCATTGCCAAACTAGTGCATTACTCATGATTCCCTGATCTCCTCCTCACTTCACTCTTTTTTAGTAAGTTAACTGAAGACTGATAGACTAGTTAACTTAGACTAGGTGGCAGTTCACTCCTGTAACTGCTTGAGAGACTAGACTAGGTGTCAGTTTACTCCCGTAATTGTTGGTGTGTTTCCAGATCACTCTAACCACCACTATGGTTCATTATTTAGTCATGTATATTATATATATATTAAATTATTCACTCTTTGAGTGTGTATTACAGTTAATGAGAATTCTTCGATTCTTTCTCTCTTGCTTCTTCTTTCTCAATTTCTCTCTGCAAATGTGTGTGGTATTTTCTAGCTAGATCTATTCTATGCAGGTTCAACACATTTACACTTAATATACTCTAGCAATGTTTTAGTTAAGATAGTAAGTTGTTTTACAATTGGTAGTGTAGATTTAAGCCTCAGTCCTAGGTGAATGAGAGCCTATGCAACTATGATAAATATGCAGTTTGTGTATGTTTTGAGGGTTCTGTTTTTGGGAAAATAAGATCAATACATCATTTGGTAGAACTTGTTCTATGCATGGATTAAATCTCTCTACCTGGTGAATATAATCTTGATGATAGTTTTTTGGTCCAAATCTACATGTGTTTTTATCTTATCTTGAATGCAATTTTTGATTTGTGTGAAGTACATTTCATCTCCTTCAGCTATTGTGTAACTTGTCTTTACTATATTCAACATGTGAAACAATAGAATTTGTGGTGAAGATTTGTTTTTATTGCAACCTGTGGGAGTAATTGTGTTTTTGATACATGTTTAATGTCTTGAAATGATATTTTAAGTATTAAACTTCTTGCACCATATTATTCATTGAGTGATTTGTTGTTTCCCTTCATTTTTTACCTCTATTATTTCACTTGTCTGTCATTTGTGTGCCACCATCCAAGGAGGACCCTCATCCATATCATTTTTCCAATCCCACCATGCTCTTTTATAATTGTATTGGTAAAACCAACCCTCTAACTAACCAACAAAATAAAAAAACCAATCATCTTAAAATTGAGGTGGCCTAGCTCTGCCCTTTAGCAGTCAGGTGCAAACTTTAGGACCAACACTTACAATAATGGATATCATGAATAATTGGAGATGAGCCCATTTGAACCATTGTATGGAAGAAAATGAAACACACTAGTAAGTTGGAATAACGCAATAGACAGAGTTGTGATTGGGCCAGAATTGTTAATGGAAATGGAAGAACATATGGTAAAGATCGAGAAAAATTTGAAAGTTGCACAATATTGGTATAAGAGATATGTGTATAAAAGGAGAACACATAGAGAATTCAAAGTGGGAGAGAATGTGTTTTTCAAAGTCAAAGCCAAGATAATCTTGTTGAAATTGGGAAGCTACCCAAAGTTGGTAGTAAGATATTGTGGGAATTTTTCAGATCTTAGGAAAGATAGGGTCAGTTGCATAATGTTATCATTACCTGCATCCATGAGAATACATAACGTGTTCCATGTGTATTTATTAAAAAAGTGTGTACCTAATCCTAATCATGTGATTGATTGGAATGTGATCTAGGTAACACGAGAAGGGGATTTCCGAGTGGAACTAGTGCACATCTTAGAAAGAAAAGTCAAAGTGCTTAGGAACAAAGCCATCAGCTTGGTAAAGCTTCAATGTATATGTTACGGTCCTTAAGATACTACATGGGAGTATGAGGAAGCTATGTGGGAAGGATACTCGCAATTTTTTTAAAATTTTGAAGAATATAGAATGTACATTTGTACATAAGAAAATGAATACTCCATTTTGGCATTTGAAGTTCCTGGAGCCACAACTATGATATTCCTATCCAACCAAGGTGGGGGTTGAGAGGAAAAGGGAGTTGTTGGTTGGAATTGTTGCATGAGTCATTAATTTGTGGAATTATCAAGTATTCTAATGTAATGTCTTTATGTATGTCAATGTGTAAATTGTATGGTTATGTGAACTAAGGAAAGTCTAATTTGTAGGGGGAGCGAAAGGTAACATCCCCATTTTCAAACCCCAAACTAGTGTTGTATATTATAAATGTAATGTATGGACAAGAGAAAAAATGATGTAATATGTAAATGAGTTAAGTTGATTATAATGAATAAAATGTATCTCCAATTGCAGATGGACATGAACGAATATTTCGGGGCTAAGTATCCATAAGAGAGGGAAGGGGTCCATAGGGGGGAGAGTTTACCCATGTCTATTAAACCAAAACCCATTTCTTGATTATTTTGAAATTATTCTTACCATGAACCTTTCATTAATTTTTGAGTGTTCTAGAGCACAATCATTGAATTCATGTAAGAGGGTGGGTGTGGGAGCCACATACCACAATTATTGAGAGAATGTGGGGTGAATACAATCAACTTGAGAAAGAATGCAAGTCAAGAAAGTAAGAGAAAGAAGGGAAATTTGTATGTGTAGTAGACCATATTTGCACATTCACGTTTTTGCATGGAGAGTAGTTTTTACATAAAGTTTTCTGGACAACAATGGAGTTCTAAATGTTGAAGCTTGAAGGTAGCTATTGTGGGAAAGTTTGGTTGTTGTTTGGAGCTAAAAATTTATGAATAAAGAGGATGTGTGTTTGGGAGTAACATGTTGTTCAAAATTAGTCAAGGAAGCACAAATTTTTCTACTAGGTGAATTCGTGTTTGCAACTTTAGAATTTTCGAGGTCCTAGAAATCAAAATTCATGTCCAACCTATATTGAAAACTTTGGAGGGGAGTGGAAAGGCCTAAGGAAATATGGGGAGTGAAGGGGGATTCCATCCCTTGGGTTTGAGGGGAAGAGAGTTGGTGGAATGGAAGTTTTTTTGATAATTGACTATTGAGAGCGGTACATTATCCATCCTTAGTGACCCCCATCTCTTGTGGATTCATAGCCCCAGCTCAGAGGTGGCTTGTTTTTGAAATATGGAACAACAAGCCTACAGTTGGGAGGAACATTTGTCCTTTATAGTAGGTTGTACATTTTATAAGATAAGTGTTCTATTTGTTGTGTTTACTCGTGTATAATGATGATATAGCTAATGTGCAATATACTCTAAGATATATTTCGTTATTATTGCTTGATGTGAGAAAAATGATGCATTCATATATCTATTTAAGTGGTTGAATAATGTTGTATGCATTTAGTTGATAGATAGTATAGTTAATAAATTGCATTTACATTTTTAATTATCATGGTCCATTGTGTAAGATGGAATTTCATGTCGTGTAGGTTGTTTCTGCATTTAGAATTAGTATTAAAAATTTTGTTTGGGTCATTTTAGCAAGTGACGTGATCCAGCTGGGGGCTAGGTATGTTAAAAAATTTCATTAATATGATGTGATAGTTGAGGCTATAGTAACTCTTACATATTTTCCTTCATAGGTGCACAATATTTATCGGCCTCGTATTGAAAAATGTAGAAGAATTTGTCATTTCTATTCATTCATGCATGAACTAGATCTATTGAGCATTTTATGATAAATCGGAGATACACTCAGATGGGTTGGTGTTTAAACTGGTAAGTATGTTTATCTTCTTCCATATTCCAATAACTATGTTCATTTATTGAAGTGGTAATGGTTCCTCATGGGAAATATATCCCTTAATAAAATTCCGGTGATGGTTCTGGGGAGTCTTACTATCTACTAGATTTAGTTGGGGATATATTCTATGCTAATTCAAATCAATCCATCTAGTCAAAAGCACAGGAAATGGATAGTTTGTGGACCCAAAATAATTAGAATGAACCTGCTCCTACATGTTTAGCTATGCTAATTCCTATTGTCTTAAATTAGTCTTTCAAAAGATGAGACCTGGTAGAGGCATTTTCTAAATTATATAGTTATTATACTTGCTTCATGATCTTTCCAGATGGTTCTAGGGTTATAATGAATTTTACATCATATTCAATTTCTGTTATTCTTTTATCACCAACCCTTGTGAGAAATATTGATAAAGAAGAGTTAGTGGTAAAAGTAAAAAATTGGTCTCTTGTAGAGAAGAGGGATATTATTTTTTGTTTTTTGATAGATGAAAATTCCATCCCTAATTTCATTCATGTATTCCCAGTCTTATTGTCTCCTGTCTATTAGCAAGTGATTTCAGTCTTGTTAGTTATTTTGCAAAATGAGGATGGCTTTCAAGTTGATGAGATTATTCTCTATTTAATAAATGATATAATCTCCCTAGTTATCATGTCTCCCATTGAATATAATTTTGTATATTTCATAGTCGAGGCTATCCATTAATAATTGTGTTTGTTTCATGATTTTAATACTTTATGTTATCAAATTTATTTTATGTGTTTCTATTTTCCCAAGCTAAGTCCTCCCCTCATATTTTGAACTACTTTCAAGTAGTCAGTTTCTTCTATCTATTGGTTTAAATATTAAAATGTTTTATAATCATTTATTGTGTTTAAATTAATGTGTATGGAATGATGGTTGAAATATGGATGACATGAGATTCAATTTTAATCATTGTT
This sequence comes from Picea mariana, assembly GCA_032191745.1. Taxonomy (NCBI): domain Eukaryota; kingdom Viridiplantae; phylum Streptophyta; class Pinopsida; order Pinales; family Pinaceae; genus Picea; species Picea mariana. Next base: position 1,148,393 of record JASDQU010099746.1, read on the forward strand.
TTATTTTATAACCATGTTTGATCTTGTTAATACACGATGTTAGAAATGATTCATTTGCAAGGAGATAACCGATGATGACTTTTATCTGAAACTCTTATAGTGTTTAACATTTACTACTCACTCTAGTGAATCAAATATTTCACAGGATTTTATACAATCTATATTCATTTTTCGTTTCAGATTAGTTTTATTTTAGGTCTTATATTTGTTGTTTCTCTGAATTTACTTAAAATCCCACGAGGACTTGAAATTAAATTTTGTATCCTTTTCTTGTTTAACTTCTTATTTTGATGTCTTCTTAAATTGGATAAAGTTGCCTGATTAGTTATTTAATTTTTTAGTATTAGATCATTAATATTAATATTTTATTTGTTAATATAAAACTCCTTTTAATTTACCAACTTGCAATAATTTGAGGGTTAACCTCTTTGTTTATTGAATTCTTTTCGCCTAGTTTATGGAGGAGAGGTTTCTTGAAAACCTCCATAGAGTGTCTCAAATTTTCTTTTTTTTTAAGGAACAACTTGAGGAACAACATCTGTTTTGGCGTCGTTGTCAAGGATCGAAGTTAAAAAAAATATTTTCCTGGTAAATGAAAAATATTATATTATGTTATTTGGCTATGAATGGGAATAGGACAATAGGTTATTTGGTTATTTCAAGAAAAAAATTCAGTTAAAAGTTTCACCTAGCGACTCTAATTTATTGAAGATTCCACTGGGAAGAAATCCCTCTTTTTGAAAAAGAACAATATTTATTGCATATATTGCAAAAATGGTTAGGTACATGATGAAAAAACTCTTTCAACAAATGGTGTTTTTTCTACTCACTCCCTTGTTGTGCTTCCCTATGTATTTGAAACAGATTTTTCTCTATTTTAGATTGGGAAAAGTTATAGGATCAAATACCTTTATTGGAAAATGAAATTTTGATTTCCTCTTGGACTTTTCATTTCAATAGACCTTCTTCATAATTTCCTTTTGAAAACAATAGTAACATCTTTACTCCATTGTCTTTTCAAAGTCTACTTGAGTAAGAAAATCAAGTATCTTATTCCCAAATAATCAACCAGATTGAAAAACCTTCTGAGAAATTGGTAAATATGCATCCTTGGGTTTTGAAAAGAAACAAAACTTTAAATTTACCATCGGTTCTACATGATATACCTATAAACTATTTGAAATCCCTTCCAAGTTTCAATGGAAATGATGATGTTACAATAGAAAAACATATGTCAACCTTTCAAGATTATACTGACAATTTTGTTATTTAGTGTAATGATGTTTTCATGAGAATTGTTTGTCATTCCTTAGAAGGAGATTGTAGAGAACGATTTAGAAACTTACCTTCTAGTTATCTAAGTTGTTGGATGGATTTTCATGATTCTTTCTTTGACCAATGGGTAGAAAATAAAACCCATCATTACTATCTCTTTAAGTTTTACTACATAAAAATAAATAATCATGAGACTCTTATAGAGTTCAATAGAAGATTTCAAAATGCTTATCTCAGTATGTCATCAAATATTCAACCCTATAAATCTATTTCTAAGGTGTATTATGCATCAATACATGAGCCTGATTTTTATCTTCTTCTCAGAGAAATAATATCTTCTACCTTAGAACAAATGTTTTTTGATGCTCTAAAAATAGAAGAAAATTTATGGGATTATGGGAAAATACCTAACCCTTATGCTGATGAGAATTTGAATATGAAAAATCGTAAAGAAGAAAGAGGATAGTTATATGAAAAGGTTGTTGTCCCAAAACAAAATGAAAAAATACATTTGCAGTCTAAAGACATGATGGGACTAGTATGTTCCTATGTTGTTAAAGGTGTTAGTACATTTTTTCATTCCTATCATAGTTGTAATGAGAATAAGGTATATAAGGGAATTAAAGAGGAATTTACATTCAGATAACATCAAGGATATTTATACATTAAAACTAGAATGAAGCTATCTAAGGAATTTATGAAGAATGGGCTAAAGAATATGAGTGTGGGAGAGTTTTTCTTTCTAATTATAAAGATGAACTTATTGTTCCTAGGTTTGTTGAAAGGGAGTTCTTAGAAGCTCCTCATATGGATTTATTTAATGATCAACCTATTTATGATATATATGAGAATGAGTTTGAGTTGGAAACAAAGTCCTTATCTCTAATAGCATACTCTAGTTTCATATATGGCTCTGAAGATGAATAATAGGGGATTGAAGAGCAAGTTGACAATCAAATAGTAACCAAAGTTTTTGAACAAAAGGAAGATATGATAAAGGCTAGAGATGAAGGAGGGAGATGCATAGTTAGGATCAGTTTGTCACTTTATGTGCAAAAAGAGGATGTGCCTATATCTACTCTAGTGAACCAATAGATTTTCACTAACAAATTTGAAGATACAATTGAAGCTTGGTTGGACTTTGTTCTATAAAAAACATCAACAACTTATAGACTCTTAAAGACACTACTTGTGGGATATAAATATAAATTTTTTATTTAGTTTGGGTCACAATTGTTTAAGTTGATTGTTTTATCTTTGACTAAAGGCATTCATATATCTCTTTTTATAAACAAAAAAAATTATTGTTTCCATTCGAAAGTTGATTTCGCCTAACTTCGTTACTTTTGCTAAATAGATTAGGGATGTTTGTACATAAATAAACTTATTGCTAAGAAACAATATAGTTGTTTTAATTCTTCTCTTATTTTAAATATTTGGTTTTTACCTTTTCAAAGCATGTATGGTTAGGATATTAAAAATAAAATAAAAAGTAAATATTTTCAAAACTTTTATGTCTCAATTATCACAAAGATATTAGTGGGAATGATATTCCTAATTGATGACCATTTCCCGAGTATGTTGTCATGATGAGATTGAGGAATATTTGTAAAGAAAGTTGATTTTTTCTTATGATTAGGTTGAAAGGCATGTTCATTTGGTAATCATGTCCTAAAAATGGTTGGGATGTCAAATTTCAAAATTGATTATCTTAATTTACTTAAAGCCCCATATATATTCATAACATTTAAATTTGGTCCACGTGGAAAGGTAGAGTTAGGACCATTGGGATGAACATATTAAATGGGTATACAATATGATTTGGACATATCCAAATCATCTTTAAAAACATTCATCATCCCTTTGTTTTTAAACCATATTGATTGCCCCCATCTCAAGTACATAAAACATAAATAAAATGGAGATGGTGAAAGGAAATTCAATTGGGAAATTATGGTATTTATGTTGGGAATATGGACACCCAATGGAAGTGGAGCAAGACATCTGATGTTGGGGTGACTACACCGCAGACTATAGACATTTTTTGGCTATGCAATGACACCAAGAAGATGAAGAATGATTTCTCATATGAATCTATACTTTATTACGCAATCATTAAAGTCCCCTAAGAAATAACCCTATCCTAATCACGTTTGGATCATGTTATTGGTAAATAAACACCCATCATACTTTGCTTTGAGTCAAAATGAGGAGAATTTAGGAATTTGTCATTCAATCCTAACCCATTATATATGATTACTTTAAGAAACACCAAAATAAACTGAAAAATGAATAAAAAGGGAATCTTTATCCTACCTTAACCAGACTCATCATTCACGGTGTGTTGATATCTTCAGTCACCATCAAAATTATCATTTCTACTACGGATTCATTAAAACATTGAGTGAAAAAGGCTTTATCCTTGCATCAAGGCTTTGTTTATTTTCTCTAAAAATAATTTAGGAAGTTTGTAGTTTATAAATAAAAGAGAGTTCTTTCATGCAAAATATAAAAAATATATATGATTTACATTTTGACAAGAATGTTGATTGTGCTAATATATTTTGTTGGACAATTGGTTGTCATTGATATCAACCCTTGGAGATTGATGTCAATCGTTGGAGAAGTCCAGAAGCCCTCTCTATGTGGTTGATATTGATGTCAAGTTGGTTTTCATTGATGGAGTGGTTGATGTCATCATATGTGTTGGGTGAATTTCATGAAGTCTACATGAAGCCCCAAAGATGTGGTTATTGTACCTAGAGTTGATTGAGGAATATAGACATGAAGGACAATGTAAATACAAGTAAGATACTCATAGATGGATAGTTCTTGTCGTGTCGTTTCCAGTGATAGGTGGTATTCCATGTGGTTCCTCGTAGTTTAGGATTTATGGCATTGTGAAGTTGGAAGCCCCGAAGAATGGTCAAGAATCCCCTAAATGGTTACAATTCAATTAATGAATGGGTAAAGTGGTTGTAACAAGAAAGTAAAGAATCCCAAAGAATAAGTAAAGAGGTTACCTAGAAAAAGTGTAAATACACCTCAAGGAGTCTCTCATAGGTACACACACTTACATGTAATATCTATCCTATGAGAATGTTATTTTCTAATAGTTTGGTCTATTGGTGAATATAACAACAAATTTGAGGTAGAGGAGAAAGTGCAAAGAAAGAGAGAACATTTTGGAGTTGCAGAGTGCTAGGGTTTCTCTGTAACCCTATTGAATAGACCCTCGCGGGTCAGCTTGAGGATGTCTCGCGAGGCACCCCTGCAGGTTTCCTAGGGCACATCACACGAGGCCCCACGTGAAAAGAAGTCTTATTCCCATGAGGCTAAGGAACATTTAGGGGAAATTTTGGTACCAAGATATTGAAGGCTGTGGAAGAGTTACATGTTAGTATTATAGTACAACAGGTCAGCTACAAGTTACATGTATGCTTATGTGATTATCTCTTATGCTTGGTGATGGTATGGTACATGCTTGATAGGCATGTCTTGTTGATGCATGGTACATCCTGGTGATATCAGTATGGTACATTGAATAGTAGTACATATTGGTTGTATTGGTATCTTGGTATCTGGTTTGGTTACATGGTGATAATATTATATGTTTGAGGCTTACTCTTGGCATACACTTGAAGCATTGACACATGGTTTATGGTTGTCATTGGTATTGATACATTGTTGGGGAATACACTTGGTATATGACAACACATGTATGAGATACATCTCTTGGTGATTTTGGTACTTGGTTGAGGTACACCATTGATAGTACTTAGTTGGTATATCCTATGGTATATGGTGTATGGTATGATTTAGTGATATGGTATATGGTTGAGATACATTGTTGTTACTTTGTATGGTATAGGTGTTGATGTACATTTTTGACCTACATGGTTGATACATGGTATGGTATAGGTGTTGATGTACATTATTGATGTACATGGTTAATACATGTTATGGTACATGATTGATACTTGGTATGGTGTTGATGTACATGCTTTATGGTTGAGACATATGGTACAGGTTATGGTGCATGGTTGATGCATGGTATGGTATATATGTGGTGAATGGTTGATGCATGGTTTGGTATAATTTTTGGTGCATCATTGATGCACTTGTTGTGGTATAGGTTGTGTTACATGGTTGATGCTTGGTATGGTACAGGTTGATGGTTTGATACATGATTTGGTACATGGTTGACACACATATCTTGTGATGGTATGTTGGTGATCTTGGCGCATTCTTGGTAAAGGCATGTGTTAGTGATGTTGGACATCTAGTTGAGAGGCTTGCTTGGTATATGATCCATGTGAGAGGATCTGGTTGAGTATCATTGATAGTGACAAGTTGGACAAGTTGATCCATGATAGATTGATGTGAAAAGTTGGATACAGTGACAGGTTGATCAGTGAAAAGTTGACAGCTTATAGGTTGGATACAGTGACAGGTTGGAAGGTTACAGTTTGATGTGACAATGGCAGTGACAGTGAGAGTGGAAATGGTAGTGATTGTAGTAGTGAAAGTTGGTCTACACTTATATTTCAGGGTGGCAAGATAGGGCAAGGAAAGGGGGTCGTATCCTCCTTTTGGTTGGTGCCAGAGAATTCATGGAGTTGTATATTCCTTCAGGTTGGTTCTTGAGAATCATGGGGTCGTAGCCTCCTTCTGGATGGAGCCAGAAAATTTAGGGAGTTGTAGATTCCTTCAAGTTGGAGCTTGTAAATAGGGGGTTGGTTCCTCCTTCCAGTTTGTGCTAGACAATTGGGAAGTTGGTGCTTCCAATGAACGTATTATTTGATATATATAAGAAATAATTATGTGGTTTTCTCCCATTTAAGTTTCCACATAAATTATGGTGTACTATGTACTTGAAGTGATGTTGTTGATGTGATGTTTCTTATGTTTATATGATCATGTTATATTGATGATACATTGATGATATACTGCTGATAAAGATAAATATTATATATTGTGGTTAAATGTGGTATAAAGTGCTCATACTGATTCACCCCCCCTCTCAGTATTCCAACAATTTGTATCAGAGCAGGTCCTTCTAAAAAATAGTTTAACCACTAGTAGGAAGATCATGGAGAGAAAAAAATTGTATAGAATGGAATACCATAGTTCGATGGTCATAATGGTATGAAGTATGATATGTGGATTAAAATAATGAAAAAAAATTTACAGTCACATGGGTATGATGTTTGGTACTCAGTTGTTACAGGATACATCAGTTCAAAGAAGCCAAAGACTGCAACTAATAAATAATTGAAAAGGAATAAAAAAATTGCAATGGATTTCATCATGGAAGGATTACCTAATTATGTAAAAGTCAAAGTGGGACAATGTTCATCAGCCAAAGAACTTTGGGATAAGCTAGAAGTAGAATTAATCAGTGCTTTAGACAAATTGATGAAAGAAAGGAAGAAAAACAGGTCTCTTGAGGAACAATTAGCTGAGAAGAATTCTCAAGAAAGTTCTAAAGAATCCCAATAGGTCATCATGAATCTGAGAGATTGGATAGAAGAAGCCAAAAATATTGAAGAAACAAAAAAACAAAAATCAAATCAAATAAAAGCAATGTTTGGAGGATTAAATAGCCACAATAAGAAAGAAAGAAATGGAAGAGAAGCAGTGTTTCAAAGACAAAAGGAAGGAATAATATAATAGAGAAAATATTTTGAGAGATCATGTTAAGGAAAAAAATGAGGACTTAAATCAACTTGAAGAATAATTTGGTCAAGAATAAAGAATACTTGAAAAGGAAATCATCTCCTTGAATATCCAACTTGAAGAAGGAAATAGAACAAAAGAACTGATGAAGATTCAAATGATGAAGAAATAAGAAGAGGTTGAGAAGCTTGAAGAAGAAGTTGTCACATTGAGAGCCAAAATCATCAAGCTCGGCAAGAACAATGAAGAGACAAAAGAATCCACATCATCATTTGAGAATGTTGAAGAGAATCACTCCAGGTTGCCAGAAAAGAAGAATGAAGAAAAGAGTAAGAGTTATGAAAAAGTACTCAAAGGAAGGAATCATGGTCATCTAGAATCAAAGAAAATTGATGGAGATACATCTTCAATAAGACCCTCCACATTCAAGCCACAAAGAAGCTTCCATCATGATCATGATCAACCATGGAAAGAATTCACAAGGACGACACCACAAAGAAGATCATTCACTCCCAAGTATGGAAATTTATTTTATGGTCATTTTTTTATTTGTACTAACTTTGGACATAATGTTGTATATTCCAGAGCATATGGAAGAAATGTTCAAAAAAGAAATACCTATCTGTCTCCCCACAACATTGAGTGTTAAAAATTCCACAATTATGGTCACATATCTCGTGATTGTAGAAGCATGGTGGATAATTATACGAAAAAGAACATTGATATCATATATAAGAAGGCTTGGAAAATAAAACACGAACATGTAAAGGAAGATAAAATGAATGAAGGACACCCATAATTCATACTCTCAGGATTGACAATAGTATGAAATGAAGACAAATCTACATTCAAAAATAAATATGCCAGATACAAGAAGGTTTGAAAAAGAAATAAAAAAAATAAAGAACAAGTGAATGAAGACTAGGTTCGAGAGATCGCAAGAATTGAAGTAGTACAAGAAAGAAAATAACATCAGGTGAATAAAGAATAGGTCCTAAAGGTTGTAGGATTTGCAGTAGTAAGAAAATAAGAACAAGAGAACAAAGAACAAACCTGAGAAATTGTATTCTCGGGAATTGTAGTGCAAGTTCATAAATAATCCACAGGAAAAAAGGAAGAAGTCAGAGTTTAGAGAGATGATGAATCCACAGATGAAGATGAATATTAATCTACATTAGGGAAGATTTATCCATTATTTTGAGCCATCTATCTTGGGGACTCCTAGTAAATATGAAAATTGAACACAAGGAGTCTATGCAGTAGATACTATATATCAGAGAACCATCCTTCGAGCAGTTTGAAGTATTTGCAGAGACAAATTTAGAGTAGTTAGACAACACAAGTACATAGTGACAGATTGATCATTTCAAAAGTAATGTTCCCATGCAGGTATTAGTTTCTAGTCACACAAAAATAATTTTATGATTGTATTCCATGTATGTATGCATGTAGGTATATCTTCAGTATAATTTTTTCCAAACATGCAGAGTTTGATTTATAGATAGAGAATATTAGTGAACACATTTGATTTAGATTGAAGAGATAGGAATATGTGATGATCAGTTGCAGTTGTGAAGCCTTCATGGTAGGGAAGTGATAGATGGGTCAGCATTGTGGACAATTGAATAGAAAACTTATGGATATTTTGTGACATATGGACAAAAATGGATACTTAGCAGGTACAAAAAACATGGGTCAACGAAGATGCATAGTGGTGTATTTACAATTGGAATCAATGGAATCATTTGAAATCAGTTGAAGGTAGTTGGTCACAAAAATGAAAGCAGTAAAAGGCACAACATAACAAGGAAAGATGAATTGTCAGCAAAAGCTAAATCATCAAAAAATCATTGAACAACATGGTCAAGTGAACATGACAAGTGAATTAAGAAATCAAGTAATGACTGTTTTGTATATATGTCATAGAGTTACAAGAAGAAGCACCAATGTA
>JASDQU010099746.1:1158088-1171738 GCA_032191745.1 Picea mariana
AGTTATTTTCATTTTGTTTCCGTTGATAGGTGGTACGCCATGTGGTTCCGCACAGTTGAGGAGTTATGTCCTTGTGAAGCTGGAAGCCCCAAAGAATGGTCAAGAAGCCCCTAATTGGTTTCAAGTCAATTAATGAATGGGTAAAGTGGTTGTAACAATAAATTCAAGAATCCCTAAGAATAAGGAAAGAGGTTACCTAGCAAAAGTATAAATACACCTCAAGGAGTCTCTCATAAGTACACACACTTACATTGAATAGCTATCTTGTGAGAACGTTATACTCTAATATTTTGGTCTATTGGTGAATTTAACAGAAAGTCTGAGGCAGTGAAGAAAGTGAGAAGAAAGAGTGAAAGTTTTGGAGCTGTAGAGTACTAGGGTTTCTCTATAACCCTATTTGAGTATCCCTTGTAGGTCAGCTTGAGGGTGTCCTAGGAGACACCTACACAGGTTTCCTAGGGCACATCATGCGAGGCCCCAAATGACAGGGAGTCTTAGTCCCGTGAGACTAAGGAAAAATTGGGGGAAATGTTGGTACCAGGTTGTTGAAGTCTGTTGAAGAGTTACATGTCAGTATTACAGTATAGTAGGTCAGCTATAGGTTACATGTACGATTATGTGATTGTCTCTTATGCTTGGTGATGCTTTGGTACATGATTGAGAGGCATATCTTGTTGAAGCATGGTACATCTTGGTGATACTGGTATGGTACATTTACTAGTAGTACATCTTGTTTGTATTAGTATCTTGGTATCTAGTTTGGTTACATGGTGATGATATTATATGCTTGAGGCTTATTCTTGGCATACTCTTGAAGGATTGGCACATGGTTTATGGTTTTCATTGATATTGATACATTGTTGAGGAATACACTTGGTATATGACAACACATGTATGAGATACATCTCTTGGTGATGTTGGTACTTGGTTGAGGTACACCATTGATAGTACTTGGTTGGTACATACTATGGTATATGGTGTATGTCATGATTGAGTGATATGGTATATGGATGAGATACATTGTTGGTACATGGTATGGTACAAGTGTCGATGTGCATGGTTGATACATGGTATGGTATAGGTGTTTTTGTACATTGTTGATGTACATGGTTGATACATGGTATGGTACAGGATTGTTACTTGGTATGGTGTTGATGTACATGGTTGATGGTTGAGGCATATGGTACGGCTTATGGTGCATATTTGATGCATGGTTTGGTACAATTGTGGTGCATGGTTGATGCATAGTTTGGTACAAGTGTTGGTGCATGGTTGATGCACTTGTTTTGGTATAGGTTGTGGTACACATTTGATGCTTGGTATGGTACAAGTTGATGGTTTGGTATATTCTTTGGTACATGGCTAAGACACATATCTTGTGATGGTATGTTGGTGATATTGGTACATTCTTGGTAGAGGCATGTGTTGGTGATGTTGGACATCTAGTTGAGAGGTGTCATTGGTATATGATCCATGTGAGAGGATCTAGTTAAGTATCAATGAGAGTGAAAGTTTGGATGGGTTGATCAATGAAATATTGATATGTTAGATTGGATATAGTGACAGGTTGATAAATGACAGGTTGACAATGACATGCTGGATACAATGATAGGTTGACAGGTTATATGTTGATGTGACAGTGGCAATGACAATGATAGTGGCAATGGTAGTGATTATGGTAGTGACAGTTGGTCTACACTTATCTTTCAAGGAAAAAATATGGTGCAAGGAAAGGGGTTTGTATCCTCCTTATGGTTAGTTCCAAAGAATTTAGGGATTTGTATCTTCATTTAGGTTGGAGCATGAGAATATGGGGGTCATAGCCTCCTTCAGGTTGGAGCCAGAGAAGTCGGGGAGTTGTAACTTCCTTCATGTTGGATCCTCCTTCTAGTTGGTGCTGGAGAATTGGGAAGTTGTTGCTTCCAATGAATGTATTTTTTGATATATATATATATATATATATATATATATATATATATATATATATATATATATATATATATATAAGAAAGAATTATGTGTTTTTCTCCCATTTGGGTTTCCATATAAATTCTGGTATAATGTGCACTTAATGTGATGTTGTTGTTATGATGTTTCTTATGTTTATATTCTCATGATATATTGATGATACATTGATTATATATTGTTGATAGAGTTAAATATCATATATTGTGGTTAAAAGTGGTATAAAGTATTCATATTGATCTCATATTTATCTCATATTTTCCCCACCCCCACCCTCACCCTCAGTTATACATTTCTCTCATATTTACACCAATGTATTATACATTTCTCTCCTAATACATTTCTCTCATATTTTCCCCACCCCCACCCTCATGGTGAGGGTTGGGGTGGGGCAAATATGAGAGAAATGTATAATACATTTCTCTCATATTTGCCCCACCCCATATGAGAAAAATGTATAATACATTGGGGAAAATATGAGAGAAATGTATAATACATTTTTATTATATTTTCCCCACCCCCACCCTCAGGGTGAGGGTGGGGGTGGTGGGGGTGGGAAAAATATGATAGAAATGTATTATAGGTTTCTCTCATATTTGCCCCGATGTATTATACATTTTTCTCATATGGGGTGGGGCAAATATGAGAGAAATGTATAATACATTGGGGCAAATATGAGAGAAATGTATAAAAATATGCTCAACTTCTCTTTGCTCTGGTCAAATATGAAGCATTGTGATCATGAAATTGGTTCATAGATTCAGATGTTGATAGATAAGAGAATTGGTTTGAGAATGAAGGAAAAATCCATCCCTAATGATAGAAGGAATGGGTCTACAGTTCTTAGTGCCTCACATGGAGACCCAATCCCCTAATTGGAGCTATAATGTTGTAACTATTTCACATCCTCTTTTAAATTTAATTTTCTTGCAAAAGAGAATGGAAGTGTTATAAGGATGTTAGTTCAATTTTTATTTTTCATTTTTTAAAAAAACATTATCAAAATGAGGAATGATTCAAAATGTGGTTAATTTACAATTCATTTAGACTTCCTAATCAATGGTTGGGATTAATTGTGTTGGGAAGAAATCTATGGTTCAGGATCAATTTTGAATGTAGAATAAAATGGTTGATAATTGAAAGAGTTATGCTCAAAATATATAATGGTATGACGATTGAAAGTCTAATGGTTGGGATTTATTTTCTGTAGAGATGTACTAGGATGTTAAAACTTTAAATCAACCTGAAATACCCAATAGAAAGCGTTGATTCAATCTGATGGACTACACACATTTTGGGTATAAAGTTACCCAAAATTAGCTTGAGTCTTAATACTATTTTGTCACCCAAAATGATATAACGACGTATATTTGTTTGATCTGATGCTAGTAAATTGATGTTGCACTGCAAATTGTTCACATTTTAATAGTCTATTACCAAACAAGAAAATTTGTTGTAATAATTTAAATAGCTTATTGGTTTCATACATTATTTCATTATTCATTAATTTCCATTAATATAATGTGATAGTTGAGGATATAGTAACTCTTACACATTGGCCTTCACATGGGCATAGGATATATCAGCCTAGAGTATCTCTAGAGTATCTACATCAAAGACTCGTAGCTAACCACCAACATTTTATTTATAAGAATCGTCGATCTTCCTTTGTCTTACCCTATCAAATTTTCTCTTGAATTATAAAGCATAGGTTTGTTATAGATACTATTTCACAAATTATTTCTTTATTTAAACTAAGAAAAGAAGATGCTTGGAAATATGATCCTCTTCAAGTAGTTTCAAAATAGCATATACATTTAAATTCCACTCCATATGTTCATCAATCAAGGATAGAAAATGAGAAAGTGGCTAACAACGATACTTTGAAAGAGGTATAATGTTTGTTGAAATTGCAGATAATTGATATCGGTACTTCTAAAGAAAATCATATAAAGGAGAAAGGGAAAGATACAATGCATGTTTCAACTACTATATATCCTCGTGGTAGTGAAATTGAATCAAGCCAAGCACCAAGTGTTTCACAATAAAGAAATAAAAATAAGAGAGTATCGCACATATCAGAGGAGCCTGAGGCCAAAATAAGAAAGACTTTGAAGCTGAGAAGTATAAGGGAATTGATCAACATGCTTAACATGAATATTTTTGTAAGTATATTGATCCTTTATTACAATAATTGCAACCCAAAAAATCAAGCGAGATTATTCTGATTATAACATCAACCCATGTATTAGCGACATCCGAGGTAACTATCAAAGGGAAAAATGAGTCTTCTAGAGAGATTCAACCAGGAACTAGGAAGTATGATAAATTTTCCTATATGAAATAATGAAGATGCCCAACTAGAAAAATTGGGTCATGAAATGCTCAATACAAAACTGCATCTATTGTAAGAGAATTGAATCAAGTTAATGTTGTGGATATGGTAGAATGGCACAAACAAACTAGATACATGGTAGCTTGAAGGTTCATACAATCAACTACCAATGTGAGAACATTGCAAACTTTGGTCACCAAGTTGAACACACATCCAAAGAATGAAAAGATAATCAATATATCAAAACATATTTTATATATGTTTTGATATAACAAAACATATAATATATGTTTTGATATAACATTGCAAGCTTTGGTTGCCAAGTTGAACACATATCCAAAGAATGAAAGGATAATCAATATACTAAATATTAAAACAGATAAAGAGATGGAGAACAAATTGATGTCACTCTCCAATCCAATGAAGAGTAATGAAAATATTAAAGAAATTAGTGATGCCAAATATGTAGATATTAATATTTTAAATCCAAATATTGAATCAAAAAAAGTGAATTAGTGAATCCAATGAATCAATCAATGCTTATCAACAAAGAGATTCACTAGTAGAAGAAAATGGAAAAATAAAGGAGCTCAATTTACATCTCACTAGAAAGATCGAATACCTAGAAAAAGAGAAGGTTAGAATGCCATCAAATATATCTGTTGAGATATAAAATATCCAAAATAAATTGATATATAATTATTCTTAGTGTAATTCATTTTTGGAACACAGGGACAGACCCGAGGTTCAAAGCTTCAACAAAGCACCAGCAAAACCCTAACTACTGCCCCTTTTGGCAACACCTACGAAGCAGATGAAGTCTCACTCGAGGTAGAGGAAGGGTTGGTTGCATGAATCAAGTGTCTACAACCTAGCTGGGACATAGATATATGATCACAATAATTAACAAAGCACTTAGTAGTTAACATTCATTATCATTTAACCCTTATTCACATCGTAGGATGAAACCCCAATTACAGAACAACACGGTATTCAACTAGATCTAACACATCCAAGCACATAACACATAGAAATAGATCAGATCTGGAATTCATTCAAATCACTAAGCACTAAGCTATTATATTTGATGCATTCAACATACATATTACAACACTAAGAATAAATCACAATAATCACATAACAACCATAAAACACAAAGAAACCATAACACATGATATACATGGTTCACCCTAGTGTGGGGTTATGTCCACCAACTCTTCTTCTTCTTTATTATCTTTTGTCAATATTCTTACATGCACGAAGCTTCAGAACCCACTCTGCATAGGACAAGAGATCTGCGTGCACCTCACCAGATCCTCCTTCCCCGAGCTAGGTCGCAACACAAAGATTTCCTACAGTTTGCACACAAGCTTCATACAACCACTTACACATATCTCTGCAATTTCTCAACATGTAGTATGCACAAAGCATTCACACTTAGCTCACTGGTCAGGTTACACACACAAGTCTCATTATCATACCACCCTTATTACATCACCTAGCTATCTATTTATACATTACAAAATGGGCCTAAACATGGGTAAACCCATGGGCCGACATCCCCATACCCGTTACTTAAAAACTAAACCCAAAAATTCCCTAAAAAGGGATCGATATCCCACGATCTCCACTTCACCTTGCACTCCGCCTTCGATTAGCCTGTAGAAGTACCAAAAATGGTCAACCATGACCAAGGTTTTCCAAAACTTGGTCAAGGGCCAACAGGCCCCCAACACTCACCTATGACTTGTCCCGAGTCACTCTGATCTGGGTAACTCTGCCTCGAAGGCCTTGAGCTCAGATCGAGCCGCCTCGACCTGTTGCTTCACCAGAGCCTCCTTCTCGGAGAAATATTTAATAATATTCTCTATCATGGGTCCTTCCAAGCATTGTTATACTATGGTGACCACTTGTTCTAGTTCTGCACCTCGTCCTTCAATTTCCTCTAAAATTTTACAATCTTCATCCTGCACAGGATGGAGTCACTGATTCACTTCCATGACTTTTATTTGTATGGCGTGGAACTATTGTTGAACCATGCGTTGTTCCTGGGATCTTTTCATCCTTTCGACTGCTAACATAGGCTTCAACTAGGCTTGCACTAATGCAATTTGTTGCTTTTCCTCCTAGATTTGTGACTCTAGTGTCCTTAGTCCGGGGTCCTCTGCAAGACACTCGTATGTCTGCGCACTTCGACTATTGAGATGTTTGCATTCTAAGGCCAATGCTTTGATTCTTTGGACCATGCTTCAGGCACTTTCTTCTCTTTGTTCTCACACTTCCTGTGGAGTGCTTGGCACTGCTTGTAACTCTAGTTCTGCTACTCCTTGTTGGAGCTGTTGAATGGCTTTAGCAAGCTTTGCCACTTGATCCTCCATTGGGTCTTCTTGCACCTATTTCAATCCCTTCATAGAGAGAAGTTCTCTAGTGACTGCTTCTTTCACTCAAATCTTCTCCGTGAGCAGCTGTTCTTTCTCCTTTTGGATCTGTGTTCTATCCTCTGCAAAATTGGCTTGGATGTCATCTTTTTCTTGCTGTGCAACCCGACGTTTCTCTATGGCCTCCTCTTGTGCTTGCTTCAGGACCTTTGTGGCATGATCTTTTTCCTCCTGGACACGACGAAGGTGATCTTCGGTCGCATCTGCTATTCTGCATAGCTGGGCTGGCTCATCTCTCAACACTATTCCTTTTGATGACGGTGTCACAATGGATATTGCACGGCTAGAGTAGAGGGCTTGTTGTACCCCTTTCAACTCTGCTTTGATTCTATCATACATGGTTTCTTGCTTGGATTCACTGTGCTATAAAATATCTTCTGATGTATCTGATAGAGCGACGATGATGAGATCTATGTCATCCATCGTGAACACAGTCTACATTTGTGGCTTAATGTCTTTTGAATTCTTCCGAGATGTAGGTTTCATGGGGGAAACCTTTCTTTTCTTGGATGTATCAACTTCATCAAGAGGATCCCTAGGTGGTGTTACTTCGCCTTTCTTATTCTTGTCTTCTTCTCCTTTGTCTTCTTATTTGTCTACTTCATCACCTCCTCCCCTCCAGGTGAATCTAAAGAATTCTCTTCTGATGCATTGTTCATCTCCTGTACCTCCTCCTTTTTTTTTTTCTGCCATTACTGGGTGCATCATACTCTTCACGAGTAACCACAGGACTTCTGATGAGGTTGGGGTTGAACAGTTTTGCCTGGTCAACTGGGATAAGGAACTCTATAGGCCATTCCTTAGTTATTTCTTCCATGTCCTCCTCTGTGAGCTTATAATAATATTGGAGCTCTTCTTTATGTTTGTCTGCACGCGTAGTGATATAAATAAAATTTCTATCTGCGCGGAACTTCACAAATGGTCTGAACTTGTGTAGGGTGTTCGGCATCATATGAGGGAAAGACTCAATAGCCCTCTTCAATTGTAGGTAATAGGTGTGGAACACTGAATTTGACTACCATTGCTTAGCCATGTTGCTTGATTACCAGAGCATAGTGAACTTCACAACTAGGGGTTCAGATGGATCAATTTCAGGGAAGGTCAAACCTTCCAGCATCTCCCAAGCAATGAAGGTGATGAGGATCAACAACCAACTGAAATGGAACTCATAGCCCTGATCTTGAGCTTCGTGGTAGTCTTTTTCTAGCTAGTTGACAAGGTAGCTTGCCCAGTTCATCTGTAGTCCTTCAATGCATGTTCCTGCGAGGTAAACAACTAACCCTGTGACCTGCGTGGGTTTGTTCTTCCTTACTAGCTTACCAGCGATCAATTGGTAGGCTAGGCACACTACGCCATTCTAGGTGGAGGATACCTTGTAGCCTCTCTTCCCCTTCTCCACATCATCGTAGGTATCTTTAATTTTCTGCGCCAGAGAGCGATCTATAGCCTTCCTTGGATAAAATTCTTGTGGGTCTGGCCCTTGCATTCTTAATCTGGTGATCCGATGGATCAATGCTAGATCTACAGTGATGTGTTTGTCCATCCACAAATAACCTCCATGGAAGCATGAAAACAGAATTTTAATGCATGCGTTAACCTCCTGACACCTGCCAAAATGTGGTATCTTCATCACGTTAAGAATAATGGACCTTGCAATGTCCATGGTCCATGGATGGGGGATGATCTTCAACTTCTTTCCCTTTGTCTTGGTCAAATACTTATGTGGTGTGAGCATTCCATGGTTCTTGTGATCTCCCAAGTTGAATTCATTGATCTTCAATGTCATGATCTATCCTAACTATAGTCCATCTGCGCGTATCCCCTTCAGGAGGTACGCAATGATCAATGTGTAGACGAAGTCCCTCAGGACACTATCATGACTAACCGTGCAAGCTAGAGGTGGGATATAGTAGGGCAGGATAGATGGGATGAGCTTCGCATTCACCAAGTCATCACAATGCTTGGTTAATTTCTCTGTCGCAGCTCGGGATGGTCTAGATCCACGAGTAGTCGATGGGGATGCTTTCACTCCTCTTGTTGACGACCCTTGGACCCCTGTGGACATGACCTTCTCAGCCATGAGGTCTATGAGGATCTCTCTGATGGATTTCTCTACTACACTGAAGTCACTCGACATTCTTTCTCGATATCAGGTCGGTGATCAAATACTCAATGTAACAGAATAGGTGGCGAGGTCTCAATAGGCACAGTACGAAAGAAACTAGTTCTTTGTAGGTTTGAATAATCATTGTTTGCAAAAGTGTTCTCGGTGCAATACTCGAGAGGATAAATAAATAACATCGTAACAGATTCATCCAATAGGTAGGAGTGCCTCAATCAATGCAATTCCATCCATTATGACGTGGTCCCAATGGTCTAATGGTGATCTTTCCAGCCATAATTGCATTTCTAGCTGTTCTGGAGCGTCGGTATAATGGTCAATATTCCTCCAACGATCATATTGCTTCGCCATGGAAAAGTGCCAACATTCCCTGTTCTGCTATTCCAATGAAGTTCAAGTTCTGCAGACCTTCCTTCTGCGAAGTTCTGTCTGGAACTTCCTGTAGTTTTTCTAACCTTACTTTCTTCTTCCTGAGCTTTCTAGCTTTCTTCCCTGTAATTTGAGTCACTGGGTTCCTCTTTACATTCTTGTTCTTATCTCCCCTTGGCATAGTAACTTCATGTTGCTGAGGGTATTTCGAAGGGTTTGAGAGTAATACAACCTGTTTTTCTAGAGTAGGTGCTCTACTCTCTTGTATGGATAATTTTTTCAAGTCTGTTCGTGTTCTTTCAATTTCGACATCCATTTCTCTAGTCCTCAGTATCTTCGACTTGTCTTCTTCTAGTAAGTGTGCTATTCTCCTAGCCATTCAATCTCTTAATTTTTGCCTTTTATGTTCTAGGTCTCGCTCTTCTTGCTTCCTTCGTATCTGACTTTCTCAATCCAGGTCTTTCCTAGAAAAATAGAAAACGGGGCGTTGTTCTCAAAAAACTTAACGACCTCAAATTCTTCCTCTATCTAAGTGCCAAGAGAACTCATAGGTATCTGGGTAAGTATTCCACATAGGGTTATCATCTTCCCTTTAAAGAATCCTATTCCTCCCAATGAAGGAACCATAATAGGCTTTCCCAAAATTTCCCAAGTTCTTTCTATCATGATATTCACATGTGTTTCCTCATCCAAAACACAGTCTATGTTAAAGTATCCTATATTGTTTCTATACAATCCTTCTCTTTTAAGATATATGATAAGTTGATGTCTTTGTGATCATTCACAGTTTCTTTCATCTATAATAATATAGTCTCTGATTCTTTCTGGGGTTCTATCATATCCTTAGTTTCTTGGCTTGTCTCATGGTTTTCTCATCTCATATTCATCTTTTCAACCTTAGCAATCATTCTAGGGCAATAAAAAAATTCACGATCCATAGATTTACAACAAAGACAACTAAGACCTCTACAAGGGAATTCCTTATCAAGATGGCTCAATCTTCTCCAACTTTAACAAAGAGTTAATCATCTCTTTCTTTTAAATGATCCCCAACCTTTTCTGTATTGCGCACTGGGATCAGAGTAACTAACCTGCAAAAAATTCTTTCTAGGATCCTTCATCCATTTGTTAGTCCAAACATTATTTCTATGCATAGGAATAACATATCTTTCACTATTTCTATCAGATCTACTCATATTAAATCTTCTTTCTTCTAGTTGTGCTCTAGTTTTCAGATTAGAACAAGATCTATCAATCATTCCTAGATTCATTCTTTCGAAACAAAAATTTTCACTTATATTACCTTTCTCAGAGAACAAAGCTTTAAGATCTTACCTCCTTTCTTCAGATCTAATTCCTTTCTTAGCATGGAGCTTCACAATCAAGTAGAATACTGCACACTACAACAACATATCTACGCACAAAGCTTCCTTCTTTTCTTCAGTTCCCAACAATCACAATTTCTGGTCCCGACAACAAAACCATTTCTTGGAACACAAGGGTATACCCGGGGTTCAATGCTTCAACAACATACCAACAAAACCCTAAATACCGACCCTTTCGACAACACCTGCGAAGAAGATGAAGTCTCACTCGAGTTAGTGGAAAGGGTGGTTGTAGGACTCAAGTGTCTACAACCTAGATAGGACACAGATCTGTGATCACAGTACTTAATAGAGCACTTAGCAGTTAACATTCATTATCATTTAACCCTTATTCACATCACAGGATGAAATCCTAATTATAGAACAATGCAGTATTCAACTAGATCTAACACATCCAAGCACTTTACACACAGAAATAGATCAGATATGACATTCGTTCACATCACTAAGCACTAAGCTACTATATCAGATGCATTCAACATACAGATCACAACACTAAGCATAAATCACAATAATCACATAACAACCATAAATCACAAAGCAACCATAACACAGGATATACATGGTTCACCCTAGTGTGGGGCTATGTCCATCAACTCTTCTTTTTTATTGTCTTTTGTCAATATTCTTACATGCACGGAGCTTCAGAACCTACTCTACATAGGATAGGAGATCTGTGTGCACCTCGCAAGATCCTCCTTTCCCGAGCTAGGTCACAACACAAAGCTTTCCTACGGTTTGCACACAAGTTTCTTACAATCACTTGCACTTAGCTCTACAATTTCTCAACATGTAGTATGCATAAAGCATACGTACTTAGCTCACTGGCCAGGTTACACACACAGGTCTCGCTATCACACTGCCCTTATTACATCACCTA
The DNA here is from genome assembly GCA_032191745.1 of Picea mariana. Taxonomy (NCBI): domain Eukaryota; kingdom Viridiplantae; phylum Streptophyta; class Pinopsida; order Pinales; family Pinaceae; genus Picea; species Picea mariana. Next base: position 1,169,583 of record JASDQU010099746.1, read on the forward strand.
GCTATCTATTTATACATTACAAAATGGGTCTAAACATGGGTAAACCCATGGAACGACATCCCCATGCCCTTTACATAAACCCTAAACCTAAAGATTCCCTAAAAAGGAGTCGAGATCCCACGATCTCCGCTTCGCCTTGCACTCCACCATTGACCAGCCTGTCGAAGTCCCAAAAATGGTCAACTATGACCAAGGTTTTCCAAAACCTGGTCAGGGTCCAACAATCACTAACATAAATATTTAATGATTATGTCGACAAGATATTCAATCTTTTTAGTAATGAAAACAATGTGAATGACCTGGTATAGAAAGTGTCAACTTATAAGTCATAGGTGGGAGAATTTACCAATAAAATTAACGGTTTGAAGAAAATATGTGTTGATGTAGTTGAGGGGATAAAGAAAGAAAAATAATATGAATTGAAGGAATTTTCAAATCAGTTGAAGGAAAAATAGGGTGAATTCACTACACTAATGTTTTCTCATGACAAATTGAATTATTTATTAAAATAAGCCTTGAATCATGTCCCAGAGAGGAGATGTATGATATAAGCTAAGCATAAGATTTGGGACAAGATTATAGAACAAATGCAGGCTTTCATACCCCACCATGAACTTTTTCATTATCGCAAGGAAAGTTTTATTGCTAAAGCACAAATTCATGTAAATAACATGTTACTTGAAATAGAAACAAAAGTAGAGGGTGAGCTTGTGATTTCATTTCTTAATTCTTTATTGAATAAATTGTTCTAAGAAATAGATATTGAATACCATATTGATATAATTCTTGAAGTCATTAAGTTATTTGATAAAAAGGAGATAATTATAGCTTTGTAAAACAAGATGAAAGAAATTAAGCATTAACAAAATCCTTCAAGAAGCAATTCCAACATATTTGTAAGTATGGACTTATATCCTGTTGGCTATCAGAGGTCACTCCTGGATTGCTAGCAGGAGCAGAGCCTGACGCCCATCAATTTAATGTCATGATTTGTTTTAAAGGGTGATCAAATGGAGGCAAACTCAAAACAGCACAATCTCAACTTAGAAACTAGACCAGGCATGCATGAACGAGTGAGGTCTTGATAAACTCCAAACAGTGAGTCGTAGTAAAATGGTGAGTAGGTGGAAGACTTATGCAAGAAGAGTGCAGCGGTCTACAATAAACATCAGGTTCATCACAGACTGGAGAAGAAAGCATTCAAACACAAAGTCCCTTTATATTCAAACACTGAAAACCAGAGAGTACAAAAATGCCATGACAAATCCTTTATCCTAGCATAACTGCAACAATCCACGTGAATCCTTCACTGTGAACACTCCGACATGAGATGAAACAAAGATGGAAGAAAGGAGAACTGTTTGTTATAAACCAAGAAGTCTCAAACACAGAGGCATAACCAGGAAACCAGAATGTCGCTGAAACTTTACAGTCGGGAGCTTAGCTCTACCATCGATAGATACAAAAATGGAAAAAATTCCTACATATACTCAAAACAACAACAGGAGTGGAACCAAGAAACTGCATTGAAAGCTTTGCATCTGCATGGCTTCTGACACTCTGCAGCCGCAGTCTTTGACTAATCGTGCAACTTGTGGCAGACGCGATAGATCTTCTGACAGTTACATCGGCGAATCGACGTGCCTTTAATTCATTGTAGGACGCCCCCATTATGGCGGAGATGATGTCTAACCACCACCAACCACTTCAATAAATGCTTCTTGGGATTGATAACGGCCCAGCCAACTCAGCACTTCAGGATCTGGATGACTTCTCGCACTACCACCTGGAATAACTGAATATCTTGAGGAACAGGTATGGAGGCCAGCGTGGAGGAATGTTCGCGCCGGGTTATAAGGGCGTGAAAGGAGTGACGCGACGAGAGGAGGATGACGGAAGGAAAGAACTTGCCTTCGGGTGAGAGGCTGACGTGGAGAGGAACGGGACATGTGGCAGGTGGTGAGTGGATGATGAGAAGGAGGGAAGGCCACGCGGACCAGAGAGGAGAGATGAATGGATGAAATATGGCAGCAGGGGAAAGGCGGAAGGGAGGATGAAATGACGGGGATAGGGCCCACACTGGCTAATCACATGGCAGTTGAGAAGAGCGGGGTTGCACGAGCGCCGTTGATCTGGGTGTCTTGATCGTGGCCGTC